>WEKX01002520.1:26389-58912 GCA_013390025.1 Pitta sordida | reverse complement strand
TGCAAGCCTTACGAGACCCGAGTAGCTTGCTTTTTAATTTTTTTTTTTTGGCCAATCAGGGGGTAGGTGATTTCTCCAAGATTAGCATCTCCTTTCTGATGGAACAGAGTTGTTACATTTGAACAGTAAAGTGTAGAAGCTTGGGAAGCACATCAAGAGGAGTGAAATCAAGGTGGTCTGTGGCCTTTCTCTTCCAGGCCAGAAAGGCACTGACAGGATCACTCAGTGCCTGGGACTGGAGGTCAGGTTAGGGGTGACCAAGATCCTTTCAGGTGGCTTTGATTCATGCTGAGCTTAGTGTTGAGAGATCCCTCAAAACACAAATTCTGTGTTTTGACTTGTCTGTGACTCCAAAAACTTTATTTTCTGGAAATAGTGCTCAGCTTGCCCACTAATCCAGTGTGTGCTTTGCTTTCAGGTGGTCCTACCACGACTTTTTCAACAGGTATCGTGTGCTTATGAAGAACAGAGATGTGTCTAAGTGGAACAAAAAGGAGATGTGTCAGACCCTGTTGGAAAACCTCATTAAGGTGAGCTGGGAGACAGGTCTTTGTCAATGGTTTTAGCACCAGAGAAGCACATGGCTTTCATAGGATGGGAAATTGCTCCTCCTGCTCCAGCATCACATGCTCCTCCTGCAGGTACTTCTTCATCCCAGGCAGCTTGGGGATTGCTCTGAAATGAGATAGTCTTGCAAGGAGGTGGCAAGAACAAGTGTGGCATGAGATCTCTTGGTTGTGGTGAAGATGAACGTACCATTTCAGTGCTGGTGAAGTCCTGAGTTTGCTGTCACTGGCTAGACATGCTAAACTGGCTGCTGTTAAAAAATGTGTCCCCGCTCAAGCCCTCCTGGTTGTGGGTGGCTGTAGCTGGTGCGTGTTTTAGCATCACAAACCTTAGACAGTTGTTAAATGCCTCTTTGCACAAATGAGTAAGGGAAAAGTGCAATAAATGCCTTTTCTTGGTGTGTGGGAGACTTTTAATAGCCGTATGTAGAGAAAGATGCCAGGTTTTAATGTTTGAGCTCTTGTTTTCCTGTAGAATTTTGAGGAATTTACTTAACTGTGTTCCTCTCTGCAAAAGCTTTTTTCCCTATTCACCAAGTGTTTCCTGTTGCTGCAGAGCCTTTTGCAATGTGTACGTGACTTTGCAGATGTAAACATTCACCTTTTCAAGAAAGAAACATTTTCTCTAAGTGCTGTGATGTTGCATTTTTAGTCTGGAATGTGTCCCTCCCAGTGGCAGGGGGGGTTGGAACGAGATGCTCTTCAAGATCCCTTTCAATCCAAACCGTTCTGGGATTCTGTGATTTCTGTATTCAACTTAAAAAAACTCCCACAAAAAAAATCCCTGAACAAATGAAATACAAACCAAAATGCCAAACCAACCCAAAAGCTTCCCAAACCATTCAAAACTTGTGTAAACACATGGAATTTAAGACTGAATCATAGCACTTGAGTAGTTTGGAGTCTAATAATATGTTCATCACCCAATTCAGAAAGGGATATGAGCTGAGAAATTGGGTTCAAAGTGTGGGTTTTTATTCTGTATCTACTGATCAACATAGCTTTTTGTTGTTGTTGTTGTTTTAAGTTTGTGTCTGCCTTAATTAAATTTAGTTTTCTTTATGCTTTTGAAAAGGATCCAGACGAGTTCCAGTTTGGACGTACCAAGATCTTTTTCCGTGCCGGCCAGGTGGCATATCTGGAGAAGCTGCGGGCAGATAAGTTCAGAGCTGCCACAATCATGATCCAGAAGACAGTGCGCGGGTGGCTGCAGAGGGTCAAGTACCAAAGGCAGAGACAAGCTGCAGTCGTCATCCAGCGCTTTACGCGGGGACACCTGGCACGGAGGTGGGTCCTGGGAGGCACATCAGGTGTAAAAGCACTCCTGGGCACTTGTGTTTTCAGTTTTCCACTTCTTGAACTCGGGGTTTTCATAGGAGAAATATCAAAAATGCCCTGCGTGGGGCATTGCCTTCCAACCCCTTGGAAAAGAGACACTAATTTTGCATCTTGATAACGCTGTGGGGAAAGTTACTGAGCTGAAGTCAGGACTCATTCCTGGCTCCTCTCTCCAGCTTTATTTAGGGGCAAGAGATTAAAATTCTTGGACTCAATTTGGCTTTTATGTCTAGATTAGTTTAACTTCTAGGTGCTGGGTCTAGGTGCTGACATAGGCAACTGGATTATAATCAGACAACTGAAGTACTCTGAAGTATTTAGGTGAAAGTGTTTCGCAGAACTAATGTTTCCTGGGATTACTTCTGAGAGAGGGCATTTGGATCAGTCAGGGAGCAGTTGGCTAGTTGATATGCACTCCTCTTCTGCAGGTTTGTGCCTCCTTGATGTCCAAGGCGAGTTCTCGGGGTTGATTTGCTGTATCCTTTGTAATGAGAAAAATCACTCCAGATCACTGGGGCTGTTTGCAGTACAGAATAACAGAGCTCAGTGTTTAACTCTTGGTGCACAGGAAACTCAGGCTTGCTGGGATTTCTGCAGATAACACTCTGCTGGACAGTGGGCTGCTGGTATCAGATGTGGGGTGGGTGTGAGGGAGCAGTAAAGCAGTGAAACAACATCCAAACACACTGGTCACTTTCTATCTTACACCCCTCATTCAAATGGTTGAAGTCAGACACCGCTGTGGGCAATCACATTGTGTTTTGGAAGAACATCAGAGATAGTGACTGAATTTGTGGTTTTATTTGTGATGGTGAAAGGGATTGGTGTTTCGGAGAACCCGAGGTTAAGAAGTTAGTTTTGATACACTTTTCATGAAATGAAAGAAGTGGATCAAATATATCTGCATAGTGGTTCATGCTGAGAGCAATAAACAAATCATAAATTCGGCAAAACGAGCTGATTATCAAATTAAATGGAGGTTTCATGGGCATTTATTAACTGGTGTAACAGCAAAAAGAACATGAGTTCAGCTGGGGAATGGGAGCAACGTGGCAGAGAGTTGACCACATTCTTTAGTATTTACTCTGTGTGGATTGCTTGAGGCTCTGCTCCTGAATGTTGCCAAACCAGTGCACTCCAGTTTATATGTCAAATCAATTTGCTGCTGTTTTCATTGAGCCAGGAGGTACCCTGTGCAACAGGGGCTTTTTATAGTTAGGCAAGTAATGGGGCCAACCTGGATATTTGCTTGGTTCAAGCACATAAGGCAGAGAATTCAAGCCAAGGAAAACCTGGGAAGTGCTTGGTTTTAATGCTCTTTGGGAAGAATGAGGTGTGTTGATTTGTGGTTCCAGTGCTCCTGGGTTCCATGGTTGCTGCCTGGTAGCATAGAGACTTTTTTATCCCTCCTATCATGGTGATGCTCCCTGAATACCACCAAGATGCTTTTGGCCCAAAGATTTTTCACTCAATTCAGATAAAACTTTATTAGACAGAAAGAAGGGGGAGTTTCGTTTTCCTGCTCACCTTTCTCCTGTGCTTTGCAGACTTGCTGAGCACCTGAGGAGGACGAGAGCTGCCATCATCTTGCAGAAGCAGTACCGGATGCTGCGGATCCTCCGAGCTTTCCAGAGGATCCGAAACGCCACCATCACCATCCAGGCCTTTGCTCGGGGCATGCTTGTCAGGAGGATTTATCGCCAGGTACATCCTCCAGGGGAGTGTCTTTACATTAAGAAAGAGTAGGGGGAGCCTTTGTATTTACCTGTGGTTCCACAGCACTGGAACGTGTTCGTTGTGGCTGGTTTTGATATTTACGAAGCCGACACCCTCTGGTGTTTCTGGAGAGCAGACAGTGAGCATTGCTATTTAGAGCTGTGCAAGGAAAAAAAATAGAAAATTTTGGCAGCAGCACCTTGGCGGAGCAGCTAAGTGAAATCAGTCATTTAGGTGCTGGAAGGCATTGTGGAAATCTGGAAATGTCATTTGATCTAACCTATACTCTGCTAAAACGTCCCTGGCCAAATGTATTATGTCTGAGCTGTGCTGCAGGTGCTGCTTCCAGGAAGGCAGGAAGACAAGTGGGGTCTGTCGTGGAAGGCAACAACTCATTTATTGATAGGAATCTCTCTTTAATTAGTTCTCTCCATTAGCTTTCTGTGTTAAACCAGGATCTGAATGCAAAGAGCTGAAAGTTTGATGAGAGCAGTGATACAGTGAGAAATCATAGATTCTTGGAGTGGTTTTGGGTAGGAAAGGAAATTCCAATTCCCTGCTTTGAGCAGGGACACTTTGACTATCTCACGTTGCTCCAAGCCATATCCATCCTGGCCTTGGACACTTCCAGAGATGTGGCAGCCACAGCTTCAACCTGGTCTAGTAGAAAGTGTCCCTCCCCCTGGCAGGGGTGGTTGAAATGAGATAATCCTTAAGGTTCCTTCCCACCCAAACCCTTCTGAGATTCCCCTACAGAGGTGGTGCAGAAGACCCCACATTTTCATGCTCCTTTATTTGCTGGCATTTCCAGTCAGAAATTCCCCCCTGACATCCCATCTAACCCCACCTCCTAGCTTTGTGAAGCAATTCCCCCTTGTCCTGTCAATGCAGGTCCTTGCCAAAGCTCTTTCTCAGGTTGTTGTTTGTAAGGAAACTCAGAAGAGCTTGGGGGAATCTTCCATCCACTCCTCAGATCCGGCACTATTTTAGTCGCCACCTAAACTGATGCCTTAATGGGTCGTGGGGCTACTTGGAGAAGTGAAAGTCCTGATGAGCCAGGAGGGGAAAGCCTGTTCCTGGGGATGGTGGAGGTTCCCTGGATTCCTGGGGATGTACCAGAGAGTTCAGGATTTTCAGCTGGATGCTGGTGGTGAGGAATTTGTGTGGCTGTGGCTTTTTCAGCATTCATTTTTTAAATTGGAAGCCTCTATAGGGAGGCAGCTGGTCCAGCAGTTAAATTCTTTTGAGATTCAAGGCATCCCGAATCTTAACAAGGTGTGGAAGTTGGCTGAAGGCCAGGCCTCTCAAGTCTGAACATCCTTAAAATCTCTGGAGCACCTGGATATAGGTGTAGGATGTAGGTGCTGGTTCCAGTGCACATTCAGCAACAGATGCAGGGCTGTGGGTGATGCTCCCTGTGGTCAGGGCATGCCCAGTGCCCACCAAAACTTTCCTGTAAAGGTGGATTGAGTCCCCAGGGAAATGCAATGGAATTTCTTCTACCTCTTGGGGCACCCCCAGCTTTCCACGTCTATGAATGGCAAGGCTGGATACAAAACTCATTTCTGAGTAACTTCTGCTGTGTCCCAAGTTCATGCAATCCTTTTATTCTGTATAAAAATCTGCAATTGCAAAGAAAGCCTTAGGGTGAAACATAAAGAAAGAAAGAAGCTGATAGGGTACCATTTCTGAGACAAATTATCCTAAACTAATAACAGCAGTGTCTTGTAATCTTCAAATTCTCCTGCTATTTATTTCCTTAGCAGACTGAAGCATAGATCAGCATAAGGAACAACATGTTGGTTGTAATCTCTGATATGTCAGCATTCAGTTGTAGAGGAAGGAATTGAATTGCCACCAAGTGAAAAGATTGTTACACATTTCAGAGAAGAAATCCAATGCAGAAGGCACCAGAAATTTCAGGAAACCAGATAGAGGTTTCTATAAATTGGATTTTGTGAGAACAGGCTGCAGACTGCAGTGAAAGGACTTAGAGTTTTACTTGAAGGTTATCCACATGATAAGAAATCCCACCAGGGCAGCATTTATCTGCAGTAAAAAAAATTACCATAATGCAGGGATGGAACACAGGAAAAAACTCTGGAGACCTGTTCTCGTGTGAGTTACAGCTGATGCTGAAGGGACAGTAGGTTTATTGTAAGTGTTGGTGTGTCTGTTTATTCTGCAAGCAGTGGATCTTGTGGACCTCAGTACTGGTCTGAGGTGGTCCATGAAGCCTCAGTGGATGACCTCTGTTGCCATCAAGTCCTTTGCTCACCAGCCAGGATCATATCCCTTCATGTCACTTGCCAAGAAAGTCTTGACTCCATTTAGAGAGCAGCCAAGCTCCTAAGGGAGCCGGATGTGTCCTGCCTGCATCAGTCAAGCACACTGACTGCGGAAATCCCCAAAGAGGGGGAACTGAGGTACTGTCCGTGAAAGAGTATGCAAAATGACAGCCTCTGTCTCCAGCCATCACCGCCTGCATGTACCAGGACACATCTTGGAGGAGAAGCCCTTTCCAAGGCAGTTTGGGAAGTGTTTAGTGCTGTGTTGCAGCCAAACCGGGGCAGCTGCTACCTGTACAGGTGAATTTACAGGAGTGGCCTTAAGCTAAAGGAGGGTAGATTTAGGTGGGATATTGGGAAGGAATTCTTCCTTGTGGGGATGGTGAGACCCTGGCAGATGTTTCCCAGAGAAGCTGTGGCTGCTCCATCCCTGGAAGTGTCCAAGGCCTGGTTGGGCAGGGCTTGGAGCAACTTGGGACAGTGGAAGGTGTCCCTACCCATGGCAGATGGGTTGGACTAGATGTTCTCTAGTCTCCCTTCCAAGGCAAACCATTCCATGATTCTGTGATTCCACGACCTTCCTCCCTTTAATTGCCTCGTTCCTTCCTGCCCATGTTGTGCAGATCCTCGCGGAGCACAAGGCCACCATCCTCCAGAAGTACGCCCGGGGCTGGCTGGCCCGCACTCGCTTCCGCAGGGTCAGGGCTGCCACCATCGTCCTGCAGTGCTACTACCGGCGCAGGAAGGCCAGGCAGCAGCTCAAGGCACTCAGGATTGAGGCCCGCTCGGTTCAGCACCTGAGGAATCTCAACATTGGCATGGAGAACAAGGTGGTCCAGCTCCAGAGGAAGATCGACGAGCAGGTGCGTCCTGAGCTGCGCTGGCACAAGTGTGGTCCTGCTGCTGCTTTGCCTCCCTTCTTATGTCCTTCCCAGGAAGGATTTTATCTTTCTGTGGTGTCTGGGGAGGGTGTCATGCTGGTGGCAGCTTTGTGCTGCTGCTGACCAGGTGTTTGTAAGGGTGGGACATCCATGGAGGTGCAGATGCAGTTGGATCTTGGGTCCTCACCTTGCTGTCTGAAGTGTTTGCTCAATGAGGTGCAAAAGCTGCAGTGTAATTGCTGTGAGAACTGCCCAGAGGGACTCGGGGGAGGAGGATAAAATGGCAGTTTTGAAATCGGTTGCTTGAAAACCCAAGCCAGCTGCATGTGAGATCCTGTTGTCAAATGGGTTTGGGGCTGGATTGTTCCCGTTGTGCTTCCTGCTTCGCAAGCACTGGGAATGCAGAGTCTCTGCCACAGTTGCTTGTATGAACCCTGCCTCTTATGAGTTACCTTTCCTAGAAGATAAATAGTCATTTGGGTAAATACTTTGCAAAGCAATTTGAGTGTGTTTGTGTTACTAGACGTAACAACCCTTCCAGGAGTAAGAGCGGTGGTGAGGGGCGGGATGGTGGGATGGAGATGCCTGTGGGGTGACTTGATGGTCTTACTGTGACTGCTTGATCACAGAGAGGCCTTTATCAATTGCCACTTGTTATTAACGAGCTGCAGAATAATGGTTTGGTTATACAATTAGGAGAAGGGTTTTTCCACCTGCTAAAGTGAGCAAGTTACTCTGAGGTGTATCTTCTATGTTGCTGTACAAGGACTTCAGGGTGAGCATAAGAAATGCTGAGTGGGACCTATACATCAGCAGGAACTTTCATATCCCCTTAAACTGACTTTTCAGAGTCAGGATAACTACTTATGTCTAGTACCAGGTAGTAGTAATTGTGGTTTTTCATTCTGGGATGTTATCAGGGACCCTTGTACGTCACACATGGCTTCCTTGCCACCTTGAATCTCTCCATCCCTGCATGACACGGGCAGTCCTGTGATGAAGATGATGAGAAGTGACTCTGTGTTGGCTCAGATACTGCAGAGTCAGGACACTCAGGGATTTGCATTACTGCTGGCAACCTTCACTGCAGTATTAATTGGCAGTTGAGCCTGACTTTCAAACCCCAGAGTTTAATTTTAAAGTGCCTGTTTGCATACTTACATTTTGCAAACAGTAAGTTAGGGATGGAAAACCTTAAGCACGAGGTTTGATATGACCTCTTATCTGGAGGGTATTTGGAGGAATTAAATAGGATGAGTCATTTGAGGCCCAGATACTTGAGTTAAACTCGTGTGATGAGTTTGAACATCACTGACAGGTCTGCTGAGCTGCTGGGCCTGGCCATGGAGCAGCAGTGTTAATTTTTAGTTTGTATTTCCCCCCAGTTCTTTTACTCCTGGGAAAAGTGTGGCAGTGGAACAATAAAAAACCCTCCTAGAACAGTATTTGGTTAACGTTGGCTTTCCTGTCATGAATTATGAAAGCAGCAGAAGGTTCTGCTTTAAGGAAGGAGTCCTGGAGAGCTTTTAACTAGGCAGAAATAACATTCTGGAGCTTGTCTTGCACTCTGTCTCTGCACAGACCATTTTGAAGGAGTTTCTTTGATGCTTTCTGTGTAACTTTTGCGGGAGGAATCGCTGCACGTGGTAGTCTGCCCAGTGAGCTGATTTTAATTGTCCTTCCAGGATTGCCATGTTTCCTTGGGATGCTTTGGACGTGCTAATGAGCACCATTCCAGCAGACTTCCTTTTTCCAATGGACTTTCTTTTCAGTGCACTGAGTTTTCCTTCTGGTACAGTGGGTTTGCTGCTGAATGGTAGTTTCCCCAAAGGATTTTGCTGATCTATAAACACAGCCTTTGCAAATGCAATTAACTTTCTAAGGGAAAAAAAAATTATATACCAGGTAACCTGGAGAGCTGCAGTTGTATCATTTTCTGAGCCGCCGTGGAAGAAAATGTTTCTCTCTGCTGCTTTAGCTCATGCATGAGTAGAGATGCAATACTCCATGTGCCCCCATGGAAGCGAAGATCTTTCTTTGAAAACATTAAAACCTATTATTGTACCTCAGCCTCAGCTCACACGCTCTGGCATCTGTGACTAGGATGATTTAATTCAGTTTTTGAAACAGGTGAGGGATTTCTTTGCACACACAGGAAAGGTTTTAATCTATTTTGTTGCAAAACATCCTCACTGGACCATTTTTTTTTCTATTCACATTGGAACAATTTTTAAAATTTATTTCTGTTTTTTTTCCCGTTGAGTTTCTTTAAATCTTAATGTTGTAGCAGCCTGAGACACTTTTATGGCTGGTTCCTAATTTAGTGTTATGTGTTCCTGCAACCGATAATTAAACTTCCAGTGAGCTCTCTACACAGCTCTCTGGAAGCAGTAGTAACTTTGTTAGCATTTATTGTGAATAAAACTAGTTAGGATAACAGGGGTGATGAATTTATTGCCTCTGTCATTGGCAGCAAAATGTATCCCTTTTTAACTCTGTCTTGGAGCCAGGCTGGGAGAACTGGGGGTGTTCACCTGGAGGAGAGAAGGATCCAGGGAGACCTTGGAGCCCCTTCCAGAGCCTAAAGGGGCTCCAGGAGAGCTGGAGAGGGACTGTGGGACGGAGGGACAGGACCCAGGGAATGGCTTCCCACTGCCAGAGGGCAGGGAGAGATGGGAGATTGGGCAGGAATTCCTGGCTGTGAGGGTGGGGAGGCCCTGGCACAGGCTGGGCAGAGAATTCACTGAGAGGGGCATGTTTTGGGAGATCACCTAAAGAGGGGCCAAAAGGATGATCAGAGCAAACCTTAGTAACCAGGCTACACTTTAGGTTTCTGAGTACCTACTGTTAGCAAAGCTTACATGGTAGGCTGTCAATAAAGCTCTTGGTCTGTTGTGAGTTAATTGACATTTCTGCAGCTGACTAATAATGACGATGTTTTATTAGTCACAGTGTAAGTTCCCACTGGGTTTGATTTGAAGCACAAGAATCAAACGAGGCTACTGAATTTTCAATTCACAAAACTAAGATGCAAATAACTGTTAAGTGCATTAAAAGAGAACATCTGAACAAACAAGACAATTGAGCTGGCACATCACTCCAAACTGGAGTTTGGGGAGCATCTTCTGCCTGAGGCTGCAGTTCTGCATTGTCACCTCAGGTTTCTCTGGGTGTGGAAGTCAGGAATAAAAGGGTAAACTGCAGAGCAAATATTACATCCTCAAAGGAAAAAAAACCAAGTTGCAGACCAATGACATTAAGCAAAATGCAGCCTTTTGGTTTGTTTGCCAGTGCACCCAAGCACTGTTAACCCTTGAGAGCCATCAGTGTAACACCAATATTACAAACACTTCCATAATCATAGCCAAAATATTATTGGGGTTTTGTGACAGTTTAGAAATAGCTTTTAGCTTTCTTATCATATGCATGGAAATGTTTGTCATCGTGAGCTTGTTGCACATAATGCTCCAGGATTTTGAAGGGTTACTTTTGCAGTGCATCAGTGCACTGGTGTCACTTATTTCCTTCTTTTTGGGGTGGTGGCTGCAGAACAAGGAGTACAAACTTCTAAACGAGCGGCTCTCCATGCTGACATCAGCCCAGTCCTCCGAGGTGGAAAAGCTGAAGAAGGAGCTGCTGCAGTACCAGCAGAGCCACCAGGGCAGTGGCAGCCAGCTGGTCAGCCTGCAGGAAGAGGTGGAGCAGCTCAGGCTGGAGCTGCAGAAGGCTCACAGGGAGAGGAAGGTCGTGGAGGACAGCTATGTGAAGGAGAAGGACCTGCTGAGGAAGGTGAGTTGAGTCTCTCTGAAACACCTCAGGTTGTGCAGGGGTGTCATACTGGTGAAATATCACTCCTCACCAGTCCGAAGGGGAAAGATTTAGGGTTAATATTTCTGTTGTTGTTGCTGAATGCCCCTGGAATTTACCTGTGGCCAGCTCATGGGATAGCAAGGGCAGGTGGGCATTGCTGCAGGAGCAGTGACTGCCTTGTGTCGGGAGGACACCCCACCTTGATGCCTTTTGCTCTGCCAACACCAAAGAAACTCCCCAAATCCAGACACCTATAGAAATTAGGGCACTTAATAACTGTGGATATCACAGAATCATTAAGGTTGGAAAAGACCTGTAAATCACCAAGTCCAGCCATGAACCCAATCCCACCACCATGTTCTCCACATCCACATGGTCTTTCAACACTTCCAGGGATGCTGGTTCTACCACTTCCCAGAGAAATCTGTTCCAATGCTTTATAACCCTTTAAGTGAAAAAAATTCCCCAATATCCAATCTAAATCTCCCCTGGCACAACTGGAGGTTATTTCCTCTCATGCCAGACCTTCCTGTATATACAGTGGTTCCTGCTGGCATGTAGTGCAAATTGTTGGAGAGGGCTGCCATAGATGCTGTAAATATTAGGAACATGCCCTTCCTCATCCTCCTGGGTGGGCTCAGTTTCTGCCATGGCTGTTGCAGCTGGTTGTAGTGGTGTTGTAGGTACATACGGAGTATGGCAGAGGTACCTCTCCAGCACCAGGCAGGCTGGTTGTTGTGAGCCTTTAAAGCGTTTGGTGCTGGGATACAAACTAAATGTATTCAATTTTTTTCCTTCTGCTTCATGCAAACTCATAGAATATCCTGAGTTGAAAGGGCAACCACAAGGATAATCAAGCCCACTCTGTTGGAGTGGAAGTGGTCTAACGCTGCCAGCATTGTACAAGAAATAATTCTAGTGGGAGGAAGAGATTTTGGAGCGTAGAGATTTTTTTACAAAGAGTGAAAATGGACCTTTTGCCCTGAATTTCTTTGCTGGTCAGATTGATTCTGAATAACACCCATTCTCATAACCTGTTCAGTTTCCTTCTGCTAATGCTTGTGGCTGCTCAGGTTAAACTCATGTTATTTCTTCTGCACCACCAATTGAATGGAATCTTCAATCCTGCTATTGGAAAGAATTCAGAGCTTCCTGACATAATACATTGCAAAGGAGAAGCTGTTTTGCAGCTGTTACTCTGGAACAGCACTTTGTGTGTGGTGACCTGAAGATGAGTTACTTTTGGAAATGGGTGAAAAACCTCCCCTGAAACAACCAACCTGGAATTAGCTGTGTTTTTATTATAGTGGAAGAATGGCCAGATGAGGCTCTTCCAGGGCACTTCATGCAGCACCACCTGCCCTGTCCAAGCTCCCCTTGAGACTGGGTCCTGGGATGGTGGGTTTGGGTGAGAAGCTGTGGAGACTGTGTTCAAGATAACTTAAATCTGAAGCACCAGCACGACTGAAATGTATTTTTGTATGTACTTCTCAAAAAGGTACCAGGCTGCAGCCTGTACACTTGTTTTCTCTTGGTTAGACCAAGTGTTTTCAGGTTACTCCACTCCTTGCACCCACACAGGGACGTATGAAACCAGTGATTCTCTTTTCTCCACCACCAAACTGGAAGATCCTTTTTGACACAGGACTCTGTTCAGTAGTTGGCTGCAGCACAAGCTTTTAGAGCTGGAAAGGATGCCTTATTCTGAAGGTGATGCAGTTGGGGATAAACTACTTGTCTTTGTTCTTGGTTGCAAATCTCCTTCGAGCACTTGGAAGAAAGGTTGCTTTAATCACCAAAGAAATGCTTTTAAAAAGCATGAAAACAAAGCCGAAGCTTTCTCGTGTTCTAGAAGTGCCTGGAGCAGAGCAAATACTGTGCATTTTACCATGACAGTAAATGGTTTAATTATAAAACATTTCTAATGAGCAGTGCAAGCTCCCATTTGTGGCATTAGCTTTCCACTGCTCCCTTTGGCTTCTGGTCTGTGGGAAGTGCTGTTTCCTTCCTAAAAACGTGAGTTCAGCCAAAACGCTTAACAAGGAAAATCCTGATAAGACGTTTTTGAGTAGTAGTAATAATTACTGGTATTAATTAGTAATTAATTAGTAATTAGTAATAACTACCAGAGGCTGAGGCATGTCTTGAAACTGGTGATGAGCATTTTCCACCTTCAATATCAAGATTACACCATGGCCACGGTCGTAGTGGGACACATTTGCTCTGGAGATGATTCCCAAAGCTATCTCACTTCTGAGTGAGGCTGAGATAAGCTTTAATTTTATAACTTGAGCTGGTGCTGCAGCTGCAGCAAAGCCATCTATCAGTTATGATTTTTAAAAAGTCCTTTAGTCTCTTCCTTGTAGCTGTTCTCTCCGAGTCCTTAATTTTAGAATAGCTCCTCTTAATTTTGTGATAAAGTTTAAAACGTTAGATCTGGGTAAGTACCAACAGCTCTTTGTAGGGCTTTCAGCAGCACGTAATCATCTCACTTGTTGAGCTAGGATAACTCAGAGCCTGGCCAGGAATTTTATTAGGAGAATGGTAGATGCCATCATCCTTTCCTCACAGGATCAGAGGACGGGAGGCAGATCCCATGAGCCTGGGTGTTCCAGGGTAACACTTTCACATAAGGGCTAGGGCCATCACAAATGCTCCCTGCTCAGCATCGTCCACAGAAATCCTTCAGAAAGTCCTTCAAAGCTGGTGCTGTTGCTTTGAAGCACCTTCAAAGGTCTGTTTCCTCTAGCAAGATGAGCAGAAGGTACAAAAGGTGCCTGTGCAGGTACCAGAGATGAAGTTTGTGGTGCTTGGCTGTTGTGTAACTTGCTCCTTTTGCCTCTTGTCACTCTCAGTGGGCTTCTGTTAAGCACAGGTTGTAAACTTCCAGCTCATTCCTGTTTCACGTGGAAATAGGAATTCAGTAAACAAGTTCAATGGCTTCTGATCACATGTTGAAAATACCTATTCCCAATCTGGATTAGAAATTTTAAAACCTGGGAATAGTAGTTGTGGATTCTCTTAAGTCTTTCAGTTCTAAATATCCCTCCATCTGTGTTGAAAATACTCCAGATTTTTGTCTGGAGAGAGGTCCTTATCAGTACCCATTAAAGAAACTAATACAGTAATCCTGTTGCCTTTAATATTTTCCCTGATGGGATAAACCACTCAAGTTCCTTTCTGTCCCATAGCAGCACAGGTTTTCATTGCCTCTAATCACTCCTGTAGCTCTTATCCAATTTTCTTAAGTGTTCTTTTGTACCTTGAAGACACTAGTGCTAATCTAAGGGCAGATGTGATGTATGGCTAAAGAAATGTAGTTGTTTTTTGTGCAGAATATTAAAATCCTGTCTCAGCTCACAGCACTTAAAACACCAGTACCTCTGCATGCTTAAATTGTGGGTTTTTTTCACTTTCTAAATGTATCTTCAGACTCCAACTTTCACAGAGAGATGCAGGATATAATAGTGTCGTGCAAGCAGCTGGAGTAAGTGAAAAAGGAGGATAAGAAATAGTGATGTTTTCCTGTTTGTGAACAGAATATGACTGATTCAGTCATGACTTAGAATAAAATATTCACTGTGCTTTTACCCTCACCGTTAGTATGTATCTGGCATATGCAGTGTTTGATAAAATACCTTAATTTGGACACACTTGTGTGGAAGACTGAAATCTGTGCTAGGAATGCATTCCAGCTGGGCTGCCTGTAAATTTAATCAAACAGTGACAGCAAAACTACTACTCTTGGGCATGGAAAACTCTTATTATGGTGTTTACAGTGCTGTTTGTCCTGTGGCTTTTTCCTAAGCAGTGGCTATGGGATGCAAAAGCGCCGGCACAGGGAATGACATTGTGGTGGGATGATGTCTGTTCTCCTACCTGGCAGCAGCAGAATTGTCCTGGTTAACTGCAGCAGCATTTCTCTCTTCATAATACAGTGTGTCTGTCCTTTAAGACAATGCTTTGAATGCACAAAAATTTCCGAGGATCATTATGGGATCAGTTGCTGTCAGCATCAGTCCGACCTTGGAGTTGTGACAATGCAAAATAGCATTTTGCTGAATTTAGTTTTAATTTTTGTTAATTTTTACGAGGCAGTTGTTGGTGCTAGAATGAATTGGGTCAAAAAAGTTGAAAAAGGCTGAAGTGTTTACTCAGCTCACATTCACTGTGTCTATCTCTGCTCCATAACTGCTACATTGCTTGAAACAGTCAGCAGACCTTGTCATATGTATTGTTATTAATAAATCAGCACATTGGCTTTTTTTCCCTTCACGTTTTGAAGATGAATTTGCACTCAGTGCTGTGTCCTTGCTGTGTCTTTGAAGGAAACGATGAAGCCCATTGAAATGTAAAAATAAACCTCTGACTTGATGACCAGGATCACTTGCAAGAGTTTCACTCCTGCACTTTGTGGTCACCAAGTCCAGCTGTCCAGTATTTTGTAATGCATTAATTGAAATTTATTAATTCATTAATTGAAATGAAAACATTAATTCAAGGGAGAAATTCACTCAGGAAGGGGAAAGTTAGTCTCTGTTGCAGCAGTGGATTTGTCCCACACTCCAGCTCCTGATGCACAAAGGGTAACTGGGAGATCCCGAGGGGGGGGGAATAGATATTTAAATAGCAAAGGGAGCCCAAACAAAGCTCCCTGTCTGCTACCAGGTGAAATGTAATCCCTCTGCAGAGGCTCTGGCCTGCAGCAAGCAGTAACTCTTTGCCTTGCTTCGCAGCGAATATCCGACTTGGAAGAGGAAAACACTCTCCTGAAGCAGGAAAAAGAGGAGCTTAACAGCGCTCTCTGTCAGTCAGAAGGTAAGAAAAAATGCTTACAGCATGGTGATGCCTCCACTCAGAAAGGTCTTTAACTCTTCTCCCATGAAGGTCGCTTTTCCTGGGTGTTTTTCCTGCCTTGAAAAGTGCTCATCCTCCCGTGGCCCTTTCCGGGTGGTTTCTGTCACTGTTTTGTTGTGCAGGAACGTAGTTCTGTTCACGCTGCCCAGCTGGTGGATGATGGGCCAGAGGCCCAGTTTAACTGGTGAAATGCAGGAGTAAAGTACCTAAAAGTGCTTTTTTGGTTCGGTTGTGTCGCAGCGCTTCCTGCAGGTGGTGTGGGAGGTGGCTGGGGAATCACAGCATCCCAAGAATGATGAATAAAGGATCCAAGGAGCAAGCACAGTTTACATTTTAGAGCTGTGATGAAGGATTTCTCTGGTGTGACACGAGTCCGTGTTTTTTTAAAAGCTTAAATGGCAAGACATACAGAGGAAAAAGCGCTCTGGGAAAATCCCCAGTCACAAAAGAAACTCTCCTGCCTGTATGGAGCTTTTCCATTTTTTATCATCCCGTTCAGCTTTGATTTTTGTAGCAGGATTTACAAAAAGCATCACACTGTGAATGTATCTATCACTGGTCTGTAGCACTTTTTGCCCTCAGCCCAATGCAAAATAAAGGAATGAACGTGTTAAGAAGAAACTTGCTGCAAATATTTATTCATCTCTCATGGGATGGCAGAAAGCACATGGAGGGGGTTTGTTTGTTGTTCTCCCATTTAAAAGGACACATGCTGTGATTGCCTGCTCCCTCATGAAGAGGAGGGATCAGATTTACATCCAAAAGGGAGTTTTTAACAAAGAAATGAATTTATTTGGATATAAAATACATACTTTGAACCCCCACAGTCACAGAGATGAGAAAGAGCTGCTGCTGTTGATTTGCTTCTATGACAAATCTGGGGGCAGGATGCAGGCAGGGAAGGTTTTAAAAGCAGCAGGTACCACTTCTTCAACATGAATGTATTTCCATACTGTGCTGGTTTTGTCTTAAGTGGGTTTAAGGCTGGCCCATGGAAGCTGGAGCTGCACAGCTGAGTTAAGCATAATGGATCCGATGGTTTGTAGGTGCTGGTGATTTTTCTTTACCTCAAAAGGACTGTGCTCTCCAAGTGGAAGAACTCCAGCTGTTCCAAATGTTGCAGAGTCAACTCTAGATTATAATAGTATCTAAATATCAGAGAATGTTTACCTGTATTCTAAATGCTCTTGGCAGAGAGTATGTATTTTTTTCTATAGTCATTGTTATTACATGTATTTACCAGAAGCTCATTTCAGATATAAGGATAATGATTTCTTTTTTTTTTTTTTTCCCCACTCCTTCTTATTTTAAAGATGAATTTGCACAAAACAGAGTTGAGGAAAATATCCAGATAAAGAAAGAGCTGGAAGAAGAGAGATCTCGTTATCAGAACCTGGTAAAAGAGTATTCAGGTCTGGAGCAAAGATATGACAACCTGAGGGATGAAATGACTATTATAAAGGTAATGAAACTGGGATTATACTTACTCTTTTGTGTCCTGGGTGTGATGTTTGTGCCTGGATAACATGACTCACTCATCCCCAAGCACTTAATACAACTGACATTATTGTGCAGTTTGTGCTCACTGTTTCTAAGAATACACTTCTACACTAGAGCCAAACCATCTGTATGCTTTGAAAAAGGGGCTTCATCTTTCACGTTTCTCAGTGAGCTACTTAGAGATCTTTCTGAATCTCAGCAGAAGTTGGATTGTGTTGCTTGTTCTTCCTGTTTTGCCCTTGTGTCAGTGAAGTTCACATGTAGGTGTTGGGTTAAAAAAAAAACCAAACTGAAAAACCCCAGCAGCAGGAGTGCAGAATTTCAAAAGCCTAAGTTTTTGGGTTCAGCTTTGCTAAAGTGTTAGAAAAACTGTTGAAAATTAGATAGTAGTGTCGCTGGATTTTTTTGAAGGTTGAGTTTGAAGAGAGTCCCAGAGGGTGCTGACAGCAGAGTAATCTTGAGCTCAGATTTACAAGTTCACACTTACCAGGCATCTGATGTCACGAAGAGCCTTTACTTCATGGAAGATTTTTAAACTGAGATTCTGTATCACTTCACATTTTAAAATATTCCCTTGTGTTAACATGAATTTTGTAATTAGGGCATAAAAGCTAGAAAGTGGAATTCAGTATAAGGCGACAGTCAAGCCTTTTGTAAAGGTAACCTTGGTATTATAGTCAAATATTTGCTCTTAAGAAACAACACATTGTGAGGAATCTTTAAACGCTGTATCTGCATCAATTCTTGACTGCAGACACTGGGGCACAGAAGAAACCCATCCAACCAGAGCAGCCTTGAGTCTGATTCCAACAATCTGTCCATATGCACCTCTGAAATTGGAGACACTGAGGATGTCATTCAACAGGTGGAGGTACAGTACATTTGGCACCCAGCTCTGCAAGGGTGATGGATGTGCAGTTCGGAGCACAAAAGTTGGGTGATAAGGTGTATCAGATAAAATTGACTTCACCCTAAAGAAGTCAAGGGATTGCAGGGTTGTGGTGCAAATGCACCATCATTTGCAGCATCAGGCTTAAATAGGTCTCTAAAAATAATAAAGTGCTGTCTTTGTGCTGTACCATCTTAAAGACTGATGAAATTTCATCAAAGCAGCTATACCCAGCGCTGATGGCAGTGGCTGTATCATGGTCCTTCTCCTCAAGGATACATAATTTATTACCCTCTAGCTCCATGCATTTTCATTCCCATGCATCTTCACGGGTGCTTTGCTGGCCAGCACTACCCCTGTAATCATATCAACAGTCTCTTAATGTGGGAAAGAGCAGCATAAATTACTCCTTGGCTATCAAGAATCCTGTGGAAAAGAAACATGTTTTTTACCTGTTTGCTAGAATGTGCTGCTTTTTACACTCCACTTTTGTGACTTGAGAGCACATATGGATGATGAATGTTCTGCTGGCAGGACCGTTTTTTTTCCCCCACAAACATACCACGCCTGCAGAAGCCCTTTCCTGGCTGCTGTGTTACATTTAGTATTTCTAAACCACTCTGATTCCATTTTCTGAAGTCAAAATAATCAATATTGACCATGCTCTGGTTTAAAATTTTCCATGTGAAGCCAGTTAAAAAGCAATAAATAAATACTCGGATAGAAGGGACCCAGTAGGGCATTTTTGATGCTTTCAGCTGCAGTCCAAATCAGGCCATTTATCTATTGGACTTCCAAGTATTCAGTGATTTATTAAAACGAGTCAGCTGTTTCACTGATGAAGAACAGGTGTTTAAAGTGCGGATTTGGTGTTTGAAAGTACACATCTGTCTTGAGATCCTCCTGTTACTGGCTGTAGGGTCAGTGCTGATGTACATTCAGGACATGTCTGGCACTGTGTGTGGTTACAAAACTTGACACTGAGGTTCTTCTCTTCAGGAGACTGGGATGGAGAAAGCAGCCATGGACATGACTCTCTTCCTGAAGCTGCAGAAGCGAGTGAGGGAGCTCGAGCTGGAGAGGAAGAAGCTGCAAAATCAGCTGGAGAAAAAAGAGCAAGAGAGCAAGAAATCCCCGGTAAGAGGTGGCTTTTCATTGATACCAATATTTCATGTTGGTAACTGACTTTCCTTGGCTGCCTGAGTACACATGTAGAAATCGAGGTTTGAGAGTGACAAGTTAAAAATAAGAGGCAACAAATCCGTCTGGAAAATGGAGATAAATTCTTCTTGTCAGCTAAGGGCAATTGGACAGGAAAACTGCTTTATTTATTTGTTTAAACAAACTGGTGATGATATATTCAGTACAGTATCTCGAGTATCTTGAAAGCAATGAAATGTAGAATCCATTTTGTCAAATTTTATTGTGCTGGCACTGATCCTGTTTCCTTCTCTTGTGGGAAATTTGACTGAGTTCTGAGCTAGTGAAGGTCAGAATGTGGAAGGGGAATGTGAGGAATCTGGACAGACTGAATCCATAGGCTGGGGCCAGTGGGATGAGGGATAACAGGGCCGACTGCTGGGTCTTGTNTTCTGGCTCTCTGCACCTCGCTGACAGGAGGGGGAAGCTGGGGGGGGGGGTCGGGCTCTGCTCCCAGGGAACAAGGGACAGGATGAGAAGAAACAGCATCAAGCTGTTCCAGGGGAGGTTTAGATTGGATATTAGGGAATATTTCTTCATGGAAATGTTTGTCCAGCCCTGGCACAGGCTGCCCAGGGCAGTGGTGGAGTCCCCATCCCTGGAGGGATTTAAAAGCCATATGGATGTGGCACTTGGGGACACGGGTCAGTGGTGGCCTTGGCAGTGCTAGAGAATGGTTGGACTCGGTGATCTCTGAGGGCTTTTCCAACCTGTACAGTTCCATTACTCTGTTGGGAGAATTGCAGATGGATGTGATGCTGCAGCCATGTGTCAGCTTTTGGCTGGACCAAGCCTAGAGGCGTATCGGTGCTCAGGAGTCATGAACATAAAGAACCCCGTATCCACAGGTCCAACTACCTCCCTTTCGGGTGATTTTGGTTATTCAAGGATCTCTTTGCTGTCCTGGCTTTTCCACCTCCCCATCCAAGCAGTGTGTGGTGTGAGCTGAAAGGCACTTCACATTGTGTGTCAGTCAGTCTGGTGTCCTTGGTTTGGTTTGGTATTCTTATAATCTCTGTGATTTCATTGGGGTTTTTTTTTTCCCATTAATAGTAATACAGGAATACAGCTTAAAAATGGTATAGTAAATCAGAAGTAGCAGGATAGCTGTTAGAAGAATGGGTTCTTCATTTCTGTTGCAAGGCAGGGATATTCCTTTGCTTTATTCTTTCTTCATAAAAAAAAAAGGTCTCTCTAGAGTTTGAGTTGTTTGCATGAATGAACTTTATATATACATATACATACATATATATATAAAAAACCACCCCCAAGGTTATTGACAGCCTAGTGGTAATTTAATGGACAGGAGTCCATCCAGTCTTGCAACTGAAGTCTGAACATGCAGCTTTCTATGTTCTAGTGAGCTGACTCCTGGGATGAGGAGCTTTTAATGGCAGATCTCTTGCATACATTTTGCCTGCCTTCTGTAACTGAGACTTTGTTGTTTGTCAGAGGCCAGAGTGTGGTGGGTGATGTGATGTGTGCCATGAAGTGCTGCATGCAAGGTGTCATGAAGCAGTGAAGATGCTCTTCTGTGAACTGCTGAGCTAATGCCATCACTCTTGGTTTCGTATTTGAAATTTCTAAGGCTTCTGTTGCTTTGTTTGGAGATTATTTTCTTTATTGCTCTCCAGCATGAGATCAATTTAACTTCGGACAAATGCAGTAGGAGACTCAACAGAATCATCACCAGTAATTATTTGCTTCACTAGATGCTTTTATTGATCAACTCTAGCGATTTTCAGGAAACATATGAAATAGGAGACTTCCCCAGCCTCTCCTTGTTGCAGAGGTGGAATAAAAACCTGTGTTGAAGATTGTTCCCTTGATGACTGTCATTGTTTGAGGGCTGCAGTGAGCCACATTTATCAGGATATTAATCAGAGATTAAACAGTTTTCTCCTGAAGTGTCCTCTGCCCCACTGTGTGTTGCTGGGGTGCTGTGTAATGGCAATTAATAACATCATTATGGTTGAGCCAGCTGGATGTGCCCAGCCATCCTCTGCTGTGCACCAGTCCCTCTGTCTGCTTTTATACATCAATTTCTCTCTTTAATCCATGCAGGTCATTGAAGCAAAGGCTGTGACTTTGGAACATGAAGATTTTGCATACAACAGCCTGAAGGTGAGTGAGAGGCTCCCACGTAGTGCTGGTTGACCATAATAATGACATGTCTTCCCAGCTATCACCCTACCCTAGAATTCTTCTTGTCCCCAGACATTAAATCCTTACAGTTCTGTCTCCAGCCTTGTCTCCCTACAACATAAAGAGCAACTGAAACCTGCTGGGCTCCAATTGCATCTCCTGTGGATTCTGTCCTCCTGCTCTAACTGTACCCAAATACTTCTGGTCTTGACTGTTGGGCCAATTCTTTTGTCCTGCTTATCTTCTGAAAACCAGTTTCTAGGATAGGCTTATTAAGGACTTTTTTTTTTATATATTGCTGAGGGTTTTTTCAGTGCAGACCTACCTTTCTGAGTCTCCTCCTCTCCCTGTCCCCTTAGCAAATACTGCACTACAACTGAGAAGTCCAGAGGGACATATGTTACCCAGAATAACATAATACTAAACCACCTGTCAGTAGTAACACTGGTTTTTGCTTCTGCATCATCTCCTCTGAAGGATGCAAAAGATAAATAAATCCAGAAATTAGAGGTGGAAAGGATGGATGTTCAACCCTCACTAAGCACATACCTCTAGCAGTAGCTTGTTCTGGCATTTCATCCATCCGGTTTTTATTTTCTGAGCACGAGACTTGTATTGCACTGGCTGGATGTGCTTTTTGTGACAGAGGGAAACCCCACTGAGTTTCTTTAGTGCCTCTGCACAGGCCCTTGGAGAAGAAGGATGGCACTCTCTCAAATGGCTTCTGAAGGTTCTGTGTGAGTTCACAAACTGTCCTCTTCAAGCTTTAGCCCAGGAAGTTCAGAGTGGTAATACTAATTTTGAATTTTCCCACTTTCTACATTCCTGACATACTTAGTCCTACCTATGAAACCCTAAGAAACTCTCTGTTAATACCATTTCATAAGACTAAGTAGCATGTGTTGCTAAAAATGCAATGACAGAGTGCCTTACTGTTGATTTTGAGGGCAGCTTTTCCCTCCTTCCCCCATGACAGCTGTTTCCCTGGCTGTGACAAAGCACTTCCACTCTTCTTTCTATTCCTTGTGCTGATTTGTATCACAAATATTTATACTGTCTCTGTGCCCTTTAAGATCCTTGTGTTAATGGGTTTATTTTTCCTTTCTGCCAGCTTAAAAAGTCTTTATGTTGGGGAGCTAGGCTGAGATGGCTAAAAGCTTGCACACTGGAAAGTCTTTCTCTAGATGCTCTTGAATGGTCCATGAGATTCCAAAACATGGAGCATCAGTGGAGTATCCAAGCCAACATCCCCTTGATGGTAACTGAGATGCCTTGGCCAGTTTAGAATGGTTTCAGGTTTTAGAAATGTGGGTGCAGTGTCACTTCAGAAACCAAGTCTAGTTCCCTGAAATGCAGATGACTATGAAAATACAGAAGTGACCCATGTCCTGGATCCCCTCTGCTCTGGAGCCAGGCTGGGAGAGCTGGGAGTGTTCCCCTGGAGGAGAGAAGGATCCAGGGACACCTTGGAGCCCCTTCCAGAGTCTAAAGGGGCTCCAGGAGAGCTGGAGAGGGACTGGGGAAAAGAGATGGAGGGACAGGACCCAGGGAATGGCTTCCCACTGCCAGAGGGCAGGGAGAGATGGGACATTGGGAAGGAATTCTTTTCTGTGAGGGAGGAGAGGCCCTGGCACAGGTTTCCCAGAGAAGCTGTGGCTGCCCCATCCCTGGGAGTGTCCAAGGCCAGGCTGGAGCAGCCTGGGATAGTGGAAGGTGTCCCTGCCCATGGCAGGGGAATTGGACTAATGATCTTTCCAACCCAAACCATTTTAGGATTGCTAGCAGGAGGACAAGGCATAGTCCAGTTTCTCACTCACTGCTTGTTTGATCCCTTTTTCTTGGAAGCTCATCAAATAAGCTGCTAGAGGATTTTATTTTCTTTTTTTTACCGAGTAACAGAAATACAAGTGTGGGCAGATTGCTGGCGTGGCAGTGCTAACCTCTGAATTAGGCAGGCTCATACTTCACCCAGCACTGCTGTATGAGCCCCTTCCCAAAGAGTGGAGCTATTTCCATCACTGTTAGTGCTTGGGTCACACCTCCATGGTGCTGTTGGGACAAGTGTGAGTTCAAGTTCAGGAGATTCTGACTCTTAATTTGTCAAACGAATCAGCATGATATGCTGAAGAAAGAGCATTTCTCACAGCACAAGCTGAATTCTCCCTTTACACATCCATAGCATATTATTTTATCTTCTCTTCTTCCATGGCTTGTGCTGGTGAAAAAAGGATGTATGGGCAGGGAACAGTGGATGTTTTAACATCACTTCATGAAATCCACAAAGAAAGGAGTAGGGAATTAATTTAAATGGGAACTCTGAAAGTAGTCCAAGGCATGAGCTTTTGTAGCAGGGTTTTTGGTTGTTGCTTTCTTTCATGGTCTTCCCAGCATCATTTCTAACCAGAGCAGAGCTTGATATGGCCAGTCCTTGGAGGCAGGAGTGTGATTGACCCATTTAAAAAGAGAAGGGGGTAGAAAGGAGGGAGGAGGCGAGTAAAGAAAAAGGAAAGCAGGGGTCTTAACAGGCAAATAACAGAAATTACAGGAGAACCATTTGTGTAGAAAAGCAGGTAATTGTTTTCATCCTCCCCTTCACCTATCTCTGAGCATGATCAGTAAAGAGTGAAGGTGATGCTTTAACCTTGTAGCAGGAAGAGTTAAACTCAGTTTGGTATCCATGTGAAGAGTTGTCCTACTCTTGATTTAAAAAACAATACAGAAAAGCCCACGTCTCATACACTCCTTCTGCTGTGGTTAATGTGGAGGAATCGCTGGATCCAATGCATTTCTTATCCTATTTTTTTTTTAAAGACAGATGGTATAAAGTACCTGAATATGCTCCATTACTGATACTGTTTGTTCAGCCAAGAGCATGCTGTCCAGATGCCAGATCAGCTATTCTGTTCACACCTCTGCTGTGATAAACCATGCTATTTATAATTTGTAAGGATTTATAATTACAACACCCATTTCCTATGGAAACGAGGTTTACACAGCTGTGCTAGATAAACACTGTATAAATTGCCACCATCTCCTCCCCAGCCAGTTTTGGATTCATTGGCTCATAATGAAGCAGATATCCCAGAGATAAGAGGGATACAAAGAGAAGGTGGGTTTGGGGATTCTGGGTGTGAGCAGGACCCACCCTGTCTGTGACGCACAGCAAAGACTAATGGATTTAAGCTGGAAGAAGGTATATTTATATTGGATATTGGGAAGACTGTGCTCTCTATGAGGGTGGTGAGGCCCTGGCACAGGTTTCCCAGAGAAGCTGTGGTTGTCCCTGGATCCTTGGGAGTGTCCAAGGCCAGGTTGGATGGGGCTTGGAGCCATCTGGGACAGTGGAAGGAAGCTTCTCTTGACCCAGGTGGGATGTTCCGGGTGGGTTTTGGGTGCTAGGAAAGAGTTGCCTCATGTTGTTTTGCCACCTGCAAACAAAGCTTCGTAGTGACAGACCAAAATAACGTCTGCCTTTGCTGCAGGATTTTTATTCTGTTTTCTACTGTGATGCAAAACCAAACGAGCCCTTCAGTTGTCTCAGCAGACACATTGTTATTCATGAGGAGCAGTCGGAGTCAAACTTCACATTTGTTGCCCCTGCCTGTCAGACGCCAGAGTTTGACAAGATGTCAAGGCAAGAAAATCCTCCAGCTGCAAACATTGCACGAGAGTGAGGGAATTACAAAATGTATGGGAAAAGAAGCTGTAGTGGGAATTTACAGACCTGTGATGAGATGCCTGCCATGATGATGGGTCATATAAATCAGCATCTTGCATCTTATCTAATGAATTTGAAAGATGAGCTGAATATTGTAGGGGGGTTGTGGTGATTTCTAGATTGAGAAGGAAGAGAGGTGGAGAAGAAACTAATGTCTTCTTTAACAGCTTGCTTTTGTGTTTAAAAATAGTGTCAACAAGTAAAAAATCTGCCATTTCCCGTGTTAGAGCTGTTATTAAACACCAACAGGCTGCTGATGAAAGCAAAAACCTTTTCTGAACCACGTGTGGCTGGACTGGCAGGAAAACCCAGATCCTGTCTTTAATTGATCTGTAATCATTGATAACTGAGTCACCTTAGAGGTGTCTCAGAAAAGCAAAAACCATGAGTTTATCTAAACCAATTACTTGCTTAATATTTTCCAGAGGCAAGAGCTGGAGTCAGAGAACAAGAAGCTGAAAAATGAACTGAACGAGCTGAGGAAGGCCATCGCAGACCAAGCGACCCAGAACAACTCTTCCAGTGATGTTCAGGACAGTTACAACCTCCTCCTGAACCAGCTGAAGTCGGCCAATGAGGAGCTGGAAGTGCGGAAGGAAGAGGTGCTCATCCTGAGGTCGCAGATTATGAATGCAGCCCAGCAAAAAGAGACAGGCAGAAACATGGTAAATGAGAGGGAAATGGGTTTTCCTTTCCTTATTTTCCCTTCTCTGGGTGGAAATTCAGTGGCTGCCTGAGTGATGGTGTGGTCTTCCCAAGTTTCACTGCATCGTTTCTCTTTTGCTCTCTTGCTCTTTTCTCTCTTGCTGCCTGTTTGCATGTGTGTGGATTCATAGGAGCTCTCTAGCGTGATGGATGCCCCCAGGATGCTTTTAAATAGAAGCTTTTAGTAGCTTGTAACAGAATGGCTGGGGAGCTGTTTGGTGTCAGGAATTTTAAAGACAGGAGGAGGTGTGCAGGATGTCATGCTGCTGTTTTTGAACGTTGAATTTAGGAGAGCAGCCCCACCAATGCCAGCTGGCCCAACAGTGACAGGAACATGGACCGTGAGGACGTGATTGAGGCCTACCAGGGAATGTGTGAGACTAACCGGTAAGTGTGGCCCTAATTTTCCCGGCAGCAGGAGGAGGGTGGCCAAAGGGAGGGAGATGGAATCCACGCCAAAATCAACAACGTGTTGAAGGTCCTGAATTGTGTTACGGACCCTAGCTCAAGGGTGGGCTGTAAAGATGAAAGCAAAGGACTCGTTGTCTTGTGGAATCATAGAATCCTGGAATGGTTTGGGTTGGAAGGGGCCATCTAGTTCCAGCTAGTTCTCAAGGGTGAGGACACTCCTTGTCGCCGCTGTGTGTCCCCAAGAGAGGGGAGAGACTGAGCAGGTAGAAAAGCAAACATGAAAGTGAGCAAAACTGGATTTTGACTTTGCTTCCAGCACATCAATAGCAGCAAGACTCACATTTGGGATATATTTGAGGTACTTATTTCAAGCACAGTCCCCTTCTCATCTTCCCAGAGGCAAAAGCCCCTTGTGTTTAACTGAGCTAACAAACGTGCTGTGTTCCCTGAAAATACACTCACTGCTGGTTTTCTTGTGTCTGAACTGAGAGTCAGGAACACCTGTTTGATTACGGGTTTACCATCGTGAGGGTTAATTCTGTGAACATGTGTCTGTCCTTACAGTAACAATGGGCTGATATTGCCAAACATTACATCATCCTTGTAGCTATCCAGGAGCACATCAAATGATGAAGTAGTGTCTTGCCAGAAGACAAAATTACATGGATTAAACAGGAAGATAATATGAAAAGTAAATTTTTATTTTACTCCAATGAAATTGAATGTTTATCTATATTTTTAATCTCTTGACAAATACAGGTTTTTGAGCCTTTTTTCCCCTAAATTATTTCCATTCATCAAGTTAGAAGACATAGCCACTGTGGATTATATACTTTGCCACTTTGTGGAGTGGTTGCAGAAGGTTGTTGACAGTTCAGGCTGGGACAGACCGTGACCTTATAAGGATTTAGTTCATACCTGTGTGAATATGAGGATGGGCACATAAACAAGGCCAGGTGGAAGTGGGCTCTGAGCAACCTGTTCTAGTGAAAGGTGTCACTGCCCATGGCAGAGGGTTGGAATTAAATGAAGCTTTAAGGTCCCTTGCTACGATTCTATGATATTTCACTGCAATATTAAAAAAATATATATGAAGAGTTGCTTAATGCTTTCAGAACTGGATGGCCAAAAACGTGCGCTGGGAAAGCCACAGGCCCAAACTGGTGTGCAAAATGTTCAGTGTACAGAGCTGTGTGCTGAGCTTGGGTCATCAGACCTGTGCTGTATGTCCTCTAAACTCCTCCCATAGAATAGACTGGATTTTCTGAATTCACATCAGTTTTGCTACCTGTGAAAGCCCTAGGGAAACCTGTGGAGGTCTCCTGATGTTTGAGTACAGAGGTGGACATGCTGTAATGGTTGGGTTCCACATAACAGTCCTTTAAAACAGAGCTTAAAACCATGATGACTGGACTGAGGGTCTGCCCAGGCTTGTTCTGCCAGCTTTCACCTCGATCCAGGGACCTGGAGGAGTGGGGGTTGTTGGGGTCCAGGACTCTCAGGGCACTGATTTCTCTCCTGGGCATCATGTCTGGCTGGATAAGGACTAGTGTGTGTGTTTGGTTGTTTGTTGTTTGCTTTTTTTTCAATTTGCCATTGAATATTGCAAATTCTTTCCTGGAGTGAATTTACTGATGAAATTTCTGCCCCTTCTGCGGTAAAGTGGTGAGATGAATTTGAACATCACATTCATGCCAGTGAATCATTGGAGCTCAGTGTGCTTCCTGCACAATGTGTGGGTTTTGGTAACTTACTGAATTCTGTGATTTTTCTCTTTTTTCCTTCCAACATTCTCTTGGACCTGTTGTCATTGAGTCGGATGTGAATTCCTATTGTGGGACTTTAATTAGTGCCCGAATTGTCCAGTGTGCATGTGTAGTGATGGTAGGTTGGTAAAGGAGTCAAAATAAAATTTGCTGCTTTCACAGGACACGTGTCTGACCAGGTTGTATCTCTTGTCCCCCATATTAATTGATACATGGGCATACTGGAGTACGGGTTGTCTGCTGTCACCTTCCAGGAGTCTTCCTTCAGCTGTTCTGGTTTCCAGACTAAACAACATCTGCAGAGAGAACTGAGTCATGGAATCATTTGGGGTTGAACAGATGTCTCAGCTTCTGCCACTCCCCCAGCACTGCCAAGGCCACCACTAACTCATGTCCCCAAGTGCCACATCCACACAGCATTTAAACCCTTCCAGCATATATAATTTTCCTGGATCTGATTTTCCACAAAAGCACAAATCTCTTTCCTTGCAATTAGTTGGGTGAGCTGCAATTTCAAGAAGTTCATGTGGTCCTGCCTTGGTGGTTTTTTGCCCCTTGAGTTTTGGGAGGGGAAATCTGCAGTCTCCAGGCTCAGTTTCCTGTTGTACCTCTCTCATCTCTCTCCTATGAGGCTTGGGTGGAGCTTGGCTCTTGTTATAGAGTAGCAGTAGCTCTATGTACTCTTACATTGATTTTCTGTGGCGATTTATCCAGTGGCTCATTAACTACCACCCGCTTCCCCATTGCGTGGCTCCCTGTGTATTTGTTTGTGTACTGGGTTGATTTATAAAGTGTAGGATGGTCTCAGGGGCAGCAAAGCAGGTGAAAACAGATACTTCGGGAGCATGGATTATTGTGTTTCTGGATATGAATTAACATTCCCTTCCCACAACACAAATTTGCATCTGTACTTAGGCAGTTCTATACTCAAGGGTGTCAGCATGAGAAAGAGAGCTGCTTTTCCTTTCTAATCTTGATCGATAAATATTTTCATAGGAAGCTTTTCTGGTGGGGTTGCAATTTTGAAGTGGGATTAATAAGCAAGAGACACTTTTTTTTCTCCCACCTGCTCTGCAAGCATCACTCCCATTCCTCTTTCATAGAATCCTGGAATTTTGTGGGTTGGAATGGACCTTAAAGATCATCCCAGGTGCACCTCCTGCCATGGGTAGGGACATCATCCTCTAGTTCAGGTGGCTCCAAGCCCCATCCAACTTTCAACACTTCAGGGATGGGGCAGCCACAACTTCTCTGCCCAGCCTGTGCCAGGGCCTCACCAGCCTCACAGGGAAGAATTTCTGCCCAATCTCTAATTTAAACCTACTTTATTTAAGTTAGAAGCCATTTCCCCTTGTCCTGTCCCTCCATCCCTTGTCCCCAGTCCCTCTCCAGCTCTCCTGGAGCCCCTTTAGGCTCTGGAAGGGGCTCCAAGGTCTCCCTGGATCCTTCTCTCCTCCAGGGGAACACTCCCAGCTCTCCCAGCCTGGCTCCAGCCCTCGGAGCATCTCCACAGCATCTCCCAACTGTGTTGGGACCCCAGAGCTGGAAGCAGCTCTGCAGGTGGGGTTCAGCCTGGGGACAGAGCATGGCTTTATTTTGTTGGGAGATCAACATTCTGTTCTCTCCTTGTCCATATAGTGCAGGGCTTCTAAATACAGCAGGACGAAAACAGCAAAAACCTCTGCCAGGTGTTTCTAACCCTGCCCACTTTGTGATTCTGTCTCCACAAAGCTTTCAGCGACCTTTGATTCCAGGTCAAGGGCAAGTTTGAATTAAAAGCAGCCCTTTATAAATACACTAAATGCTGCTTCTTTTACTTTTTTTTCCTTATTTTTGTTTTTTGTTCCTGCTGACTTTTAGCTGCTGAAGGGAAAAAGCTTCAAGTTAGTTCCCAGCTCATTTTCTGCTTCAATAACTGAATGTAAAGCTAAGTCGGCTTTTTGTTCTCTGTTTCAGTTCTTGGGATTGTTTCTGTTTGATCTTGGTGGAAATACAGAGCCAACTGAGAGACCAGGTGATGATGTTAGAGCCCATGTTAGAGATAATAGCCAGGCAGCTCCAAGTAAATCAGGCTGTGCCTCTGAAATTAGCTTCTGTGACAACTTCCAAGTGATTTCTTTTGAGTACATGGATTTATTATTTTTATTTTTTCCTTCTGGCCAAGTCCTACGTGAGTCTGCAGTGCAAAGCGAAGGGCTGATGCTGACTTTGCCTGGAATATGCTTTTGGAGCTGGAAGGGGCCATCACATGAAAGGGGTCCATATTTCTGCTTGCCACTCACCAGTAGGTCTCTTCCCTCTCTCCACTATGGTGGAGGGAGGTGTTTGAGCAGGAATTCCTCACTTTTGATGAGGGCTGTTTGTCCCAACTGCTCTCCCAGACCCGCACCTCTGAGATAAAGAGGCTTTGTGAATTAGCCCTTCCAACTTCCTCTTCAGCCTTATTTGAGAAAAGGATTTACCCAGCGTTTAGGAAATTATGTTGTCACATGCTAATTAGCTCGAAAGGACCCCTGTTTGACTTTTTATGTCTTGGTCAATATGAACTCTTGGGAGAAGGGGGAGCTCAGTGATTTCTGAGTCAGTGCCGTGTTGATGGAAATGGACCAAATGCTTATTTCTCAGGGCACTTTTATATTGGCATTTTTATAGATTTATCTTATAATGGCACCTGCTAGAGCTGTTCTCCTCGTTTACCACAGTGCCTGTGATGAAAAAGGAAGGCCAAGTGTTTTTCAAAGGAGGTTATCCAGGAACATGCATCTCTTAAAAATGCTGCTCATTGTGTGAGATCTCACAGGTCACTGACATGCAATAAATACTGAGGATCCCTCCTGCTTTTTTCATTGGTTTTCAGCTCCTGGGGACATGTAAAAAAAAACAACCCAAAACTTTGCTAACAAATCCATGCAAATCAGACCAATAAACCTTGTTTCTGTCAGCCAACAGACCTTTTTGGAAACCTGCTCTGTGCAGGGTAGCAACAAGGTTTTAATTTAAATTCATACATGTGTCTTTAACAGATGAACTCCCCAAATGTCAGTGCCTGAAATGTTTGCTAGTTTTGAGAAATCCTGTGTTCATACATGAGCATGGAAGGGATGTACACACTGTCTGTGGCAGTGAGACACCTCCTGAGGCCTTTTCATGGCAGTGCTGTAACACCACATCTCTCACTGCTTTCCTCCTGTGAAAAATTTGCTGTAGAAAGCTTGTGTGTTGTGCTTTTTCCACTGAAATATGCAGATATTTCCTTACCAGGGAATGGCATCTGCTACAGCTTTCATCAAAATAGGAGATTCATGTTGGCTTGATTCCTCTTCTTTTTTTTTTTTTTTTTTCCCCTGGGGAATACAATTATTTATCAAGTTTGGTCATTTCTTTGTTTACTTTTTTAATTGTTATTTCCTAGAAGAAAAACTGAAATCGAAGCCAACTAAAATCTTGCTCTGACAAGTGTTCCTGGTCAAGTTGACCAGCTCATTTGTAATGTGTTCAACACCCCCTTAAAGAAGACAAATTATTTTCTTGCCTCATATAACTCGGGTAAAAAAACCCCAAAACTAAAAACCCACAACAATCTGCTAAAAGGAGGCTTTTAGTGTTGAAGTGAGATGAGACTTTTCCCAGGCATTTTCCTGCCTGGGTGGATACAGAGGAGACCCTCCACTGAAGTAGAATAAATTATTTTAGTCCAGTGGAAGTTGCTGCAGAAGGAAGGAAATGGAGACACTTGTATTAATGTTATATTAGGGAGATACAAAAAACCCCAACAGCTTGGGAATGTTGATATCCTGGTTATATATACATATGCATATATGTCATATATATATTTGTTATATACATATACAATGTAATGAAAGTGTACTCTAAAAAATTATATTAAATACAAGTAATAGGAGTTCTGGACTTTTTCCCCTCCTCTTACAATTGACCTTCTGTCTTTCTCTGTCCTCTTGTTTCCTTTTTCTGTCCTTTATTTCTAGCAAGACTGAGGACTGGGGGTATCTCAATGAAGATGGAGAGCTCGGTTTGGCTTATCAAGGTTTAAAGCAAGTTGCCAGGTCAAACACTTTCCTTTTTTTCCTCTCTATTGCTTCTCCCTTCTCCTCCCTTTTGCTTTCCCTTTTGTTGCTTGCTCTTGGCTCTGCTGTTGCCATGTGATCCCATTGCCCTCTCTGGGAGCAGCTGGAAGCAGGATTTAATTTATACTTTAAATTTTCGTTTATATTAAATGTTATAATTTATTAAAATTCATGTTTTGTAGAAAGTAGTCTAAAGCGGTAACAACTGGAGGTACCAGAGGACAACCAGACAATAAAAGGAAAAATAACAGGGATGATTAATGTATTTTTCCAAGTTTGTAGAAGGAGCATGTTCTTCAGAGGGTGTCTCATGGTTAATCCAAACTGAATCCAAGCTAATCCCAGTATGAGGAAATAAAATGAACATTAAGTACTTAATAGTTATTTCATGGTAGGTCTGTATTTTCCAAGCCTATTAGGAATACAACTCCTGACAGGATTATGAGGCTGAGTGCATTATTGCTTGTGTTTCAATGGCTGGAGAACATACTTTTCTGTCTTTTGCTGGAAAATGGGAGTAGAGATTGTGTTGTTTAATCTTCCAAAGGCAATAATAACAACAGCAACAACAAACCCCACATGGGGAATAATTAATACTTTTCATCCAGAAATGCTCCCTAGAAAGCTTATGTTCTTTTATACAAGCTA
>WEKX01002520.1:10508-26379 GCA_013390025.1 Pitta sordida | reverse complement strand
TCTTTTATACAAGCTATTAAAGAAAAAAAACCAAAACAGCAACAGCAACAAAAAATTCAATGTGTAATTATTCCTGCAGGGAGAGAGTTCACAGGCATGAATGCCCATGAATTTCCCAGTGGACCCGAAGGAGTTGCAGCTCTTTCCCCACTGTGGTAAATGCCTTCTGGAGTCACTTATTTCAGCCTTCCAGAAAGAGCTAGTGGACTAAGGGGAGATTTATTTTGAGCAGAGGTTAAGAGACACCCTTAAAATGAATCAATTACCATATCACCTGCCAGGTTTATCACCATCCCCACCAGCACAGGTATCTACAGTCAACATCTCAGTGATGAATTCTTCCATTAAAAAGGCATTCTGGCCTAGCAAATGGCTGGATAATCCATTAACTAAATGTCTTGCTAACACTTTAGCTCAGCATTCACCACAGCTGACCCTGTGCAGAGGCTCAGGGCAGGGCTGGCAGGTGACCTGGTGTAGGTGAGGGTTGGCAGGAGAAAACATTAGAGGAGAGCACTGAGTGCATACTTAAAAGTGGGAGAAGGGGTAGTTTTGGTGTCTTCTCTCAGCTGTGTACCATGGTGTTAGTATTTGTATAACCTGGGCTAGGAGGATACAAGTCTTTTTCCTCCTGCTTGAAGAGTCCTGGTCAAATCAGCAGCAATGATGAAAGCAGGGCAGAACACATTGCCTTGTGCATAGTTTTCTGCAGGTAGTTTCCAAATGAAAAATTGAAATGCCTGTGGGTATACTTCTTTTTGAACAAAGATGAATAGCAGCTCTACAAACAACTAGAAGGAATTAAGGGTTTCAGCTTCTGCCTTTCTCAGCACTCTCAGCAGTGGTGAAAGGAGCCAGTGGCATTCCAACTGAACAGAGCGATTTGCAGGACCTACAGGTCAGTTTTCAGGAGTCAGAACTGGTGTTTGAGAGGAAATGAGGGCAAGAACAAATGTCCTTCAAGCTGAGCTTTTGAAAACAAAACCTGGAGGTGTTGATCTGCAGTGCTTTCCTGCCAGGCATTTGCTTTTCCCCAGTAAAGGAACCCAAATTTGTGATACAGCTGAATAAAAAAGGGAGCTCTTGGATTTTTTTTTTACCCCTTTATGTAAAAAAACCTCCTGACATATCACAGAATATTGTGTCATATCGCTTAATTCTGAAAGTATTTGATAGCAAATGAGAGACTAATGCAATAATAGGCATAGCTTCATGTTTGACAGTTTAATAGGGAGATTGGCTGGGGACATCTCTCCCAAATTGGCTGATCTGGAAGGATCTAAACTCAAATGGTGGTTGCTGCCTGATGCTGAAATCACAGACTGATCAGTCTGGGCCTGTTCTCAGGTTGCTGGAAGCACAGCTCCAGGAACAGAGGAGGGAGCATGAGGAGGAGATGGAAACACTGAAAAACCAGGTGGATGCAATGCAAGAAGATATGGAGAAACAACAGCAGGCTTTCCTGCAGACCCTGCAGCTCTCTCCGGAGGTCCAGGTGGAGTTTGGACTTCAGCAAGAAATTACACGTCTCACCAATGAAAACCTGGTAAGAGGCAGTGCTGGAAACACAGGGAGAGGGGGGGAAAAATCAGATGAAGAGAAAGGAAATGGGAAGCAGGAAGCATGATGGGCAGGAGAGGGTACTGGGATGGTCTCTACCACACCTCCTAAACTCTCTGCAGAATCCATCATGATCTCCCACTGATGCATTTGGGAGCATTGGTACTTGCCCTTAAGCTGATCTGTAGCTGTATGACTTCTGTAACTACATCGGTCCTATTTTTTTTAATGCTGTGTACTTTGTGGCACTGTCCACCAAATGAGATCACTGGGAACCCCTCTAGTCTGTAATTACACATGAAGACCACAAAATCCTTTCATCTTCCTTGCACTTATTGGAAATGTAGAGGGGCAGCTGGCTTATCATAAATTTTCCCTTTCTCTCTTCTGTATCTCTGTGCAAGGTCTGGAGGGAGTGTTGTCACCTCCTGGGTTCAGGTGATGCCTTCTTGCCTTTCTCAACAGCTTCAGTATTTAAATATTCTTGGAACTGTTTAAATGTGCTTAACAGCCAGGGTTAAATGCTGTAGGTGGTGTGTGGTGGGTATTGCCTGCTGTAAAAAGAAGGTGCCCAGCATGCACAATCTTTGTGGTGTAGGTGAGAGATCCTCTCTCTGTGCAGTCCAGAAATAACATTTAACAAGATGCTCACACCGTGCTGTGGTGATGTGCAGACCAGACTCCAGCCTTAAACTCACCCTAATTTATTTGTTCTTGGGTTTAATGTTATTTTTTTGTACACGTTTTCTGTTTTTCAGGACCTTAAAGAATTGCTAGAAAAGTTGGAAAAGAATGAAAAGAAGCTGAAGAAGCAACTGAAGATTTACATGAAGAAGGTCCAAGATTCTGAAGGTGACTTGGATGTTGGAAGACATTGGGGAGGGGTAGCTGCATTTGGGCAGGATATACTTCTTTGACCAGCCTTGGAAAGCTGTGGTGGGGTTTTTTTTTCTCTTTTTCCTTTCATGGAAGTAAGATTTTGCTTATTCTGTCACTGAACTAGCAGCAGGCACTGAGCTGACACTTGAGCCTTTACTGAGGTTTGGAGGTTATTTAGAGAAACCTTTTTGCTTTCATTGCAGTTGCTGCAGTGACCCAGGCAGAGATACAGAGATGAAACTAGTGGATAGCGGGAAACTGCTCTGATCTGTCAATTTTGAGGGGGGATTGCAACCCTTTAGGGTTAAAATATATATATATTCTGTTTGTTGAGAAAACACCTCAAATGTGACATCTGTGTTGTGTAGAAAGAGCTTCCCAATCTCTGGAGAAGGCCTGATTAATCAGAGGCCCCCATTCTCATGAGCTAATTTCTGGAAATCAGGCATTAAGTGAAATTAAGCTGAATGACTGGAGGGTTTCCACAGCTCACCCAGCTGGTCTCTGTCAGTGTGATTTGCATGCTGTGTGCTGCAGTGTTTGCATGCTGATCTCTTCTGTTTTATTAAACTTCAGCGGTGCCACCGTGGCTCTGACAGAAGATGGGATGCTTGGGGATTTGTCATTGCCTGCTTATTTTCCACCACCCCCCACTGTGAAAATCATACACTAAAGAGCTTCCCTTCTAGCCTGTAGTTCTATTGGAAAAGGAAAAAAGGGCTTAATGATTTTCCTCTGTAAGTTCCCCTTCTGCACTTTTTCTTCCATTCAGACTCTGAACTTTGGGTGTTTATGTATTTTTTAGAAGTCTGTCAAAGCTGATGACCTTGTTGAGAATTTAATAAATAACTCTTTGACTTGGTGTCTGCACTGAGGCCAGCGGAGCCCCTGAGAAGTTCTTGATTTCCAGGTACCACCTTTCATACTCTTTTTCTCCTCACAGCATCCCAAACTGTGCTGCCAGCAGAGAGGAGGCCACACGACCATAACATGCAGGTTGCTGTTCAGAGGAAGGAGAAAGATTTTCAGGGCATGTTGGAGTATCATAAAGAAGATGAGCCACTCCTCATCCGAAACCTCATTACAGGTGATGAGTTTGCCCTGCTGCTCTGCCAGGCTCCTCCTTCTCTGAGAGAGTTTGTGAACTTGAGAGATTGAGGTAGACAAATATGTCATCTCAAATTAATCCCTTCTGGGGCTGCACGTTTGTGGTGCTGGCAATTTGGGTAGGTAAAGTAATGCTGCACTAAGCAGAGAGACCAGCACGGAGGTAATCCTCAGGGGTAGGAAGAAATGGAAAGTGCAAGACTAGGCTGCAGTTTTTAGAGCTGGCAGTAACTCGCTGAGCTTCATAGGATGGGGAGGGGATAGCAGAAGTTTAGACCCGAGGGATTTGGAACAGCAGTGGAACAAAGGGAGTTTGGTTTATGAGGTAATAAGGGATTACGGATAATGAACTTGTGAAATCTTCTGCACTGCACAGTCTGATCAGAATTGCTGCAGCATTTGGAGCTGTTTGAGTTGTTGTGCTTCCCTGGCTGAGTGTTTAGTATTTACCATCACACTCTAACCCCAGCAGAGCCCAGTGGAGATCCAAGAACTGTTTCAAGAGCTGAGGTCTTTGAAGTTCCCCTAATGAGGCAGGCTTGCTCTGTAGAGACTGCAAGTGCCCTCAGCTGCCATTAGGATTCAGTATTTTGAGGGGAAGACCAATTTACTATATTCTGTGTAGGGGGGTTATAGCCAGTGGGAGGTAAGCTTCAGGGAGCTTTCTTAACGTGATTTGTGTGCTGCCAAGGTAGGCTTTTACAAGGTAAGGAAGCTCTAGCCCTGCCTCTGCATCCTTGAGGTGTAATGGGACCTTGTCACAAACCTCAGTGCCAACAATGCTGCTGTCCCAAGCACCAGTGCTGGGTCTCTTTGGCAGGTCCATCTGTCCTGGTTCTGTGTCCACACTGCAGAGAGGGATGCAAGTGGCAGAGCCAAAGTATAATTTTCCCCAGGGCTGAGGGGGAAAGGGGGTTGCCTGAGTACATCGTCAGCTCTGGTGTTGTCTGCTTCACTTGTACCTGTCAGCTGGTAAAATTTAAGGTTGCTTTCCTGTGGGTTTTTTGGATTTTTTTATTTAATTGTCAAATCTTCTAGATCTCAAGCCCCAGGCAGTGTCTGCTACTGTTCCCTGCCTTCCTGCCTACATCCTCTACATGTGCATCCGACATGCAGATTACATCAATGATGACCAGAAAGTGCACTCCTTGCTCACCTCCACCATCAACGGGATTAAGAAAGTGCTGAAGGCAGGTGTCCCTTTGCTCTTGTCTTGGGGCTGAGATGCTGTAACATGGTCATAAACCATGGCCAAGTGTGTGATATTCAAACCAAATCACTCTTAGATTAGAAGAACAAGGANGACAAGCCCTTTGAGGAGCAACTGCGGGAGATGGGGTTGTTCAGCCTGGAGAAGAGGAGGCTCAGAGGTGACCTGATTGCTCTTTACAGCTCCCTGAGGGGAAGTTGCTGCCAGGTGGGTGTGGATCTCTTCTCTCAGGCTGACGGCACCAGAACGAGAGGACATGGCCTTAAGCTGCACCAGGGGAGGTTTAGACTGGATGTCAGGAAGAGTTTTTTCCCAGAGAGAGTGATCCCTCAGTGGAATGGTCTGCCCAGGGAGGTGGTGGAGTCGCCATCCCTGGAGGTGTTTAAGAGTAGGCTGGATGAGGCATTTAGTGCCATGGTTTAGACAATGGGTTGGTTTTGGGTTACAGGTTGAACTTGATGATCTCCAAGGTCTCTTCCAACCTTGCTAATACTGTGATACTGTGAACAACCACCTTAGCAGTAAAATTGATTGCATTTACAGATTAAAAAAAAAACCCAAGCAGTTTACAGGGAGGAAACAGCTAATACTGCCCATATCAAAATCACTTTGTCTTACTGTGCCAAGATCCCCCATGGAAGGGGAGGAGGGATCTCACATGTTTCAATTCTGTTTCTCCAGAAACACAGCGATGACTTTGAGATGACGTCGTTTTGGCTGGCGAACACGTGTCGCCTCCTGCACTGCCTAAAGCAGTACAGTGGGGACAAGGTGAGAAACACATCACTGACCTGTGACATGGGTGAGAAACCTGTCACTGAGTGTGTTGGCCTGGCCTTGGACACCTGCAGTGTCAAGTACTGGTATTTCTTTGTTTAACAAAAACAGTCAAGTACTGGTATTTTTTTGTTTACTCTTGATTTTGTTAGCTACATTGAGCATTCAAGCATTAAGGATAAATAAAAAACAGTGTCATGGTGTGAAATTAACTTTCCAGGTCATTGTGTGTGGAAACCTCAGCACTGGGCTTTGCAGATTTCAAATTAAAACTAATTTAGAGAATACTTACTAGTAGTTAGGCTCCCGTTTGCCCTCTTCTGTCTGGATAGTAATATGACATTTAAAGAAAATCTGCTCCAGATAACCAGCAGGCTAAAATAAACCCAACCAACCAACCAAACAAAAAACAATCCAAATTTCAATTTCACACTTTTTGCATTACTGTGTTAAACGAACTAGCTGTTTGAAAAATCTGTTGATAATCTGGTACAAAAAACAGAGAAGAAAAATAATTCTGAGCGGTTTCCAAAATACTGTTACCTTTAGTTTGAAATCCAAACTATTTTTAAGAAAAAGACTCAAAAGAAAATCCCAAACTATATGAAATCTGGTCACATGGAGAGCACAACCCTCTTTGATTGAACAGAAAAATGGGGAGATTGGGAAAACAACTCAATTTTGTCCATGTTGTATTTTTGCATTTTGCTAGTTAGCAACCAACAAAAATAATTGCATAGGTCTCATTTTGACACCAAATGAGACCATATGAGCAGGCAATTAAAGCATCTGTGTTAATTATGAAACCAAGCTACAGCATATTTGCTTCTGCCACTAAAACTGGTATTAATGTCTGACTCCAGAACTGCATCCCTGGGCAGCATCAGCAATCAGCTTCTTCTTCAGCAAAATGCAGGCAACAAATTCAATTATTTGGAGAGATTTATTGAACCTCAGATCAGTTTTTTTGATTTTTCTAAAATCTTCTAAAATACTACAAAACACTTGGTTTCCCTTAAACAGTTGCTACCCAAGGGGATAAGCATAAAGGTAAGAAGGAGTTTTTCTGAGACAGAAATGTTATTTTCTAGTTTCTCTGTATTGCAATTAAGACAAACTTTGCTCCTTGCTAAAGCTACAATGAAAAACTGATAGTTTAATGATTTTCTTCAGAGGGTCATCAGCCAGTAATAATTCATGAACTGAGTAAATAAAAGGCTGTTCATGCGTTTTGAGCTTTTCTTAGGGTGAAAATGTACTTTGGTGACATGTTAACATTCTGAGGGGGTGGGATTTTTTTTTTTTAATGCACTGTAAGTGGGTGTAGTAAGGAAACCATGTGCTTTACTTCCCTCCTGTTCAGGATTTCATGACACAGAATACACCAAAGCAGAACGAGCACTGCCTGAAGAACTTCGACCTGACCGAATACCGCCAGGTGCTGAGCCACCTCTCCATCCAGATCTACCAGCAGCTCATTAACATAGCACAGGTCATCCTCCAACCCATGATTGGTGAGTTCACAGCCTTTAACTGGGTGTTTCCTGGCTGAGATTTTCTGCTCTGGCTGTTTTCTTGTGCACAGTGCTAGTGTGACCTATGAGAGTTTTTATTTTCCCCTGTGATAGGAATTAAATACAGGTGAGGGGTTTTTTTCCCCCCCTCTTTCCTTTCTGCTGGGGTGGTGGTGACAGAGGTGGGATGGTGCTGGTGGGTTCGTGGTTAGTCCTTTCATGGGTGGAAATGTGCATTATGAGGGAGGAGAGAACTGGGAAGAGGTAAAAAAAACCTACATAAAGGCCTTATTTTGCAAGGGTGATAGAACTGTGAGAAGAGTTGCTTCCTCAGCCAAATCTCTGAATCTGAGGAGTGCCCCATCCCTGAAAGAGTCCAAGGCTGAGTTAGACAGGGCTTGGAGCAACCTGGGATAGTGGAAAGTGTCCTTGCCCATGGCAGGGCCATCGGAACTAAATCATCTTTCATGTCCCTTCCAACCTAAACCATTCTGTGATTCCATGATACTTGTGTAGCTTTGAATTACTTTGTATTATCAGAACAAACCAGCAATTTGTGGACCTGCCCTGCTCTCAGACCTTGCAGCAAACATCACGTTGCATCACTGAGACTGATAAGTGTTTATTACAGCCCATGGAGGAATCCGTTCTTCCCCTCAGTGACTGAAAAATAAGTAGGTGCTGGCTATTTCAGATCATTTCCCCCCTTTTTTTCAGTGTCTGCGGTGTTGGAAAATGAGAGTATCCAAGGTCTTTCTGGCGTCAAACCGATGGGCTATAGGAAATACGCCTCCAGCACGGCAGAAGGTGACAGGTCCTATAGCTTGGACAACATGATTCGCCAGCTGAACACATTCCACAGCGTCATGTGTGAGCAGGGCCTGGACCCAGAGATCATCCAGCAGGTGTTCAAGCAGCTCTTCTACATGATCAACGCAGTGGCCCTGAACAACCTCCTGCTGAGGAAGGATGTCTGCTCCTGGAGCACGGGCATGCAGCTGAGGTGGCACTGGGGCTTGGGACAGGGGTGGGCCTGTTTAAGGAAGGCGTGTTGATTTTCTAAGATGGTGGGAAATAGGAAGGTGAAGTGCACTTCTCACTGTCAATGTTCCAAATCTTCCTTTTGCTACCCTCTCCCTTTCCCACGTTGGATCTATGTGTCTTCCTCCTGAGCTGGGGACTGGGCACAGCAAAAGCTTTTGTGTGGATATTTTCAGAAGTGCCTGAGTACCTTGCAGGGGTTTGTTAGCGTTTAAAAGCTGGTTAAAATCTTCATTTTAATGGACTGTTGGAATCTGAATGCTGTAGAAAAGCACCTCCCTTGTGCTGCTTGGCTGTTACATGGCCCCTCTGTTACAAGGTGCACAGAGCATAAATTTTGCTCCAAGTTGTTGACTCTTAAGCTTTTTTCTGACTGTCTTTTGCCATGTGTATCACAAATATTCATCACTAAAAACCTTGTATACCAGCACTGCAACATACCTTTGAGTCTCATGGAGGATTTTGATGTCTTAGCTCACGTCTTCTCTCGGATGCTTACCTAGGTTTAACATAAGCCAGCTGGAGGAATGGCTGCATGGGAAGAACCTGCAGCAGAGTGAGGCAGCACAAACTTTGGAGCCCCTGATTCAGGCAGCACAGCTTCTGCAGCTGAAAAAGAAAACCTCAGAAGATGCCGAGGCCATTTGCTCCCTGTGCACATCCCTCACGACCCAGCAGGTAGGAAGCAGGGCACAGACTCACTCCAGAGGGTGTGGGTGGTTAAAGGAGTGGGAAAGGGTGGTCCCCTGGTGCTCATTCTTCACTGCCCAGCCTCAGACTGCCAGTCCCTCAGCGGGAACAATTCATAATTTCAGGGCTGATGTTACATCCTGAGCCCTCTCAGAGGTGGTCACTGTGGTGGCTCTTCCCTTACAGTGCCACTGATGGCAGTGGAGCTCCAAAAATCAGCAAGGATGAAACCCGTCCCTGAGGAGTTTGTGGTATAAGTCAGGCTTTGGGGATTTTAAACCCAGCTGTTGTCTTTTGCCAGCTTTAATCTGACTGGGTCAGCAGGATGCTCACCAAGGACTCATATTTGAGGCAGGAGGTTGAGAAGTGCCCATCTAGGCTGTCTGGATCTCACCGTGAACTTTGAGAGTCCCTAGGAGGATAAACTCATGTTTTTGTGCTGCTAGATTGCCTGGTCAAAATTTGATAATGTCTTAGGAAAGGATAAATGAGAAATGAGAGGCATGAGCTGAGGGGTGGTAGGGGAGGAACAGGAGTGAGGAAGCACCAGGAGAAGCATTGTAGAGGTGACATCAGAAGTCACCCATGTCACCATGTGCCAACCAAGTGGAGTCCCTTACAAACTTGTTGTCCAAGTCTATTCCCAATTTACAAACATTGCACTAAGAAGTGACTCTGAGAGGTCCATGGATCTTGCAATACCTTACAGCAGGCAAAGGAAAACACCTGAACGATACCTGTGGTGCTTCTGCTTCTCAGTTTGGGCATGGGACACTTGTTATGGCCATATCGTGATGAACTGCTACCAGTGCTTTGTATTCTGGAAAAGTTTGGCTTCTCATGGCTGGCTGTAACTCTGTTTCATTTTCAACAGATTGTAAAGATACTTAATCTCTACACTCCCGTGAATGAGTTTGAAGAACGTGTGACAGTAGCTTTCATACGAAACATACAGGTAAGTTTAGGGGGCTGTAAACTGGGAGGGCACCAATGACATCTGAATAACTCTAGTGACACCTGCATCAAATCATGGCTGACCCTGGCATTTTGTAATAGGCATCTTGCTGCATGTTGTCCTGAATTCAGTGCTCTGTGTGCACAGGTGCCACACACAGCTGCAGGGATAACCAGGCTGGTCATCAGAAAGAGGAACAAGCACCCAAACTCCCAGCTCAGCCAATTCAGCCCTTTAGTAGCAGTATGATTTAGGATTGAGGTTGCAGGAGCCAACAGTGTGTTGGTGAAATGGAGTTACTTCCCAGACATGGGGTAGAAATTGTCAACTGAAGGAAAAATTAATGAATTAAAACCAAACATATTTCAATGAGGAGGCAGGAAAAGGAAATGGACGTGTTCAGCTGCCCCCAGAATACATCTCCGTTGCTGAGCATCTGAATCAAAGGTGCTCTGCTGGTATCATGCAGTGCTGATTTTGCTGTGCAAGGGGTTCGTGTTGTTTCCAGGTTCTGTATCTTGCTTTGTCATGTAGAAAACACAGCCAAGTTCTCCTGAAGCAGCGTTTCCTGCAGTCTGTGTGGAAGTTCCTTGCTAGGAGGAAAGCTGCTGCAACAGAGAATAAAATAGTTCTCACTGTTTCCTGCAGCATCTATAAAATTGTGTACATTCTCAAACCTTTGATGTTAAACACAACAAAAGCAAAGAAAGATAACAACTGATGCTAATTTTTTTGTCCTCTCCATAGAAGCACTTGCAAGATCGGAATGACCCCCAACAGCTGCTGCTGGACTTCAAGCACATGTTCCCTGTTCTGTTCCCATTCAACCCATCCTCCATCACCATGGACTCTATTCATCTCCCTGCTTCTCTCAACTTGGATTTTCTCAATAAAGTCTGAAGAAAGTAGAATTAAGCTCACCTCTCATACCTAGAGACCTCCTGCAATGAAAGAAATTAATGGAATTTAAGGAGCTCTTTAAATATGGACCAAACAGGCTTATGGAAGAACCAGTATGAGTAATACATATATGGATGTTATAATGTAGAGTAAAAAAGACACTGGTCCATATGTGATTTTTTTTTCTTTGTTTGCCACTTTGCAGCTCAGAAGTAAGGACACTTGAAAAGTAAATTTATTTTTTACTGCTTGATTTCTATGTTGCCATAGCTCAAAACCCATAATCATCTCCAAAAGCCACTAACAAAAAAGAACAGGGAGTGGGAGACAGCTTACTTTGATCTTCATGGCTGTCTATAGCAGTTGAATCAAAAAACAAAATTTGAGACGCTTATGCTGCCTTGAAGGATGTGTCATATGTCTAACAGCAGATGGGTTTTGTAATAGTCCTGTATGTACAATATATATATATTGCTATCCAAAAAAGCACATTTTTAAAGAAAAAAGACGAGTACTGTGAAGAATTCTGTTGGTCTATGCCGCTGGGTAAATACCTTGTTTCAAATGGAGACTGTGGCTTAGAACAGCTGTTACCACTGAAGGATAGACTTAAGGCTAAGAAATATTCTTTTTCGCCCATAATCATCACCCAACTAATTAGTGAAGATGTTTTGCTTGTGTAGAGGCAGCACTACCTCCAAACTCACATCTGTTGTGTATTCAGTAGTGCCTTCATCTCCCCTTTGTAGTCAGTGAGGGTAATGCCACCACTTTGCTGTCTGTGCCCAGCAAGCCCACACTCCTGTCACCCACTCATCTACGCTGTCTTTATTTATTTGAACCTACCTCTTTCCACAATGAATGTCTTTGCAGTGCTCTGATTTTTTTTAATTGCCTCCCATCCTTTCTTTCCATGCTCTAGTAGTCATCGTGGTTCAAAAATAAATAATTCAAAGCAGACTTCAGCCTTTCTGTAAGGTGGTTTTAACACAGAGCTATTGCTCAGGATTCACAGTAGGTCAGCAGTTTCCTCTCAGGCACCTCAAGTCTCTACCTCTCAGTGATGTAAATTATTTGGAGTACATTTCCCAACAGATTGATTAAACCAATGCTTATCACTCAGACCAAGTGACAGGTTGCTGCAGAATCCTCTTCTGCAACGATTTTGTTGCTGATCACAATTATAAAATGGTCTTCTAGGGGATAATGGTCCTTCACTGGCACATTCAGGATCATAATTTATATGTACTTTCTTAAAAACTCTTGGTATGTATAGATGGCAACTGGGATTTAACATCTTGATCATGTTGTTTATCCAATAATATCCATCTGGAAGAGGACTCTGTGAAATACTTTCAATATGTGTTACCTTTTCTGTTGGCAATCTTTAAAATTTGTATTTAAATGTTAGTCCAATTGCTGTGTTTGAGCATGCCTTTCTTCCCATAGATTAGCACTTCTTTATTTAAAAAGCTAACTGAACACAAAGCGTGGCTTTGATAATGCTGTCTGTATTTTTAAATATGGATTATTAAGTTGAGCGTTTTCCCCACTCTGTGCCTTTAGCTCAACCAGTGTTTCTCTGAAACAAGCATTAAAACAGGAATATTTTTTATTATTCTGTCACAGAAAAAGTTGTCTGTGGATTTAAAAGCCTACTTGTACACTTTGAAGTTCCCAAGGTAAAAAACCCAATACTGCCCCATGCTGATTTTTGCACGTATGATGTACCTTAGAAAAGCACTATTGGAAATAAAGTAAATTAAACCGTTAAAATCATCCCCCCAAAACCAAGTCACACCATTCAGCAGCATTACAAAACCAATGCTTCAAACATGGGTTCTGGCATGTGCTGGATGACCTACAAGAAGCATCCAGGACAATGTCCACATTTCATTTCCATCATAAACTTCCTTTGCTATTTTTTGTCCTTTATATATATATATATTTAATTGGCATTTTGTAGCTGAGGCTGCTTGTCTTGCCTGGTAAAGCTGCTGTAGTTGACTGTAGAAAAGAAGATTAGACCTCAAGACTGATTTTACGCAATCCTACATGACAAACATTTTTTGATCATGCAGTTTATTTGTTTGGATCTAAAAGAGTTGGTTTGTGTAAGAGAAACAGTAACAAAATGTGGGCATGTTTTAAGCACAGCGGCTGCTTTCCATCATTTTGCAGTTCACTTAAGTCTTTGCAGAATGTGGCCCTTCATTTGTGGGATTAGCAAAAGGTACGAATGAAAAAGCTGCACTTGAAACAACAGGTGGTTTTCCTCCATTTTCAACAGTGAATGAAATTGTTCAAACTTACTTTTTCAAACCATTAACTTAAAAAATCAGCATTTTATCATTGCATATAAATAGAACCTAATTAAAATAAATTCCATGGACCCTCCATGAACGTTTTTCCTCCAACTTTGTTGATTCGCACATAGTCATAAATTGGTATTTTTTTCCTGAAAAAAAATTCTGGCAGGGCAGATGATAAGTAAAACAATCCGGACGATATATTCCCTGATGCGTATCCAAATTATTTCACAGTGTGAATGCCAGTGGACAAAGACTTTCAAATTGATTTGAAAACAGAAGAAAAAAAATTATGTATTTTTTAAGAAGTGCTACTGTATTGCAATGTCTACTTTATTTGTTCGGGGATTTTTTTTGTGTGTGTGAAGTGTCATTATCTTAATGAGCAGAACGTATAGCTGCTGTCAAAAGCTGAATGATACACATGAGTGAATACTGTAGATGAAATAATACTGCTTATAGAATATTTTTCCATTTTGAACAAATCTGTAAACTACACCTTTGTTTATAAGAAAATGCTTGTAATAGTCACTGTACTATTCAGATGGGGATAAAAACAAAATTTGTGAAATAAACACTTTTGAAGAAATTGTGAGTCATGGTCAATGGAAATGTAAAAAATATCCTCTTTCAATATTTACTTCTTTCTGTTGGAAACATTCATATTTTAACATTACAAGGTAACTTTTAAACACTACAAAGTAATTTATAAACCGACAGTATCGAAGCTTTGAAAGCACTGAAGGATTTAGAAGTTACAACTTCATTTCAGAGATGCTGCAATAAGGTGAGCAAATTCAAAACTCATTGAGTGTGGAATCTTGTAGCCTTGAAAGCCGCTATGAAAGAAAGGAGAAGAGGGGGTGTAAGTGTTTGAATGACAAAATCATAGCATCCCATAATGGTTTGGGTTGGAAGTGAGATTAAAAATAATCCTGTTCTAAACCCCTGCCATGGGCAGGGACACCTCCCACTGTCCCAGGCTGCTCCAGCCTGGCCTTGGACACTCCCAGGGATCCAGGGCAGCCACAACTCCCCTGGGAAAACCTGTGCCAGGGCCTCCCCACCCTCACAGCCAGCAATTCCTGCCCAATCTCCCATCTCTCCCTGCCCTCTGGCAGTGGGAAGCCATTCCCTGGGTCCTGTCCCTCCATCCCTTGTCCCCAGTCCCTCTCCAGCTCTCCTGGAGCCCCTTTAGGCTCTGGAAGGGGCTCCAAGGTCTCCCTGGATCCTTCTCTCCTCCAGGAGAACACCCCCAGCTCTCCCAGCCTGGCTCCAGAGCAGAGGGGCTCCAGCCCTTGGAGCATCTCCATGGCCTCTGGACTCTCTCCAGCAGCTCCAGGTCCATCTGGTGGAAGCAGAATTCCAGATGGAGTCTCATCTACAGGGGTAGAGCAGCAAAGACACAAACCTCTCCCTTGACCTTAAATGACACACAGAGAGAGAATACAGCAACACCCTCTTGTTCTTCCAAAAGACAAAGTGGCATGTTGCTGTATATTCACTGATTTATAGATTCATTAAATCATTGGAATAATGTATGGAAAAAAAATTGAAAAAATTCTTCAAAAATTGAAATCTTCACAGGATAACATTTTGTTTACATCCAGAAAACTTGCAGAGCTTAAAGTTTGTCCATGAAGACATGCAGCAATTTTCATTCATACACGAAATACCTTTGCAGATCGTCTCATCTTCAGCCTGAATGCTTGGATGGTTCCACTGAAACATTTATGCAAATAAATCATACTTCAATGTGGATTTTCATCCACCAGACGTGTGGAAGGTGGGTTTTGTGGAACCTGTGGTGCAGTCGCGATGTTGCAGATTCTTGGCTGTGAGGGTGTTGAGGCATAGGCTTTTTTAACCAATTTATCCCCTTTTTTTTTTCAATATATGTAGTGTTGGAAAATGGAGAGGGAGTGTCCAAGGGTTTTCCAGTATCAAACTGATGGGCTACAGGCAACTCCTCCTCTCTTCCATCCGTGTCCGGGAAGGCAGGACTGTGACCCTCCACCAATGCCCCTGAGGAGATTTACAGCCAGAAGCTGCACCAGGGCAGTTTCAAGTTGGACATCAGAAGGGATATTTCCGTGGAAAGGGCTGTTAAACATTGGACGGACTGCCCAGGGAGGCTTGGAGTGCCCGTCCCTGGAGGTGTCCCTGGAGGTGTCCCTCAGCGCTCTGGGCTGGGGGACAAGGTGGGACTGGGGCACAAGGCGAACTCCATGGGCTGGGAGCGCTTTTCCAAGCTCAGTGATTCCGTGATTAATTAATTGTAATTAACTGTGAGGCACCCGGGGATGGCTGAGGGGAGCTCGGCTCTCCCCCAGGGAATCGCCGCCCGTCCTCCGCCTCCTCCGCCGCCGATTCGCCAAAACCTCTCCTCAAAACCGAGCGAAGCAGCACCTAAATTTGGGGTGGTGGGTGGTATAAATAAATAAAAATCCCATTCTAAATAAATAATAAATTAAAACCACGGGTAGGTTAACGCGTTCGAACAAACTCCCGTTCTCCCCGCCCCCGGCGTGTCGAATGTGCGGGGGCGGGCGCAGGGCGGGCGCGGAGCGGTGCGGTCATGGCGCTGCTGAGGGGTGAGGATCCTGAGGGGCTCCGGGGGGAGCAGCACACGCCGGGACCCTGAGGGAGGGAAGGAGGGCGGGCAGGGGGATGAGGCGGAGAGGCGGGTTGTAGGGACGCCTACCCCCGGGGGCAGCCCGTGTTGCCCTCAGGAATCGCAGCATAGAGCCCCTGAAGCCGTTCCTGCCCGTCCCCTGGGATTTCCCTGCCCGCTGTCCAGTCCCTGCCCTGTCGGCACGGCCAGGGTGGGGGGAAGTAATTGGGAGCTTGCGAAAAACTGCCAGGAAGGGTGGGATCAGAGGGTGGGAATGGAGCTGAGAAGGTGGGGACGGGGTGCAGGGGGTGTCAG
>WEKX01002520.1:0-10441 GCA_013390025.1 Pitta sordida | reverse complement strand
GGAGGTGCAGAGGGTGGGGTGGGGGGGTCAGAGAATAGGAAGAGGGGTGCAGAGGATGTGAAAGGGGGTGCAGAAGTTGGAGGGATGTCAGAGGGAGGGAAGGAGGGTCAGAGAGTGGGCAGGGGGTGCAGAGGCTGAAGAAGGGGGTCAGAGGGTTGGCAGGGAGGACAGGTGGTGGAGAGGGGGGTCAGAGACTGGGAACGGGGGTCACAGGGTGGGAATGGGGGTCAGGGGGTTCAAAGGCTGGGAATGGAGATCACGGGGTGGGAATGGGGGTCAGGGTGTCCAAAGACTGAGAAGAGGGGCCACAGGGTGGGAATGGGGGTCGAGAGGTTCAGAGATTGGGAATGGAAGTCATGGGGTGAGAATGAGGGTCAGGGAGTGCATCGGGAGGGGAAGGGATATGTGGTGTCAGCCGCAGCCTCTCTGTTTAAAGCACTGTGTAGAATAAGGTGTTTTGACTTTGTGCAGTACTTGAATCGATTGTGCTACAAATCTATGGCAAAGGGTGCATATGTCTGTCCAGTAACTGGCCATTTGAATTGGATATTTGGGAAAATTCCTTCATTAAAAAGGTCGTCCAGCCCTGTCACAGGCTGTCCAGGGAGGTGGGGTTCCTATCCCTGGAGGGATCTATAAGCCATGTGGATGTGGCACTTGGGGACATGGGTTGGTGGTGGGCTTGATAGGACTGGTGGAACATTTGGATGATCTTGGAGGGCTTTTCCAACCTAAATGATTCCGTAATTCTGTGGTTTTCTGTTCGTATGCATTGACTAGAAGTCACTAGAAACGACACTTGAAATGTCAGGGACTGAACGTTTCTGTTGTTAGATCCAGTCCATGCCTATTGTAGCACCATAAACTCTTCACGCCCCAGTGGCTCCTGAAAGTGCTGTGAAGAATTAATTTGTCCCCTACGTGGTTTAAATTTTGTATCTTTTAAAAATGAGTTCAATATGCCCTCTGAATACCTGCTCATGTTTGAAAACAAAATTGAAATTTATTCTAATAGGGCTTTTTTAATCTATTTGACTGCATTTTGCTGCTTGACAGACCATGCCTAAATAATAACATATGATAGGTGTCAGTTGTGGTGTGAGCTTTCAGTGCTAAAGCCTGTCTAGTAACTCTTGCAATAATTCTGATGGCTCTACTAAGATGGGTGATACAGAGAGCACGGAGCTGATCCAGAGGAAAACGAGCGCCTCGTTTTCTGCTGACTCTAGGTTACTCTTCAGCTGCCCCAGTTGTGTGATCTACCCTGGTTTATTGGCCCCACAGCGCTGCTGGCAGGTGGGCAGCAGTGAGCAGCAGGTTGTTGTTGTGAAAGGAATGTTTAAGGGCAAAGTTCCATCCTTGCCCCTGGACTCTTGGTGAGGCAATGCCACGGTGGATATGATCAAGTAAATAATGTGGATAACAGACAACCTGAGCAAAAGGGAGGAGGGCAAGTTCTTTTAGCTTGGTCAGGTCGCTGAGCTTTTTAGTCAAGTTACTGTTGGCCAAATTTGGAGGAGGCAGAGGAACAGGGATCAGAAGGCAGGAGGAATGGTTGAGGATGAGTATCAAGGCCTGTTTTGCTGCAGGGAAGACATGCTTAGGAGGGCAGGGTTAGGTTGGATTTTGAGAAGAAATTCTTTACCATGAGAGTGTTCAGGCCCTGGCACAGGTTTCCCAGAGAAGCTGTGGCTGCCCCATCCCTGGAATTGTCCAAGGCCCGGTTGGAGCAAATTGGTGTAGTGGAAGGTGTCCCTCCCCATGGCACGGTGTTGGAACAAGATGAGCTTTAAGGTCCCTTCCAAACCAATGCATTCCGTGATACAATTCTGTGATTCTGAGCATACTTCCTGCATATTTCACATCCCAGCACTGCGTCACTGGGGCAACCTTGACCTTCACCGATTTGGGAAGTCCTTTTCCAGCAGTCTTGCAGCCTGAGATCCAAATACCTGAGAGATGGAAGAACACCCTCTCTCTGGCAAAACAGCCCAGTAATACGGACCAGACAGCCCGAAACCCAGTGTTCATCAGCAGCTTAATGAACAGGCATTTTCATTTTCCTTCATTCTTGCTTCTGTGTATGTCCTTGCAGTGCTGCTTAAAATAGCTGGGTGCTACAGCAGCTGTGGAAACGGGGTATGTGAGCACTGGTGTTCAACTGGGGAAAAGTTCACAACCTGCCTCCCACTTGTTTTTCTGTGTGTGGAAGCGACAGGCAGCCAGTAGGTGTTTGCTGGGGCTCAGAGAATGCTCCTCCCAAGGTGGAATTCTTGTCCCAGTGCATTTGTACACTTGTGCTTGCACACACTGTCCTTCCCCCCCGTTGAAAAGTGGATTTTCTTTTCAGAACCTGGAGGATTGAGGCTACCTAGATGACTTACGTCATTCTGGCAGAAGAATGAAGTTTTTGATTAGGGAGTGTTTTTCCTCTTGAGCTAAAGGAATCAAAGATAAAATTTGTATTAAAAGCTGGGGGAGGGCTGTTTGTTTGGCTTCATAGTTTTGTTAGTTTAGGGTATTTTCCTTCATGAAAACTGCTTCAGAATTTAAACCGAAAGAACTACTGATTTTTCTAGGATGAGGGAACTGCCTCCTTGTGTTAAAAGCACTATTCTTTATTTGATTATTTCACAAATGTCTGCTATGGAATTTCTTGGCTAGTAGTGTCAGGCTAATGTCACTAGTGTCTGGTGTGTGTGTCAGCCTCCTGGTATCCATATCCAAACTTCCCTGTTTTTGTTAAACATCTTTGTGGAAAGGGTGTATTTTTGGAATCTTCGCAGTTTTTCTTTCTGACCATTAATTCACAGAACCACAGAATATCCCAGGTTGCAAGGGACCCACAAGGATCATCCAGTTCAACCCTCAGCCCTGCACAGGCACCTCCCTAAGGGTCACCCCGTGGGCCCCAGAGGATCATCCCAACCCTCCTGGAGCTCTGGCAGCCTCGGGGCTGTGCCCACTGCCCTGGGGAGCCTGGGCAGTGCCTGGGGAGAGAACATCCTTGTCCTGAGATCCAACCTCCCTCTGCCCTGACCCAACTCCAGGCCATTCCCTGGGCTCCTGTCCTGGGTCCCCACAGAACAGAAAACAGTGCTTGCCCCTTCTCGTCCTCTCACAAGGAAGTTCTTCATGCCTTCCCTGTCTAAAGCACCATTATATCCTTTGTCTTGAGCTACCTGGGTTGGAGTTGCCTATACAAGTTTACAAATCTTCATGTGAATCCTGGATGTTACCTGCCTGGGGGTGTCTCAGTGCTCTTCGGTTCTTTCGATCCGAAGGGCAGGAGGGCAATTCCTGCCTGTGTTTCAGGTGTGTTCATTGTGGCAGCCAAGCGCACTCCCTTCGGGACCTACGGGGGTTTGCTGAAGGACTTCTCGGCCACTGACCTGACGGAACACGCTGCCCGGGCCGCGCTGGCCGCGGGCAAGGTCCCCCCGGAGATCATCGACAGCGTCGTCGTGGGCAATGTCATGCAGGTCGGTGGCATGGAAAACCCGCTGCTCGGCCGTCGTTCCAGGCCTCTCCCTCGGCGTGGCCCTGTGGATGAGCTGCCTCTGTCTTTCTGGGGACTGATTTGAGTCCATTTCCCTCGAGTTTTTTATAGAATTTTTTTTTTAGTGACTATGAGTATTGAGCTGGAAAGATTCATGCCTTGACCGACAGAGACATTTGGACAACCATGTCTTTTCCAAAGGGCTTGTGAGGAGGTTTCTGTTGTATGTGGGGCACCACACTGCAAAACTGCAGTTACCCACTTATTATCTAGGTGAAGGTCTTGGTTTTAGGCTGGACAGCAAAGAATGTTTCTAGCTTGTTCTGACATCCTCATTATTAAGGGTAGGCACTTTTATTTTGCACTGAGTGTTTCAAGGATGCAGAAGAAACAAGTAACTGAGAACCCTGATGGTAAGTGAGGAAACATGTAGCATTCCTTTTCAGCCATATGAGCAGCTTTACATTATTCTGTCTCCTCCAGCTGCCATCCCTGCTGCTTTTACTCAGCTTTTTAATTTTCTAGAAACGGTCTCTGACCTAGAAAATAATTGCTGTAAGGATTTCATATAAGAAACATCATTCTCCTGATAAAGTTTCTTTTCATGTTGAAAGCACATTTATTTTCCTTTGCATCCTGCTTCCACATCCCAATGGATTTTCAGGGTTTTTTTAGGACCTGGAATCCTTTTAGGTATTATTTAATGAAGTTTAAATAACTGTGAATGTATGACCATTCTTTTTTTTCTTTTTTTTTTCTCTGAACTTGCATTGTCACCGTAGTTTTGGACACAGAACTTTGTCTTTATAATACATTTTAGCTTAGGCCATGATCCCCAACAGAGTAAATGTTCTTTCTGGTTTGTGGGACTTTCCCCTGTTAGTCTGAGCAATATTAATTTACCTTAAAGACATTGCTGCTCACCGGTCAGGGTCTGCCCTCAGTCAGTCTGCTGTGTGGATGCTGTTTTGGAAACAAGGGGTAAGGGAAAACAGAGGACTTACTGAGCTGCTGACTTAAGTCTTAACATCTGTGGTCCCATTTTTGGCCTGATGTCTGGCTTTTACAACACACACTTCCTTTAAAATGCACGTTAAGACACTGACACTTCCAGATCATGTAGGATGGTGTCTTTTTGAAGGGAATCCAAGTGCTCCTTTCAGCTGGTGGGATTTCAGCTGAGCACCCACTGTCTTCTCCCAGTGATGCAGTTACACCATTCTGACTTTTCATCGAGGCTCTTGCTTTCCAAAACCTGCTGTTTGTTCTGCCTGCAGAGCTCCTCAGATGCGATTTACATCGCCAGACACGTGGGTTTGCGTGTGGGAGTTCCCGTCGCCGTCCCAGCCCTCACTGTCAACAGGCTCTGCGGCTCTGGTTTCCAGTCCATTGCCACTGGATGTCAGGTACAAAGCTCTGTATTGCTGTGTTGGTTGTAATCTTTGTCAGGCTGTTAATGTGAGAGAAGAAATGTGTGTAGAAACATGTCCTCTGTGTTTGGGATGGGCCTGAACATGGATTTTGTAGCTACCACTGGTAGAACCTGTTGTCCTGCGTAGCCACAGTGCCACATTGTGCTGTTGCTTTTTAAAACCAGCAGTGCAGCTATTTTTAGTTGAATATAAGGAATGCAGCAAGTGTTGACTGGTGAAATAGAGCTCAGCTGTGCAGCAGTGGCTTCCTGTGATCCCATGTGTCTGGGCTGGAATTACTGGGAATCAGGACCACAACAGGAGGCTTTCACCCCTTGATCATTGTTTATATTATCACCTGGTTAGGTGTGTTAGCAGCAACCCGTGCTTTTTAAGTGTGTTTTTGTTCAAACTCTCATGGGTTAGGTTATTTATAGTGTTACTTCTTTTAAAGTAGAAGAAAATAATCTTCTCTTGGAATAGTTGGCCAAAACCCCTGAGTAAGGTGGTACAGTGGTACAGGGATTTTTATTTCATTTGTTCATACATTCATACTTGAGCAACCATATAGTTGGTTTTGTGGGGCTTCTTTTTGTTTTGGCCGGAGAATTATTTTAGGTCTGATCCTCTAGGGGAAAAATACATGAACGACCATGTAGAGTTAAGGTTACATATTTACAATAATATCCATCTGTTTTTTCTAGTGCTTTCTGCAAAGGCCATGCAAAGGATTTTCCACTCTTTAAAAATATGCTGGAGAATTTGACCACTTTAATTGCAAGTACAGCTTGTGAGGTGCTTCCCAAAGGTGGCATTTCATCCGTGCAGCCAATGTTCCTTCATTTCTCTGGCACACAGCGAAATTGCAGCTTCTGTGCTGAGCTGCTTAAATGCTCACGAATGTATTATCAGCTGTAGGAGACATCTCAGCATATACTACTACAAATTAGTCATACCAGTTACTATTAACATTACTAGTTAATAACCTGGCCTTGAATGTTTGCAGGAATGGGGCAGGCACAACTCCTTTGGGATAATTTCATCTGCTTCCAGTCCAGCACACAAATAACCTTAGGACTCCTGGGTTCTGTGTGCTTCACCAATGATGCATTAGTGTGTTTTGGGTGCTTCTCTGGCAGCTTACCTGGCCAATGTCTTCTAGAATTTTGTTCCCCCTTTTTTTTTTTCTTTCAATAATAAGGTCTTTTTTCAGGCTTTGAAGTTTAATTTGGGCTCCTTTTGAGAAGACTGGGAGCTCAAAACCACCCGACTTAACCATCTGTGAACCTAACCACACAAACATACAGAGGTTTAATTTCTGCTTTCCTCTGTCCTGTCATGTGTGCACACCCATATTCTCTTCTTCCCTCGTGGGCATAATCATTTCTTGCTGAAATGAGAAAGAAGGAACAATCCATGAAAGAGACAGACCGCAACCTTTGTAAACCTTTCATAAATATGCACATGACTTAAAAGTTTGGATTCATTCTATGTTCCTGGCTTTGTAGATGATGAGCCCCTTTTTTTGTAGAACAGTTGTTATTTTCTTAGGCAGAAAACTAAATCCTAGGTCTGTTTTGCTTTTCTGTTGACAGGAAATTTGCCTTAATGAATCAGAAGTTGTTCTGTGTGGTGGGGCTGAAAGCATGAGCCAGGCTCCTTACGCAGTTCGGAAGATTCGATTCGGAACCAGATTAGGAGCAGAACTCAAGGTCTGGCTTTTTTTTTTTCTTCACCTTTTTGTATTCCCTGAACAAAGTAATGTTTACAGAGCAATCAGTATCAGTATCAAAGTATCAGTATCAGGCCTGTGGGCACTAAATCCTTGCAAATTGAACTGTTGGAGATCAGGTCAGCCTTTAGTTGTACAAAGCACTGTACCAGCACTTAACTTATTCAGACATTGAGCATGCCAGTTCTTCCAGCTTCTCCAAAACCATGTTTGAATTCCCGTTTCATGTTAAATACATCAATAAACTCTCAAACACAAAATTTAGTTCACTTGCTACATCCTATGTAAGTACTATATATAAACATGTCAGAGGCTGTGAGGTAGAGGCCTCCCCATTCTGGGTAAGGCTAGCAAGAACATGTTAACCCTCAAGCTGTAAACATCTCTGAATTTCAGAAGTGGAAGCTTGATGTTAAACCCATTGACAGGTAGATTGTTTTCAATTTTCCTTCTGGAGGCAATTCCAGAGTGAATGCCGTGGGAAATGTGCAGCAGGTTAAATGTGCTCTGATAATTACCACTTACTCAGTGGGTCATAACTGCTGTGCCAGATCGCAATGTGCCACATCTTCTTGGCAACCTGACAGATGTGTTTTCTCTTAGGCCTCTAATAAATAATTCACACAGAAGGGAAATATGCTGAAATACTAAAAGTCACAGGCTTTTCCCAAGCCTCTTGGGGCCACATGTGAGTGGGAAGAACCATACAAGAGCACAATCTAGGCTAACTAAAACAGCCCACAGGAACTTGCACACTGCTTTGCAATGTGTTTTTGCTGATTGGGGTAAAATACCTATAGGTGGCCTGACTTAATTTTACAGACAGCCATTAGTTTCCAAGAGGCTGCTGAACAGTGAGAAACTGTCAATGTTAATATTCTGTGCTTTCTGATTTTCTTCTCGTAACGTTCCGTGCAGTTGGAAGACACGCTGTGGGAAGCTCTAACAGACACACATGTTAAAATACCCATGGCAGTGACAGCTGAAAATCTGGCTGCAAAATACAGCATCTCACGAGAGGCCTGTGATGGATACGCACTCAAAACGCAGCAGAGGTGCAAAGCTGGTTAGTAAATTCAGGAATGGAGGAGTTTATATGGCGCTGCTCTCAAATCTAGTCAACCTTCAAAAGTGTTCTCAAGTTTTGTGTTCTCTTTTTGGTTTGCATACTGTAGTTCATGTTTTTGTCGGCCTTGTGATACATGTGTACCACTCCTAGGAGGTTTGTGCTGAACCAGGTGTCAAGCCCTTCCCACTGCTTTCCTGTGCCTTTCCCATGAACATTCCATAGCTGTGCAGGCAGCAAATGCCTTGGCCTGTCACCTCCTGCCTGAGCAGGATTCATCTTCATGAATGTGGCTGGTTGGTGCCCCTTTGGTGAGATGCAGCAGTGTCCTCTACCGAGGTGACCCACATCCTTCCTGCATGCCAGCATGTGTTGTAATTGATCCAAATCCTTTTTCTTTGTTTGGACAATCCAATGCTGTTCTAAAACCCTTGAACAGTTAGAGCAGATGGAATATGGAGAGGGGTTATGTGTTTGTTCAGGAGGTGTGTTTAAACTATTTTCTGGGTAGTTTAAATGGCCAAAGCCATAACTCAGAGGCATTCAGCCCCCAAGATCAGAAGGCTGTGGAGCTGCTGGGGTGGGTCAAGAGGAGGCCATGGAGATGCTCCGAGGGCTGGAGCCCCTCTGCTCTGCAGCCAGGCTGGAAGAGCTGGGGGTGTTCACCTGGAGGAGAGAAGGACCCAGGGAGACCTTGGAGCCCCTTCCAGAGCCTAAAGGGGCTCCAGGAGAGATGGAGACGGACTTGGGACAAGGGATGGAGGGACAGGACCCAAGGAATGGCTTCTTGCTGTGTTCCCATCTCCCACAGGATTAGCTGGGATATTGGGAAAAAATTCCTGGCTGGGAGGGTGGTGAGCCCCAGAGACGCTGTGGCAGCCCCTGGATCCCTGGAAGTGTCCAAGGGCAGGCTGGACAGGGCTTGGAGCCCACCTGAGATAGTGAAATTCATTCCCCCCATGGCAGGGGGGTGGAATATGATGAACTTTAAGGTCCCTCACAACCCAAACTGTTCTGTGATTCTGTGGTTGGGTTACTGTGAGGTTTAGGCCAAAAGCCAGTAGAACATGTAGTGATTGTCCTGGGCCTTAACACACATTGCAACCCAAAAGTGAACATAGGAAGCAAAAATCTAAGGATGTTTTTGTGTTCTAATAATGTTGCATTTTAACAGCTGCACTCTTCAGGGAACATTTTGTAGTTTTTTTCCAATGGGTGTATCAATGTTTCTTGTGACTTTTCTCCATCATTTATTACCTTCCCTCCTGATCTTGTTAGCTAACTCCTGCTGCTCCTGGAGGCTCTGCTAGAAACTGTGCTTCTCTCTTGTTTTCTAGGAGTTTGCCTTGCTGGGTTTTTTTTCTGCCTGTTTGACCAGTTTGTCTTATTCCACAGCAAAGGGAGAGTTCCGTGTGTAATCAAGAGAGGAAAGGGTTTGAGGAATTTGTTGAGGAAGTCCAGAGGTAGCTAAAGAGCATCACATACGACTATTTCAGTATCTCAGTTTTAAATCCATGTCCAGTGTTATGTTAGGTGATGTGGACAGATGATTTTATTGGCATTTTAGGTACTTACAATGTCTTGAATTGTCTCAGGTTATTTAAGCAGCTGAATCCCATTTTGAGATCCCAGCTTTACAGTGGAGGAGCACCTTGGATAGGATTTTAATTGATATTAAGATAACAAGACCTTATCAACACAGTATGTGGCTCAGGAGTTTTTTTCTGCATTTCTCTCTGAGTGAGATTTGCATCTTCATGGCTATCTGATAAATCACAGAGCTATGGAATAAAGCAGCAATACAGGGGAATGTGTACCAAAAATAACTGTAGTAGTTTAAAAAAAAACCCCAGTTTAGTTATTTAAAACTGAAATAAAATAATACGTGGCACTTTCCTTTCGAGAAGTTTGAGTGTACTTGTACAGTTTTTTGCCCAATTTCTTAAAAAACCAAACAAGCAGAAAAACAACAATTTATTTAAGCAAAAGAAAGCATAAACATGGCTGTCCCTGAACTTTTGGTTAAAATAGAGCAAAAGTCATGTGCACATGAAAATATGATTATTGGTCAGGCTGCGCAATCGTCTTGATGTTTGTATCAGCCCTTTTATTTTCCTTCTTGTGGTTGCAGCTAACGAGGCTGGCTACTTCAATGCTGAGATGGCACCAATTGAAGTGAAAACCAAGAAGGGGAAGGAAAGTATGCAGAAGGATGAGCACCCCAAACCCCAGACCACTATGGAACAGTTGGCAAAACTCCCGTGTGTCTTCAAGAAGGACGGGACGGTCACAGCTGGGAATGCTTCAGTGAGTATGTCAGAGCCCTGCCTTGTGAAAGGGTCACCTCTGTGGTCCTCCAGATTTATTGCCACTGTCTCTGTGTCTCACTCAGTCACCTTGGGCTGCCAGTGGTGTCTCCTGATGAAAATGACTTCTAATTCTAAATTTGCTTTGCCAACCAGGCCTTGTGTCAGTGGGCAAACTGCTGCTGCTCCTCTTTGTGCCACAGTTACTGTCCTCTGTCATCCACACCACATTGTGCTCTTACCCAGAGTAGACTGAGTGCTTAGCACCGTGTCATTATGGACTGTTCCTCTTACAGTCATTATCTTAATTAATTGATTAATGTTCTTTGCACTGGGGTCATACAGTCTGAATTTCTGCCGCAGTAAGTACGTGTGTCTGTGAATTATCTTTTATAATTACACAGTATCACAGTATCACGGTATAGA
>WEKX01002511.1:18877-30937 GCA_013390025.1 Pitta sordida | reverse complement strand
AGGCAGACAGTCTGCTTCACCTTGGTCTGTCCCACAAGCAGCAAGGAGACGTCTGGAACACTTCCTCCCCCTCCTTCGGCCCTGGCCTTGGTGCCTGCATTGCTGTTAAAACCTCTCACAGCTCCTGTCCAGCCATCTTCTTGCTGTTACCACCTTTTTTTTTTTTCCTATCTTAAATATGTTATCACAGAGGCATCTCTATCTCTCCTGATTGGCCTGGCCTTGGTCAGCAGCAGGCCCTGCCAGGAGCTGGCTGGCATTACTCTGCTAGCTAGGAGGAAGACTTTCAACAACTTCTTGAAAAAAAGTCTCCTCCATAGCCCCCCACCACTGCCATGAAAAGCACAACTACAGCAAACCCATGACATGCAGTGAGGAAGGATTAACATCATTTAACACTCATATTATGATATTCAATTACTGTTGCTTCTGTCTAGCAGGAGGAAGAGCACATTGAAGCAGGGGAAGAACTCTGGGACAGCAAGACAAGTGAGGAGATCCAGCAGACCTGATTGTCTCTTCTCATGGACTGTGCTGAGAAGTTAGAATAGAAGCTCAGATGTTTCATTTTCATATGGTTAAAATGAGGGAGAATGAATTTTTCCTTGTATCAGAACAGTCAAAAAATCGCACAAGTAGAAACCAGGAGGCACTTGCAGCATTGGTCCTCCTTCAACCTAATGTCATGATGTCCCCCACATCGGGGAAGAGGAGTTCCCCAGCACTCAGAGGAGATTAGGATAGCACAGAAAAAGCCAGTCCCACTCCAACTTTTTCAAGCAACAGCATGGCCTTTCTCTACTTTGACAATGTAAATGAACTCTCAAATTTTGCTTTAGAAGACTCTTAGAAATTCAAGCATTTTTGTAGTTTTTCTTGTCTGCAGTTCTGTCCCGGGCTGCCAGATCCCTTTTCAAACCCCTCCTATGAAAATTGTTAAGGGCTTTTCAAATGGATGCCTAAGAGGCACTGCAGAAGAAAAAGAAATCTCTGCATTCAGTATCACTCCTATTTGATATTTTCCATAAAAAATAAGATGATAAAGTTCCTTCTTTTTAACTCTCTCCAGTATACTGGCTTTGAGTTCTCCTTTATACCAGAAATGGTGAGTGGTGTTCAAATTAGAGAATTTAAAATTTTATGAAACATACCCTGCATAAAAGGAGAGCTCCTAGAGTCAAATCTGCAAATGATAAGGGCAGAAAGCTTAGGATCTCCAGCCCTAAGATTCTGAAACAGTGAAATGCAATGTATTAACGTCTTACTCCAATTTTAACCAAAAGGGGAATGTCTGACTTAGACTGGTCAAAATGTGATGATTTTAAAATATTACACAGGCTGCAAAATTAGAGCAGAGTAACTTGGTCAAGTCCTCCTAGTTCTTGCTACTGTGTATGTAGCCCAACTGAAAATTCAGGTTGTTTATTGAAAAATTCTAAATAAGGATACGGTAGTATGCTTCCCATAGTTCTCCTTACAGGCCTGTGACCCTCTGGACAGGTACAGAAAATGTGAGGATATATAATGTCTTTTGGGATTCTCTAAGAAGCCTGTAGCAAAAGGAAGGCATTTTATGATTATAAATATGAAAAAGGAATATCATTGGAAAAAAAGATAGACTTCTAGTCTAGATTTATTTACCACATTTTTATATGGTATGTATTTCTAAATCGGAAAAATGTAATAATGGAAAAAATAATATCTTTTAATACTTCGTATCACAGAATATTCTGAGTTGGAAGGGACCCACAAGGATCATCGAGTCCAACTCTTAACATTGTCTCCCTGGCGGGAATTGAACTCGGGTCTCCCACACGCCAGGTGGGGACACTTACCACTGTACATATTTTTATAACTGTCTTTCTTTAAAGAAATTACACAGAGAAGGAATTTATGAAATCTCTTGATTTGAAAACAGACACAGCATAAAATTTTCCTTTGGATTTATATTTTCACTTTAGCTACCTTGATTATTCTCTTTAACCAAGCAAATTTAATTAAAAGAAGCTCTATGTGTAGAATTTAGTCACTTGTTTTAGATGATAAAGCAGTTTTAGGTTATAGAATCACAGAATCACAGAATATTATGAGTTGGAAGGGACCCACAAGGATCATCTAGTCCAGCTCACCATCTAACACCCGTGCAGAGACTGAAAGTACATCCCAGAGCAGTAACACAACCTAGTTCCCTCACAGTCTAGCAGGCCACTCCAAGCCGGAAGGGACCCAGGACCATCCAGCCCCACACCCCTCAGCTAAATCATGTCACTAAGCTCCTCATCGAGTCTTCTCTTAAACACCTCCAGGGACGGTGACTCCACCACCTCCCTGGGCAGCCCATTCCAATGTGCAATCACTCTCTCTGTGAAAAACCGCTTCCTAACATTAAGATTAAACCTCCCCTGGTGTAGCTTGAGGCCGTGCCCTCTCGTTCTGGTGTCATCAGCCTGGGGGTTCAGTTTCTTCTCCTGAAATCCATAGTGATGCTTTAATATGACTTACAATTGCTATGCCTTGAATCTATGTCAAAGACTTCTGGTGCAGTTTGAGTGAAATTAGTTCTCCAGATTAAGACCTTTCCAAAAAGATAAGAAGACAATGTTAATGAACTATCACACACAATTAGAAGTTTTGTATCTCATTAAGAAAAAGGAAAAAAAAAGAGAAAAATAAAAAAGATATGTATACATAATGAAAATATCTGTACACCTAATCTTGTGCATACATTATTGTAAATACGTTTAGAGCAGGTAGGTCAGTGTGGAGCCCCCATGTGAACAGCAAGTGGTGCCCCGGGAGGTGGGAAATGGCTGGAGCCTCAGGCAAGGGCCTGGCATTGACCCATTACCTCACTGTGGACACGGGGACCTGTGTCACCAGCCAAATGACCAGACACTCAGAGACACAATGCAAGCCCATGACTCAGCAATACCCCAGACATGTAGACTGTAAGGGCATAAAAGCCTAGGAAATCCTTTGCCTGGGATCACTCCTGAACAGCACCTGCTGAAGCCCCTGTTCTGCACCTTGGTTAAATTGCTTAAAGGATCCCGACAGATGTCTGAGACTCTGCTATGGGAAACCTGGGCTCCAGACAGTGAGGGAAGCCTGCCTGACTGTGAGTGTGGGGTGTGTAGGGACCCAAGCAGGACCCTTACTGTGAAGGGGTTTTGATCCCAGAAGTTAAAGTCTCTGTTCTGAATGTGACTCCCAGAGTGGCTCCTGGTTGGTCAAACAGGAAAATTTCCTGAACATGTAAGTACCTTAAGACACCAAAATAATGCTTTGCAGACCAAGAGTTGAAAGCCAGAATGAAATAAACAGGTTTGATAGCATCAGATGACTACAGGACAGCAGAGGGACAGGGAGATTTGTGCAATGTGAATCCAGATTTATCTCTAGAGTGTTTTGGGGGTTGGATGCGTATACCTATTCTTCAGTAATGATCCACAGAATATTAAAAGCCTTCCATTCTATAAAATAAATGGTTCTGATACTTGAGCTTTGGTGGAAGCTCTCTTTGTATGGCTTGAATAGGGAACATATATTTTAGCAGAATCAGTTTCTTGGTTTTCCAAATATTTTGTTGTGGTCTATTGTTTTACATGAAGCATCTCTAGCTGCTGTAACTGTAAACAAATCCTTGAAAATATGATCTGAAGGTATTCAATGCAACTATATATGCTTTATTATATCAAGAGTTTGAAGCATTAACTGCAATTAGTTAGTCCTTTTAGCTTTAATTCAGACACCAGTGATGACGTCTGAATGTCAATATTAACTGCTTACTTGTTCATTGAAACATGGAAAGGAGACAATGGAAGCAAAGATCTGTCTGATCTACTCCAAGTGAAAAATCTCACTGGGGTACAACAGAAATAAAATTAATACCTTCCCTGTCAGAACACAGGACTCAAATGTTCAGCAAGATGTGAGATCTACTAAAGGAAAGGAAAAAACCAAAACAGAACCCAGAGGCTTTTTCTTACATCTTGAATATTCAACCAGTCTATGCAGAACATCTTTATTGACTTCTTTGTGGGCATCCCATTTACTTAGCTTGAACAAGTAGGCAAAGATAAAGCTGTACATTAATTTGTAATTCATCCCCTTATCATCTGCCGCTGGTATCTCAATTTATGACTTCCACAGATTGAGACATTAAAAATGGCACTGAGCAAGCACATTATCACTGAGGCAAATCAGATGGTTCCTCATTCTTTGTCAGATTCTTTTGTGTGTCAGAGATTTGACACAGGATGGGGTTAATTCAGGGAGTAGACAGAACTAGCAGACAAGATTGTCTGCTAAGGCCATGCATCCATTTTGAATGGAGTCTTCCGGGGCAGACTGATCAGGAGCTAAGGTACCACAGGGCTGGTTGTGCAAAAGTTAAGCTGCTGTGTAAAAGTTAAACTGGCCCACTATGCTGTTTGGTCTGTATTTGTGAAACACATTTGGAGTTTGTATTAAAATATGCAAGACTTTCTCTTTTTATTTGCTGAAAAGTGTGCATTTCAACTTTCAGATAAAAGTTACTGAACTTCATTGTTTTGAAGATAGGGTCTCTTCATCACGTTCTTTTTAACATTGAAATGTTCCTCTGAAAAAAACGTTTTAAAAAAGGTGAATGGCAAATCCCACAAACCAAAGAAACCTTTGCAAGAAAACCTTTTATTTTCCTTAAAGAAGTGAACAAAACCCCCTGCGCCAGCAAAGCAAGCGGATTATCAGCTAGGCATTTCTTTCTCTGTCTCAATTGAATTATTTTCCAAATTGCCAGGAAGTAAAAGACAGGTAGCTTTGACTTCACACTATCACACTGAAAAGTCAGGTAATTTCTGCTGCATGGTCAGCTCTAGACTGTCTGTTACCTTTCTGCCTTGGGGATCAGCCATGACATAGGCACTGGAGATGATCAGCACAACACATTTAATCCTTCATGCTGATTCAACTGCCTTGGTTGCCTCCTGTTGTTCCATTAGTCTCCTCTTCTATGTAGCTATTGATTGGAATGATACCTGACTCTCTCCTGCACTCTCTTTCTTTCTATAGCTTCATTTTTCTGTTATTCACTCACTGTCTCAGTTGTTTTACTCTGTCCTTGTTAGCAGTGTTGCTGGCGGGTTTTTTGCCAGTGCAGCTGCTCCCCAGAGCCAAGTACTGAGTTGTGTCTAATTACTCTTTTAATGCACTGTGCTGAATCAGTTGTCTTTCCCAGGCGTTCTTCACAATAAGAAATAATTCATGACAGCAGCTGAGCTACTTCGCAGAAAGCTGGAAAGGTGAAGTCAGGAGTTGAGTTTACTCAACACAAGTGAAGAAATAACCCCATCCAAAGATGGGTTTGGAGCTCTGCAGCCCATTGTATGATTGCAAAGTCTGATTTCAAGAGGGTTTACATGGCATAGCTCCATCTCAGTTTTTCGTTACAGCTCTTTCATATTATAATTGGTATTTGCTGTTCGCATTAACTCTGCAGCCCTTAGACTTAAGGAGTGAAGCAATTAGGTAAGAAGTTGAAACTTATCAAAAAGTAAAAGCAACTGATTGAGTTAGTGAATTACCTGAACAAATGAGCCTATAGTCTATTCTTAAGAATAACAAGGTGCACGGGTTCTGGGCAGCTTATATATGAGACCTGGAACCTGCTTGTATTGAGGTGGGAAAGACATGGGATTTAAGGAGTTTTATATAAGATTGTTCAGTGTGTCATTGCAGATAATTTCTTCTTTGTTGAAAGAGAAAGGGAATTTATTTTTTTCTGAGGTACATGGTGACTCAGTTTTTCTTAAGGAAAATTTGAAAGACATTTAATTTCCTCTAGGTTTTTTGGTACTAGTTCAGATGCATCTGAGTAGACTTTTCTGTCTACTAATCCTGGATATGAGTGGCTGTAACCACTTTCTGTTTCTGTGATTTTAGCATGTCTCTGCCACTTCGTAATTGCATCAACATGGTCCACAATCTGTCCCACCTAAGAGGGGATCATATATGTCTTGGTCCGAAAGCAGTCACCTTACATTTGAGACACGACACTTTTAGGATGGTTGCCTTTTCCATCATCTACAGAAAGCTGGTTTGTCTTTATACCAGTGAGTACATGAGTTTTTTCAGGTCTTTTTCTATGCCAAACTGCGTAAGGACAGCTATGGAAATCTGCATTAATTGTTATCAACTGGCTCACAAAACATATGAATATGAAACATCTTGTATATAAATAATGTACAGAGTGTGACCTCCATCTAGTATATAAATAATGTTCAGAGTGTGACCCCAGCTTATTTTTAGGTATACTGTCTTGCAGGAGTTTGGAACTGTTCCAATAGTGGAACTTTCCACTATTGATCAGCAAGAGCTGGGCGAGGGACTAGAACATCAGCCCCAGAAACCGGTGTAAGACAGTAATCCTGGAAGAAACTGTGGGAAGCTATTCCAGCCACAGCAAATGAAAGTGGTTTCACTGATGAAAATTTTCTAAAATTATGTTGTTTCACTCTCACTATTGTGTCTGAGCACCTTCCAAATTAAACAAAGAGTATACATGTAGCTAAACTTGCAGGTTTTCAGGAGTTGTCTGGTACTTCTCTCCAGGAACTCTGGAATATTTCAGAAAACCACTGGGTTATTTTTCCTGTTATTTGTCCTGATTCAACTGTATAGCTCTGTTAAGAGTTAGTGCAATCCAAAATGACTGTATTAAACTACATCATTTGAGTATATGGACACTTTCACTATGCCAAAATATATACTTCTTTGACAATCTACTGTGTCTTTGGCTGTCACGGCCTGTCACTGATGGAATCACAGTACCAGTTTTTACTCTGATCCAGTGCAGTAGCTTCTGCAAGAAAAAAGAGCAAGAATGTGAAAAAAAGGCAATCACTGGATCAAACGACCCAGGGAGACTGTGTATTCTCTTCTTAAAGGCCTTCAAAGACATGCATCCCTCAGAAATGATGCAGATATGGTTCTGTCTGCCTGGGGGAAGATGAGCTGAATTTTGAAAGTTCCTTCAAGCCCTCCAAAGAACAACCCCCCCGTATTTACAGCTCCATTGAAATGTCCATTGGGGTGGGGGGGGGATGATGATTTCCAGATATGAAGTCTACTTGCATTACCTCCTGATCATCGTAACACTTGCTTGTTTCAGTGTATCTTAATCTGTAATGAATACAGCAGCAAGATTTTGTGCAACCTGCTGAAGTTTGGTGCTTCTGACCAGTACACAAGGTTGTGGCAGCCGGAGGCTGACGGATGTAATAGGTCCTTGATCTGGGAAGGATGTTGGTGAGAATGGAGGAAGAAAGACCATGTGTGCATGTCCACAAGGAAAGCAGCTTAAGTAGAGACACGTCACTCAGCTTGCACAATGAAGTCAATAGCTCAGTGATGTTCTTCTGACATCAGTATCACAGCTTGAAACACAGACAAAACACAAACGACCTAGAGCTAAGATTTTTCACTACAGGGGATACAATCATCCAAGCACCACTTAGCACAGATGAGAACCAATTATTCTTTCAGTACATCTGCAGAATACATATGAAAAGTTAAATCCTTCCCTTGCAGAAATCAGTGAGATCTTTATTTCTTACTTTACAGATGCCTGATTTCAACTTAAAAATACAAATCTTTATCTCTGTTTTGTAGATGACTTACATGTCAGAGGTTGGGATGGGCATGAGTATTTGATTCCACCCTAGAGATGGCTAGACTTCTTTAAATATTGCACATAGTTTTGTTCATGTAAAGAGAGTTCTTCATTTCAACTTTTGTTTTCTCTTGAAACTTATTATAAACCCAAAGGTGAGATTCAAGGCTCATACAGTAATACCTCACCCTTTGCGAGGAAGGGGTCTTGTCATGGTCTTGTGAAACGTTTAATTCGCAAACACACACGAGTCATTAACATGCATACAGGCCATGCCCATAGCTCCACCCCCAGCCAACCAGAAGCGCTGGGGAGCATTTTCCATTCCTCCTCATGGGCCCTCACAGCACAGGGGAGAAAAGGGAAGCATTTCTGAGCCCTCTTTACCTGGGGAGGCTCCCTGGAGAATCCCTGGGCTTTTCCTTGGCCACGCTGCTGCTTCCGCAGCTGCCACTGTTCATACTTGCACTGCCTTCGGAGTGGGGAAGCTCCAGGGCTGCAGCGGGGAAGGGGTGGCCCGGGGCTCTGGTCAGTGCTGTTGGAGCCTGGGAAACCTTAACTTGTGGGCACGTCCCATCGCTGCCCCATCCAAGCACATAGCGCTCACCCCACAACCACCGAGGCCAGCCCAGCCCCATTTCCATGGGGCACTTTCCCTGGGGCTACATCATCACCAGGTGGGCTGCGTATGCAGTACCCAGGCACAGACTGCATTGCCTTCCCCACCTGTAGCCATGGAAACAGTAATACATGCCCGGCAGGGGTCAGTCCCCCGGCTGAGCTTAGAGTAACGGGACGGCGTGACTTGTGGCGGTGCTGCGCTGGGTCTCAGCAGCCACATGGGGCATACTGTGGCATGAGCCTTTCACTCTAGGGACCGGGCATGGAGACACACAGGAGTGGGGCAGGGATCGGGGCACGATACCACAGGACCATAAACGCCATGGAAACGAGAGGCACCGCGTGCCCTCCCCACAGGGCCGGGCCAGTCCTGCCCCACAGGGAGCACCGGCGCCGCCGCTCGATGAAGCAGAGGCACTATGCATGCGTGAGCCAGGAAGCTCCATGAATCACTGAGGCAGATTTGCAAGAAAAATTTCTCGCAAACCAGCGAGGTCACAATGGAGGGGTTGCAATGCAGCAACCAGTCTATTCAGATATCGACTACAGAGATTCCATTCTTTTTACTTTTTCCTTCAGACTTAGTGGTAATGTGCTAATAAGGGGGAAAGAAAAGTACTTTGTTCAACCCCAGTTCAAGATGTGGTATTGTGACACCACAGAATCAACAAAGTTGGAAAAGTAGAAAAAGGTTCAAGCTATTACCAATTACCTTACCTATTACCTTACCTATTACCAACTTATTACCTATTAACACCTATGGGTGGGGAGGGAGAAGGACCAACAGAAGACTCAAAGACAGCGCTCTTTCCACCCCTCTTACAGTAAATAATCTACCTGAGACCTGTTGCATGTTTCTGTGGGGGGTCTGCTTGAGTAACCACATCTTTTCTGGTAAGTGTCGAGGACACAGCTACCCTCCAAGTGGAAACCACAGCTGAGCCCTTTTTGAGAGGGGGATGATAACCAGCTGAGCTCACCTCTAGAGCTGGTGGAAAAATGAGGACCTTATAGAAACCAGCAAGCCCTCTATACCCTGTACACTCTAATAGTTATATTTATACAAGGAAATTGTAGTTCCTTTAAGCAGAGGTGCAAGACATTTTTATTATATAGGTGATTCTAACAAAGGTTTTCTCTATTCTTAGATAGTATCTATTAATCTTGTTGTGTAAATTGGCATGGATAGTCTTTTCCAGACCATTCTGTGGGTACAGTCTTATAAATAATTTTTAAGTTACTGAGAATGTAAACTGTTAAGAGGCAGTATATATTTGATCATGAGGACAAGGAACCATGTGATAAAATGAGTGTGTAAAAAAAATGTCCCTCCCCAAGATCCATTGTAACATCGACAGTGTTGGGAGGAATGAGTTAAAAAGCAGAAGACAAGTGAGAAGGATTGGTCAGGTGACCTTGCAACTGGGAATAATTTTTGGTAAGCCTGTGTGAACAGCAGGCCAGTGATCGTCTAGCATGGACTGAGTTTAATAGTGTCTACATTTTTCCCTTTGTACCTTTGCCCAAGTGCTGCTTTGGGGATCCCTCAGTTACCAAAGTAATGGAAATAAATTTACATTTTGCATTCTAGCCGCAAGTCTGTGGCTGTTCCAACTGCCTCACTCTATCAACTCATACAGCCAGAGAGACAACTCAGGAGTGGGCATTTTTCACAAAATGAACAAAATACCCCTTCTTTGGTGCTGTACATACCTGTCTTTCCAAATACTAACTGCCCACTGCAACACATGTAGTGTGTGAACCAAATGAAATTATAGAAATGCTTTACAAGGCTGGAAATACAGCTTTCACTGGTGAAATACAAGGCATTTCCTGGTCTGCTCAAGACAACAGGGTTGCTCCTATAAGGTTATCTGAATTTTCCCCTTGCTCTACTTAAAGCAATGCAACACCAATATGAAACAGTATACTACAGAAAGATGACACTGCCTTTTGCATCCAGGAATTGGTATCTTTCCTTTCTATGTCAAATAGCCTAGGTCAGAGCATTTGATCATTGCTGAGAAGGGTTTTCTCAAACTCCAGTAGCATTAGGTATTGTGCTTCTCTACTTTTCTATTTCGGTGTTTTCATTGATTTCCATTAGTTTGAATTACAGCCATGCAAAGCTTGGCTAAAGCAGGAGGTAATAGAACTGCTTGCAAGGATATTTCCGTAATTACAGAAAATATAATGTTTTCCTGATCTTAGGGTAAACTTTCTATTTTTTTCTTCAATTCTTATATCTAAGATGTGTTGCTTCCTCACAATTTACAACATTTTATAATTTTTATGTTATTTTTTTCTTCTTCTGCAAGCTTACAGGAGAGACTTTATTCCTCTTTACAACTACATGAAGGGAGGTTGTAGTGAGGTGGGTGTCAATCCTTTTTCCAAGGTAACATGATAAAATGAAGAGAAAAGGTCTCAAGTTGTATCTGGAGAGTTTTATGTTAGATAATATTCAATCTTTCTTCATTGAAAGTGCTCTCAAGCATTGAACAGGCCCCTAGGGAAGAATCACAGAATCACATAATACTGCAAGTTGGAAGGGACACACAAGGATCATCTAGTCCAACTTCCCAGCCAGTGCCCATAAAGGGACCAAACCCACAACCCCAGAGCTGTGGATATAAACCTAATTCTCTCACAGGCTCACAGGCCCGCAGCCAGAAGNTGTTAAATCTCATTCTGTTGGAGTCTGCGCATTCCTCTAGTGCGTCATGGTCCCTCTGAAGGGCCCTTCTACCTCTAGCAGCTGGACATTTGCCCCCAGCTTGTTATCATCTGCAAACTTGCTGATGATGGACTCAATTCCCTCGTCCATATCATCAATAAAGATGTTGAACAGTGCTGGGCCTGACACTGACTCTTGTGGGACTCCACTCGTGACTGGCTGCCAACTGGATGTGGTATCATTCACCATCACTCTCTGAGGTCGAGTCATCAGCCCTGAAGGTATTTAAAAGACATAGATGTGACACTTATGGACAGGGTTTGCAGTGGACTTGGCAGTGCTAAGTTTGCAGTTTGATTCAATGACCTTAAGGGTCTTTTCCAACCTAAATGGTTTAATACTTTATATTGAGGAATGACTGAGAGAATTGGGGTGTTTAACCTGGAGAAGAGGAGGCTGAGGGGAGACTTTATCACTCTCTACAACTACCTGAAAGGGAGTTGTAGCTAGGTGGGTGTTGGTCTCTTCTCTCTGGCTACCAGTGATAGAACAAGAAGACATAGTCTTAAACCACATCAGGGGAGATTTAAGCTGGACATTATGAGGAACTTTTTCACAGAGAGGGTGCTCTCTCACTGGAATGGGCTGCCCAAGCAGGTCACAGAGTCACCGTCTCTAGAGGTGTTTAAGAAGAGGTTGGATGCTGTGCTTAACAGCATGACCTTGGTAATAGGATAGTGTGTTATTGGTAGGATGGTGTGTTGGTAGCAGGATGACAACAGGTTAGGTTAGGTAACAAGCGATGGGTTGGACCCGATGACCTTTATGGTCGTTTCCAACCTTACTAATTCAGTGATTGTGTGATTCTGTGATATTCTATGTTTCAGTTGTATAAGACTGATGATTTGTAGATTTAGAGCAGTGTTATGGTTTAACCCTGGCTGGATGCCAGAGATTCAGCCACAACCTCTCCTGGAGGAAAAACAGGAAAATAAAGCTGGAAAATAAAACTGGTCACGGGCAAAAAAGCAAGGCAACTACAAGTAAAGAATATACAGGATTTATTTACTAACTAACAAGATCAGAACTGCGAAGGAAGCATCATTTA
>WEKX01002511.1:1304-18762 GCA_013390025.1 Pitta sordida | reverse complement strand
TATGTTATTCACAGAGACCTCTCTATCTCTATAACCTTGAATGCCATGAAGGTTGACTGAGCCAAGAACTGAGCTGTTAACCCCCTCACTGCCAGAGCAGCAAAAAAACCCTAAACCATAACAAGCAGCTATGCTTCCAGTTCATCCTGGACAAACAGAGGGAAATGGGGAGCAATAGCATTTCCTTGATAACCAGCATATTTTAGTCTGACTCCTTTGCAAGCATGTCCTAGTTCAGTAGCTATGTCAATGACATGTGAGATAGAGATCCCTTTGCTCACAAATCCATTAAAATTTCAATGTATTGTTTAAGAATCAATAGGGGAGTATTTGGAGCAACTTCCTGAGGCTGAGCGCTCAGCACAGTTAAGAATGAAATGTATCCTTAAATATTTTTGGGATCAAGGCCCTTTCCTTCTCCTTAAATTAATCTATTCAATTAGTTTATGAGAGTTTGATTTTTTCCTTTGGCACTTTCAATGACAGTTTAATATAGGACTATTCAAACAGTAACTAGCATCCTGTCTGTACCCATCAAATAAATCTGTAATGATTTCTCCCATTAATACTGACAAATAAACTGTAAGATGGTGCATGTGATTTTTTTTTTTAAGAGCATTATATAACTGTGTTCTTCACTTGGATTTTGCTTCTTCTGGCTTTACAATATACTGTCATGCTAACAAAGCTGAGTTGCATATGAGAAAATAGCTTTATCTTCTTCAAATACCAATCTCTTACAAATGTTCCTGCAAAAGAATGGCTTTTTGAACATCTCCCAAATCAACAGATTACAACTCTGTCAGATTTAAATGGAAAGTAATTTTAAATTTAAATTCTTTTCACTACAAATATCCTTTCTGTGTACTCTAAGACTTACTCAAGCACTATAGGAACAGAGTCCCTAAAGATCATTACAATGGATAAAACCTAAAAATTGTGTTATGGACATGATTTTGCCCTTGAGTCCACCTAATTCAGGAGTCAGGCTGTTAGGACCCTACGGGTTACAGGACTTTACAAAATGTAGAGAATATAATGCATGGTCTCAAATCATGAAAATGTGATAGTTTTTGTAGTCATACATTGGATCTCCATTCACGATCCAGGATATTCCTGCCTTGGTCCAAAGGGAGAATGAGATACAGGTTAATGATTATTCTGAAGAATCTTTCTGAAGGATTCCAGCACAGGAAGAATGAAAATTTTTCACTCCTCTTTATCAGCAGTTTAATCTTTCTTCTGCAATGTTGTGCTGAATGAGACACTTAAATCTACTCTTTTTAAACAAAACAAAAAAATAAATTGCAAACCCACCTATTCAGAGTTAATTGAATTATCTGAACTTTTAAGAGGTCTCTAAAGAAATGAGAAACTATTGAACCAATACAATTACGATTAGATATTTTGCCAGAGTTTAATACATTCAAAATTACTTCAGATAGGATACAAAATAATAGGTAGACTTAAATACACTTCAGAGTTTAAATCACCTATAAATAACATGGAGACAGAAAAATCACAGAATTATAGAATATTCTGAATTGGAAGGGACCCACAAGGATCATCAAGCCGAACTCCCAAGCTAATGCCCTTACAGGTCACTAATTAGACTAATTACCTCTCTTTTGAAAAGTTATCAATTCCTCTGGTTTTGTTTTTGTCTGAGGTTAGCAGTAGAACACTGCAATTGCCTTCTGCTGTATTAGGCTTGTGCTTCCTACTCAAGATTTAAAAGTCCTCTTTAAGGTCTATTTACCAGAGTATCGTAATGACACACAGACAGAAATTGAGACAAAATTGGTAACAGTGATTAATTTTTGTTAACAGTGATTAATTTTTGTCTAATTGAAATCACCATAATTACAACTACTAACTTGGAAAGTTATTCAGCTTGCTTGTCCATAATGTATGGTGTTCAATAGTTATATATCTTGAGAGGCTTTGTTGTCAAATGCAAGTTCATCAGTAAGACTGGAGCACTGTGGAGATCAAAGAAAAATGAAATGATAATGGATGGTTCTCTCTGTGAAAAATATAATTTGTTTCCATTGTTTTAAACTGAAGGGACAAGGCTACATGAAGTTTGTCACCAGAAGCTTTTTCAATTGTGTTTGCACTCCCAGGCTGTCAGGTGCAGAGGCTGGATTTGAATCAGGTAGAGCCAGACAGGCTTCAGTGAGGTGGGTACAGTTTTACTGATGGAGAACAGGTAGGCCACTGGCCCAAAGAAATTGAAAGGCTCTTGAGTGCACCTGCTCACTTTGTTCAATTCTTTTGTTTGCACATCAGTTTCAAGTCCCTTTCAGAAGCACAACTTCATTGACTATATGCCGCAAGAGCCTCCTCTTCTGCCAGTTATTCCTTTCCTCTGGCTCCTCTTCATCCATACTCAAACTTATTCCTTATTCCTTCTACTCAGTACCTATATGTAGAGTGTCAGGGGCAACTGGACTTCTTTAGACAGTTGCCAGGTCTGACAACAACTCTTGAGTCAAGAGGATTCTTTGCAGCAAGATGATAATCATCACTTGGCATTTCATTTTACTCCAGAGAGGGAAGCTTCCATATCCTTAGAATCAGAAAGAAAACAGGAAAGTCTGAGTCCCTCATGGAAGTGAAACTGATGAGGATAACCCGTAGCATGGATCCCCTTGATTGATTCCCAAATAGCCCCTTGGTTTCCTGCTGAATGCTTCAATTCTTTCCCCATATTAGGCTCTATTTTTACAGTATGACTCTTTCAGCTTAGTATTTTCTTCATGCTGTAAGAGAAGCATGTGATAAATTCATATAAGGAAGGAAGAGAGGGAGGTTAGAAAATCCCGCTATGGATGTTTTTACTTTCTAAGGCTGAAATACAAAGGGCTGTGTTTTACATCTTTATCCCTACCTACTCATAGCCCAAATCTACATCAGTTTTAGCATTTGTCACTTACATTGACTGAAGTCCAGGAAAAAGTCTGATGACTTCTTGAAATAACTGCATACTGGTCCAAAAACAGATATGTCAGACCTGCTATGCAAGGAGACCAGGCACATGGCTGCACTGCATATCCCTTGCTGGCATGGGACTAGTACTTGCAGAACTTTGTGGCTTAGAAGACAAGCCTAATACACCCTCATATCTCTCCAGAGAGACCTACCATGTGTTTCTGTTGTTACTTGGGGGAAGAGGCTGACCCTCACCTTGCTACTACCTGCTTTCAGGTAGTTGTAGGGAGTGGTAAGGTCTCCCCTGAGCCTCCTTTTCTCCAGGCTAAAAACCCCAGCTCTCTCAGCTGCTCATCTTAAGACTTCTGCTCTAGACCTTCTTTGGTGCCTTCCTTTGGACCTGATCCAGTGCCTCAATATCTTCCTTGTAGTGAAGGGCCCAAAACTAAACACAGTATGAGAGATGTAGCCACATCAGTGCTTAGAACAGAGGGATGATCACTGCTCTGGTCCTGTTGGCCACACTGTTATTGACAAAGGTCAGGATGCCATTTGCCTTCTTGGCCACCTGAACACATTGTTGGCTTGTGCTCAGTGTCTGTTGACCAGCACAGTCAGGTCTTTTCTGCTTGTCTGCTTTCCAGCCCCTCTACCCCAGACCTGTCTGTACTGCTGCATGGGATTGTTGTGATACAAGTCCAGAACCCAGTACTTGGCCTTGTTGAACCACATGGCTTTGTCCCATCTATATAGCCTGTCCAGACCCCTCTGTATAGCCTCTCTGCCCTCCAACTCTACTCCCACCCAACTTGGTGTTGTCTGCAAACTTACTGAGGGAGCACTCAATCACTGAGCCCTCGGGGAAACTACTTGTGGCTGAGCATCAGCTAGTTTAAATTCTATTCACCACCACTCTTTGGGCCATCGAGCCAGTTTTATACCCAGAGAAAAGTACACCTGTCTAAGCCATGAGCAGTCAGTGCCTCCAAGAAAATGCTGTGGCAAATGGAGTCAAAGGCTTTACTGAATTCCAGGTAAGTAATAGACACAGCTTCTAAAGCAGTCACCTTGTCATAAAAGGAGATCAGGTTGGTCAGTCATGACCTGCCTTTCATAAACCCATGTTTGCTGGGCCTGATCCTTAGATCTCTTGTAGATGTTGTATGATTGTACTCAAAATTATTTCCTCCATTACCTTCCCTGGAACTGACATCAGGGTGACAGGTCTGTAATTCCTTGGATCTTCCTTCTGGCCCTTCTTGTAAACATTTTCTAACTTCCAATCAATGAGGATCTTACCAGAACTGCTGGTAATGATGGAAAGTGGTTTCATAAGCTCTTCTACCAGCTACCCCATTAAACTCTGGTGAATCCCCTCCAGCCACACAGACTTGTGTGTTTAAGTGGTCTAGCAGGTCACTGACCATAGCCTCCTGAATTCTGGGGCTTCATTCTGTCTTCCATCTCTGTCTTCCAGCTCAGGGGGCTGGATACCTTGAGAACAACAAGTCTTGCTATTAAATAATAAGACAAAGAAGGCATTTCCTCTGCCTCTTCCTTTCTGATTATGTTTCCCTCTCACAACCAATAAAGGATGGAGATTCTCCTTAGCCCTCCTTTTGTTGCTGATGTATTTGTAAAAACCATTTTTTTTGTCTTTTACAGCAGTAGCCAGATTAACTTCTAGTTGGACATTAACTCTTTTATCTCTATTCCTTGATAAGTTCAAGACATCCTTGTAGCCCTCTCAAGGTCCCTGTCCCACCTTTCAGAGTAGTCCTGGCTTACCAGAAATGTACTGGATGACTCAAAATTGGCTAATGTGACACTCATCCACAAGAAGGGCAGGAAAGATGATCCAGATAATTATAGACCTGTCAGCCTGACCTCAATCCCGGGTAAAGTCATGGAACAGATAATCCTGAATGCTATTACATGGCACCTGCAAAATAACCATGACATTAGATCTAGTCAGCATGGATTTAGGAGAGGTAGGTCTTGCCTGATCAACCTGATCTCCTTTTATGAACTGATGACTCACCTGGTTGACAACAGAAAGGTGATGAATGTTGTGTACCTGGATCTTAGAAAAGCCTTTGACATGGTTTCACATGGTAAGCTTCAGAAGAAACTCTCAGAGCTCAGACTGGGTAGGAGCATCCTGTGTTGGGTTAGGAATTGGCTGGATAGATGAACTCAGAGAGTGTTGGTAAACGGTGCCACATCCAACTGGCAGCTGATCACTAGTGGAGTCCCACAAGGATCAGTGCTTGACCCAACACTGCTTAATACCTTTATTGATGATATGGACGAGGGAATTGAGTCCACAATTAGCAAGTTTGAAGATGTTATCAAGCTGGGGGGCAAATGTTGAACAGCCAGAGGATAGGAGAGCCCTTCAGAGGGACCTTGATAGGCTAGAGAAATGGGCAGATTCCAGTAATATGAGATTTAACAAGTCCAAGTTCCGGGTTCTTCACTTTGGACATAACAACCCCATGCATCGTTACTGACTGGGGAATGAGTGGCTGGAGAGTGGTGAAATGGAGAGGGATTTAAGAGTAATGATTGACAGAAAACTCAATATAAGCCAGCAGTGCACCCAGGTGGCTAAGAGGGCCAATGGCATCCTGGCCAGTATTAGGAACAGTGTGGTCAGTCGGACTAGGGAAGTTATCCTTCCCCTGTACTCGGCACTGATCAGACCGCATCTTGAGTACTGTGTGCAGTTCTGGTCTCCCCAGTTTAAGAAGGATGCTAAGCTGCTTGAGAGTGTCCAGAGAAGGGCAACAAGGATGGTGAAAGGACTGGAGTACAAGCCCTATGGGGAGCAGCTACGGGAACTGGGGTTGTTCAGCCTGGAGAAGAAGAGGCTCAGAGGTAACCTGATTGCTGTTTACAGCTACCTGAGGTGAGATTGCAGTTGCATGAACCTAAATCTCTTCTCTGAGGTGACCAGCACCAGAACAAGAGGACATGGCCTTAATCTATGCCAGGGGAGGTTTAGACTGAATGTTAGGAAGAGGTTTTTCAGAGAGAGAGTAATCCCTCAGTGGAATGGTCTGCCCAGAGAAGTGGTGTCATTGCCATCCCTGGAGAGGTTTAAAAAAAGACTGGATGAGGAACTCAGTGACATGGTCTAGATAGTGGGAGGCTCGGATGGATGGAGCGTGGTGCCCTTGGCTCCAGGATTGTGGGTTCGATCCCTGGGTAGGCATTCGCTTGGGAGTTAGACTAGATGATCCTTGTGGGTCCCTTTTAAGTCGGAATACCCTGCAAACCTGTGAATCTGTGAACCTTGTTTGTGCAGCTGTGTAGTATTCCCCATAACTTGAAGAAAAATAAATTTGAAGGCCAGATCAGAAGTACGTACTAATTATTTAAGAGGATTGCTGCATTCAACAGCCAGCAAGGTGCAAAGAGCAGGGCCATTTTCCTTTCTTTACACTTTTTGCCTTACATCCACACAAATTGAAATCAGGGAGGAAAATAGGAAAGGAATGAAAGAGGAGAAGCTTGTTTAAATATCAGAGTTTTATGTATAGTTTTTTTATCTCTTTCTGTTCATTCCAGATTGCTATCGAGTTAAACAATTCCTTATTTTCATTGTTGTTTTGTTCCTTAGAGGGGAACACCTTTATTAGTCATGATAACCTCTGGCCATCCTGCAGTTCTGCAGGGACTGGAGGAGTAAAGGAGAAAGAGGTGGGTGAAGGAAAGAGAAGGATATTCTCTTCTAAGCAAAAAATAAATCTCAGGCCAGATCTCCTTGGTTTTGAAAAGGGGAGTGAGCACAGCTGCTCCTGTCAGCACAAAAGCCATTAGGTTAAAAAGACTCTATATGTGCACAGAGCATCTCATCAAAGCCTGTCTCAGCTAGTATCTACTCTCTTTTTCGTAGAGAAGAGTTGCAGCTCCACAAATAGACTGATTTGGGAATTTAAGAAGCAGCCAAGGTTGAGCATAATTGGAGATTCAGAAAGCCTGCCAGCCCTCTGTGGCTACCTCTATACAAGCAGAGAGGAAACATTAAGGAATTTTTCTCCTCTTCCTGTGTCTCAGTATCCCAATTTGAAAATCATAACATCAGTTTTTCTCACAGTATTTGAGATCCCTAAGGAGCTGAATACCATTACACTTACTGGCTATTACAGCAGTATATCACATAGAGAAAACAGGCACAAAACCCTATCAATAAACTTGCAGTAGTGCCATCACATATTTAACCTGTGTTTTAAAATTCCAGCTCTCCTGAGTTCATAGAGGGAAATGCCGGGTTCTTCACTTTGGACATAACAGCCCCATGCATCGTTATCAGCTGGGGGATGAGTGGCTGGAGAGTGGTGAAATGGAGAGGGATTTAGGAGTAATAGTTGACAGAAAACTCAGTATGAGCCAGTAGTGTGCCCAGGTGGCTAAGAAGGCCAATGGCATCCTGGCCTGCAGCAGCAACGGTGTGGTCAGTCGGACCAGGGAGGTTGTCCTTCCCCTGTACACAGCGCTGGTCAGACCTCATCTTGAGTATTGTGTCCAGTTCTGGGCTCCCCAGTTTAAGAAAGATGTTGAGCTGCTTGAGAGGGTCCAGAGAAGGGCGACAAGGATGGTGAAAAGACTGGAGAACAAGCCCTATGGGGAGCAGCTATGGGAACTGGGGTTGTTCAGCCTGGAGAAGAGGAGGCTCAGAGGCGACTTAATTGCTGTTTACAACTACCTGAGGGGAGGTGGCAGCCAGGTGGGTGTGAATCTCTTCTCTTAGGCTGACGACATCAGAACGAGAGGACATGGCCTTAAGCTATGCCAGGGGAGGTTTAGACTGAATGTTAGGAAGAGGTTTTTCACAGAGAGCATGATGTCTGCCCAGGGAGGTGGTGGAGTCACCATCCCTGTAGGTGTTTAAGAGAAGACTCGATGAGGAGCTCAGTGACATGGTCTAGTTGTTGGGAGGCTTGGTGCCCATGGTTCCACACCTGTGGGCCTGATCCCTGGGGGGGCATTCACTTGGGAGTTGGACTATATGATTCTGAAGGTCCCTTCCAACTCAGTATAACCTGTAAACCTGTGAGCCTGTGAACATTTGAAACCCTCTAAAATCAAAGTACCTAATAATAAAGAGAAATGCAGGCAGAGTGTTACTGTTTTTTTCAAGAACCACGTTTACATCCAAATATTTTACGCATGCAAAAATATTCATCCATGTCTATATTTTTTAAATTTGTCTAAAATACAGATAGCTAGAAAATCAGTTCCTCATGTACATTTTCAAGGGTGTTTCACCCAGGTGGTAATTAAAATCCTTTTTTCTTTTGTTGTTTTTTTTTAGTCGGTAACACGACCAGAGGTTTATAAATACCTGATTATCTATTATGCTGAAAGAGTTTCTGCCATATTGAAAGTCTGTGTTTAATATTCAATTCCATACTGTGAGATAGATGTCAGTATTGGATTCTGTGATGAAATTTATGGCTTACAAAATTTGCTTTTAGCTGTCTGGGGAAATAATAGTTTTCTTTTTTTTTTTCGTCAGTCTATTTTTCTATTCAGGTTTCTTATGATTTTATATTTCAAGATTACTAAAAATAATTATATGTTTCAAATGGCAAATATGAACAGATATATTTTCTAATCTTTGTATAACTAGAATGTAAATTACAGGCAAAAATAAGACACTTAAGAAGTGTTATACTTTGGTCTTTCTATATTATGAAATTCGTATTGCCATCAAGTGAAAAAGGCTGAGTAGCAGGCCAAATTGATGTTTAATGAGTAGATAAACTTCTGCTATTACTAATGCATTGTTTTTTTCTGAGGACTTCTTATATTAAACGGGATAGAGACTTTTCATTCAGAAATAGCTTCTGTTGGATAAGTATGCCAAAGAATGACTGTTCTGTCACACCAACCCACCTAATTACCTGTGCCGGAGATATTGATGAGAGTTTGGTCACTTAGTTTCGATGTAATGCTCAGTGTTGTCTTTGGAGTTAATTCCAGGAGGAATGCTCTTCATGTTTGTTACCATTAATAAGAACTCGAAGAGAAGGCTCTGCATTTATTTAATGAGAATGTCATGGTTTGAGCAAAGCTGGAGAAGTGAATTTGGAAGGCTGATCTTTATAATGAACCAGAACATTATCAAATCATATCAGCCATGATAGGGAATCTGGTTTAACAGCTCTGTCTGTGTCTTACATGAGGTCAGATATGTAACCCTATGCATGTGAATTTTGCACACGTATAATCATTTGTCTCTCACAGAAAAAATTATTTATAATACACTTTTGCATATGCTATTGATCAAGCAAAGTGTATGGTGATAGTAGACTGAGGCAGATTCTGCTCAGTGGGAACAAGAAAAGAAAAAAAATATTATCACCAACACAGGGTTATTGCTTTCACTAGGAACTAACTCTTAGAGTGAAAAGAGAGTAGGAACTTACATGGCTTAGTAACTGACGTACTAAAGTAAGAAAGATCATAAGACAGTTCAAGAACTACCAAGAGAATTTCCCAAAGACTGGTGATAGGTTGTCTTCCAAGAGAACTACCCAAACATGCACACTGGCAGTTACCCGACGTTTCGTATGTTCTCACTAGGAGGGACACCTGTGCTCCTCTTCAGGATTCATTTTTAAGGCACTTCAAGCATGACAGCACTAACCTGACTTTCAATTGTCCACACAGTAGTGATGCTGAAATCATGAAAACACGGACTTCAGCAGAGACTGCAGTAATGTCATGGGGAGCCTGGACAGGTCAGATCTCTACAAGGGCTAGTTAGGTTAATCAACTTCTAATTGAGTGTAGTGCAGTCCTGTCTGTAGTGTTGAGACTCCACTTTTCTGTTAACTACAGTGGAAACCTGAAAGGGAGGCCATTGATCAGTTTCACCAAGGAAGAACAACATGCAAAGCAAACCACAGGTACCTCATCCACACCCATTCTTGAGTAGCAGCGATAGGCTTCCTCTCATCTTTGGCTGACTCTGTGTAACAGCTACCCTGTACATCACAGGCACCCTACTGCAGCATGTTCATGACCGGATGTGTATGTTCAAGCCTGAACTTAGATCCAGGGAATACGAATTATGTGAAACCCTCCTGAGAAAGGTCATGTTAGTTTTAGGCATGATGAAAATCCACAGGTGTGATATTGTGAGATAGGACCCCTCTGAAACAGAGAAGATCTGTGCTTGGATCGTACTGATAGCAAGAGAATGAACAAGCACAGTGCACAGATGGGCCAGAAGTCCAAGACAATAAAATATTTCGTCACTCTTGACCCTCAATTTTTCACCACTTCTAGGTCTGTTGTTGGGTGATAAGAATATCTGTAATTTTTCTTATCCAGTGGAGCCATGGGAAAATATTTGAAAGTGTGTTCTTTATTACATTTCATAGACATGGTGGGAGGGGAAAGCAAAAAAATGCCTGAAAATTGCAGAATGCTCAAATAATCTTATGACTAAACACTCCATTTTTCAGGTCCTTTCCAGGAAGTGTGCGTCTTACTGTGGTCTCATCTGTGTGGAAGGATGAGTTAGAATATCCAACCAGCGTTTCTTTTGTCATTTCCATGTTGGAATATCTCCTTGGGAGTTAAGTGGGATTCTTTCATCTCAGGTGAGATACAGAGACTACTTAAGTCTACTCAAAACATAGCCAACAGGGGTATTAACTAGGCCTGATCCTGCCTCTGCTGAAATTGCTGGCTGTTCTTAAAGACCATAATAAAGTGCTCCTTCTTTGCTACTCACAAAAATATCTGTAGTAGATAATAATATTGTTTTCAGTTGAAGTAATTTTTGAGTCTGCACCTGACAGATGCAGAGCATCTACAATCCCCTTGTTGCTTCAGTCCCTATTTTTGGTTTTTCAGTTCACAAAGAGACCAAGGAAATGACAGAAATGATCCCCACTGATTCAGCTAATACTGACACTGCTGGAACCCTGGTATAGACAATGCTCAGGCAGTGTAGACTGGGTTTAGCTGCGCCACACATCCCTCTTGAGCATTCAAGCTTCCTTTCTGGTTCATTTAACCTAGTGAAAGCAGCTGAACTATCAGACCAGGTTCCCCAGGGAAGCTGGAACTCGGAGAAGAAAGCCTTGTATAGATCTCCTCCATCAAAACCACCCTCAACTGCTAACAAAGCAGGAGAATGTCGCCAGCAATTCAGAGTGGCTATTAGTCTATGAGCAGTCTGATTGTGTGGGTTTGGCATTCAGGTGAAACCTCAGGTGATTTTCATCTTCTCAGTGCTACCCTGACTTACGTATACTCAGGTATAGTCAGACATCATGGTAGGCAATTTCTGGCAGTGAAGCTAGACTTTTAGTAGCTGGAATTATTAAAAAAATTGGTTGTGCAGTATAGATAAATTAATGAGGTGAAAATGATACAGAGAAAGGCCTTTTCTCTGTGCCTTGGTATATTTTGTTTATTTAAAGGCATTTTCTCTGTGCCTTTTGCTTATTCAAAACTAAAGGCCTTTTGAAAATACCTTAATTGACACAAGTATCATTTAAGTCTTAGAAAGTCTTGTTTATTCTGCACTCACAGGTGCCTTTAGTTACCAACATATTTTTAAGGCCTCAATATGTCTTTGTATTTGTGTTAGTATGTCTTCTGATTTTAATCCTTCAAGGTGTCTTTAGTTGTTAGGAAGTCTATAGTGGGCCTCAGTGTTCTTTTGTGTTCTCCTTAGTATGTCTTTGTAGTTTTTGCTTTTCACAATGCCTTAAATTGCTACAGAATTGCTAGGCCTCAGAGAGTCTTTATTTTTAACCTTTTAGCTGCAGTATTATTTTAATTAGTTAGTTTAATATAATAGAGACTTGTAGAAAAAGAAACTTTAAAGGTAGTTGCTTAAGCATAATTGTAATAACCAATAAGAATATGTCAGAAGACATAGAATAATCATCATAACCAATAGAATGTAGTAAAGAAATATTACCACGTTAACGTGTGTATAAAACACTTGTAATTTCCTATGATGTGTGGAATGAGTTTTGGAGGAAAAATCACTTCACTTCCTTGTCCCATTAAAACAAATACCTGCTATTCAGAGATGAAAAATTTTGAGTAGTTTTTTTTTTTTTTCAAAGTAGCTTTTAACTTCATTGGTAGTTTATCCAAGTTATAAAAATAATAGCAACTATCAGATATTTTACCATGTTTTTCCAAGGGGTAACTTGTTAAAATGTATAGAGAAATTCCTCTTTATTCTCCTTATATTTCCTCATTACACAGATGGTCCAGAGACAAAGATGTGGGTTGCTATTTTTCCTCTACTTTTTTATCATCCACATCTTATCTTTCTTTAAGATTGGAATTTGAAATCCAAGGGCCTAATAGTAATATATTGCCCTTTTTGGACATATTGTCCAAAGTATTGTCATGTGTCTGGCGAATAAAAATATAAACACACTTTCTAGATACTGGGGTCCAGCACACCAATGTGTAGGCAAGCTTGCAATTGTAGGGGCTGGATGGCTCACTGCTTTGCTGTTTAATCTGTACAGTTTTTATCTAGTGTTCCAAATCCTTATAGGGCTTAATATATTTCATCACAAAAAAAATCCAGGAATTTTGTGATCAACTTCAGGAGAAAGGTCTTGGCTTTACTGTTATGTCCACAAGAGCAGACCTCTGTGATCATGCAGCATGTCATAGGAATTGGTAGCTAGGACAATGTCTTATGTGGACCTTGAATTTGATCCAGGCTAGGCAAAGAGAAATGGAATGGAGAATAGACTAGACTAGACTAGACTAGATTAGACTAGACTAGAATAGAATAGAATAGAACAGAAGAGTTGGGAGGGATCTACAACAATGATCTTATCCAACTGCATGACCACTAATTCTATCCACTTCAGAGATTATTTGAAGAAACCCTATGTTGTCAAAGTGTTCCCGTCATTTCTGTACTGAAGGAATATTTTAAGCCTTAAAGCAGATTTTTCTGTCCCTTCCCATACTCTGAGTAGTATCAAAGGCTCTAACTCAGGTTCCCTTGAAAGTTCTACCTATTCTTTGAATCTTGAATTCAGTGTGACCTTGTACCAGAGACTCACCTGTCTTATTGCACAGTAAGACGCTTCTGCTCCTCAGCTGGACTTTAGGCAGATTTCTTTAAGCCCCTGGGACATGGGTAGAATTAGACTGGGAAGTCTAGTCTAGGTTAATGGGACCCACTGATAGATTTGAGCCGAAAGCAGAAGCAATCACAGTTTGAGTACTAATTACAGACCTGTATAGAATGAGCTTATGATCTCACTCCAAATCCTCTCACGAATGACACATCACCCATAACCCTGGTCTTTCTGCTTTGCCTCTTCTTGTCTGGACATTGTTCAAGGGCTGAGCTGGTGAAATGGTGGCCAAAACCCCATGTGTTCCCTATCAGATCTTCTCTCATTTTGGAAGAGCTGAAGCTCCCCACTCCATTTTTGTCCCATAAATATATAGTCCTATGGGAATATGTGAGAGATGTCCCCACTAGTGGAGATGTCACCGTCTCAGGACTCTGGTTCCTCTGTCCCTCTCAGCATTTCCTTGCTTCTGTGTGTAAAGCTTCAAGAGCCCTGACTCTACTAGGTGCAGCTCTGAATCTTTATTCCCACTGCTTTGTTGGCCCTTGTTTTCTTTCATGCATGCCAGAAATCTCTGGCCTCAGTGTGTCAAGAGAAAGCATGGGCAAGTCCTGCTTCTCTGCATCTGAACATAATTCATGCTGCCTTTCAGACTAGCAATCTGCATGTGTTTACTCCTGCTTAGGGCAGAGAGGGAAGCACCTACACATGCAGGTGGCTTGTCAAAGTTGGGAAGCTTCTTTAGCCTGCTCAGAGGTAACCAGTATTAACAAGGCCTGTGAGGACATGGGACATGAAGAGGTAAAGCCATAATAAATGAGACTTAAGTGGGAATTTTTGCCCTCCACCTCAAAAAATACTCATGAGCATATCCCATGGATCTTGCTCCTGTGTTTGCTTTGGTACAGAGCTGAGTGCTGGTATAGAGTAGCAGCGCACATAAAACTCCATGGCTTTTAAATCCTGCTAGGCTGCTTGCATGATTTGATGCCATATGCATGTCAGCAGGCTGGATATCCAGTCCTGGCACTGAGCTCTCAGCTGAGTTCTTGCAGAGGCACTCGACATATTTGCTGCTGTGAAATACTTAGCCTGTTCCGTGCAGAAATACGTTTCTGCCATAGTTAAATACAGTGGCAGTGATAATGCTGAGATATGATTGAAGGTTCTGCAGGAAAAGCCAGGTGGGTTTTGTCCCGAACATGATGAAGATGCCTTCAATGCTCGGAACAAGAGCTAATTTTACTGTATAGGAAGCAAATTTGGCTCCATCTGCTGGTTTCAAGCTGGTTTCAGGCCAAGCTGCTGTTTTCTGGGGAAAACTCTGAAACACGCAATTTAAATTTAAATAAAATTGTGAACAGATAAAAATTCTGTTCTTTGGACAAAAAAATAATAAAAAAAAAATTTAAAGGTAAAGAAAAGAGCAGTAAGTGCCTTTTTATCTAGCCAAAACTAAATTAAACTCTTCCAGAGGCATTGCTAAATTCAGGGATTTACGGGAGGAATGCAAGGTGAATTTTTCTCTGAATGAATGTCTGTTCTGAAGGGCCTGTTTATGTGTAGTCAAACTCCCTGTTAAAGATTCAGTGACGTTCTAGCTTTTGGGTGGATAAGCTAAATATATCTATTCTCAATTATGTTGTAAAGACAACTGCTCTCTGAAAGTTTATTATAATTTCTAGGGTTTGTGAAAATGATGATTATAGTGATTGCTATCCAAATGCCTTTCAATTCACTAATAAAACAGTGTGATAAGTTTCTTGAGCTGTAACCATCTGTTCAATGCTAAGATGTTCAACACTGACAGATGAGTCTGGGAGTTCTACTTCTGTTTGGATATTGCTTTTTTTATAATAACTTTCAAGATTTGTGCAAATTCTAATGAGGTATTTTCAATCCTTTTTTTTTTTCTCCATCTTCTGTGGGACAGAGGAGGGTGTCCAAAGAAGAAATGTCTTACATGTGAAGAAGACCAGTTTCAAGACAGTGGATTCAAATCCTGTGTCTGTCATGTGTTTCCTGTAGCATTTAATTGAGGAATTGGGGACTTTTGTATTTGCTGCTAGTAGTGACCCATGGAAGTTTCTGGGAAGCATTGCCTACAATTTTTTATATCTGCACCTCTTTTTAACAGCAATACCAGTATTAATAAAGGTTGACGGCAGCAACAGTGCACATAATTATCCATTGTGCGTAAAGCATAATGATGAAGTGACTTCAGGCAGTAATTGAAGAAAAATAGCACCAGCTTTTCAGGAATGGACACTTTTCTATTGGTCAGCCTAGATAAGAACTTGCTGCTGCTACTTGCAGAACAGGTTCCTTCTTTCTAAAGAGACTTTTCATATTTTGCTTTTAAACCTTCTTTTAAATAAGGGCTGCCAAGCCATTCCTGCATAGTTCCTCAGCACGACACCTGACTACGTCTTCAGTACCATTTATATTTTATTTGCATGAATTTATTTGTATGCATTTTTTGGGAATGTATGAGATACTAAAGTATTCAGCCTTATTTATTTTAAAGGCCTGTGGTAAGAACTTCAGTTGTAGTTGGATTGTTTTATTCTTAAGTTTGATACACTGTCTTGGAATGAAAGATACAGATTTACCAGTTAGCTATAAGACCTCTCACCTTCTTGTCCCCATGCTTTGGCCATTTACTTTTGAGGCTTATACATGCGTGGACCATATTAATATACAACTCTTCCATTTTGACTTGGTCTGCAACTGACTGGAGAGAATTTGAAGAAAGCGGTGCCTGTATGATAGTACTAGTGATTTTGTAGGACGCTTCTTAGGTCACTAACTTGCCAAATTAAAATCTTGAGTCTCCTAAAAATGATCTGTGGACAGATCTCACCCTAGCACTGTAAACCCTGGCATGAATCAGAGATCTATGTTCACCTCCTCAACATCTATTCTGTGAGAATCTTCAGGTAGTCACCCTCTCTAACGGCATGCTTGACCCTGCTTCCAAATCCCAGGTGCCCCAGACCTGGATGGTTTGGTGTCCTTCCTTCTCCAAAGGATTTCAGGATGATTTCTCTCTCTGGCAGCACTTAATATTGCAGCCCCAAATTATTCCAGGAACATCTAAAGCACTGCCATAAATACAGGTTACTGGGTTGGAAGAAAGGATGACATTAAATTGTTCGTAAAACTGAGTAGTCTTTAGGGCAGGCTCTTCAGTAAGGAAGGATTTGGGTGCTGGCTTAGTGCAGCCTAGTGCAGCAGTGCTATCTGTTCCTGTGTTGTTCTCCAATCACCTCTGTTCCAAATCACCTCTACTGCAGCTGTCTCCTGCCTCAAGTCATCACCAGGATAAAACATGACCAGCAAAAGACTAGTGGTAATTTAAGAAGAAAAACAGGGAATTTAAGTGAGAAATGGAATAAATAATTCTTTTCATATATTTTGACTGAAGTAGCAGGTAAAATTATTAGATTATCAGATTGAAAAGATTATTATTTTTTAAAAGATTACTATTAAAGATTATCAGATTGAAAGTTGCTATGGGATGACCAAGGGCAGATGCTGAGGGAGGGAGAGGACAAAGTTGTGAAATGTTATATGTCACCAAAATTCTCTCTTGCCTTGTTTTTTTAATGGGCTTTGTTTCCTTGGAAATGTCTGATTGCTTCTTGAATCCACATACATTTTTTGGCAAATTGTGTTTCGCAGTTTAACTCAGGCTGTAGCACCAAAAACCCTAGGATGGTTTGAATTGGAAAGGACCTTAAAGATCATCTGCTTACAAACCCCCTGCCATGGTCAGGGACATCTTACACTAGACCAGGTTTCCCAGAGCCACATCCAACCTGGCCTTGAACATTTCCAGGTATGGAGCATCCACGATTTCTGTGGAAAACCTGTTTCAGAGTCTCACTACTTTCACAGTATCACAGTATTTGCAAGATTGGAAGAGACATTGGAGATCATTGAGTCCAACTTGTAACCCAACACCAACCCACTGTCTAAACCGTGGCACTAAATGCCTCATCCAGCCTACTCTTAAACACCTCCAGGGACAGCGACTCCACCACCTCCCTGGGCAGACTATTCCAATGAGACATCACGCTCTCTGTGAAAAAACTCTTCCTAACATTCAGTCTAAACCTCCCTTGGCGTAGCCCCCAGCTTGGTATCATCCAAAAACTTGCTAATTGTGGACTCAATTCCCTCGTCCATATCATCAACAAAGATATTGCACAGTGCCAGGCCTAACACAGATCCATGTGCGACTCCACTAATGACTGGCTGCCAGCTGGATGTGGTACCATTCACACACACTGTCTGAGGTCGTGCATCCAACCAATTCCTAACCCAACATAAAATAATTCTGTCCAGTCCATGTTCTCTGAGTTTCTCCTGAAGCTTATTATGGGAAATCATGTCAAAGGCTTTGCTAAGGTCCAAGTACACAACATCCA
>WEKX01002501.1:14194-31783 GCA_013390025.1 Pitta sordida | reverse complement strand
TACTTTGTTAAATACATTTCTGTTTAGCGGGATGGATCATACAGCTTCTAACGCCAGCTGTGAATGCCTGACTCAGGGAACCCACTGAAAAGTTCAGTTATTTGAGACACTTCTGAAAACATCGGTTAGGAAATGCTGAAGAGTGTTTTCTGTTTCATGTATTTGGACTTCTCTGTGATGAGAAATTATAAAAAATGTCTGAGACCGCTAGGTATGAAAGATAAAGGAGCCATGTACTGATCACCAGCAAATATCTTAATGCAGAGACATGCAGATTTCACAACACACTGGGCTCTCTGCTTCAATTGTATATTCACACAGCTCAGCAATGTGCTTTTCCACTATGCACAACACCACTTACTTTGGAGCCTGAGAACTTTGTAATTATCAGCAATTTTAAAAATTGATTGGTGGTTTATGTCCCTTTGCAATTCCAGAGACCAGTGAGTCAGAATCCAGTTCAAAAAATAAACAAGTTAATACTTTGTTATACCTTTCCAAGTTTTCTGACACTTATTGGACTTTATGAGGTCCCAAATTAACTTCCCTTCTGAATTCCCATTGTATTCCATTTATATATCAGGCTTTTTTATCTAGCTTTTTGCCATAAGAAACATTTCTGTAAGATCAGTAAGCTGTGCTTTTAACCTTTTTAAAGGCTCTTTAAGGCTGTTGCAGGAATCCTGCAAAGGTGACATCTATGTTACCCAATAAATCACTGAGAAAACCTAGTTTAAACAAAGCTTCTCACAAAAGTGCTCTTCTCCAGTTATCATTTAACTCCAAAAATGAAAGAGTCAAGGGAAGAGGAAGAAATCGGTGAAAATTCACAGCTAGCCAATGCTTTTTTAAATAGGACATTAATTTTAATCTACAGCATGTACAAGAAATTGTTAGCTAGAATATAGAATTAGTAGTTCATAGTTTATATGTATGTTTACTAACTTTGCGTTAGATAATTAATTGAAATAATTTCAATGTTATCCATAAAGTCAGTCTGTGAGTATTTTAAAACAGTGAATAGGAAAAATAGTAGCCAGGATGTGGAAATATAAAGCAGTCATAGAATGAAGTTGAAGTTTGCATCCACTTTGATGTCTGTTCCACTGCCAGGATGGCTTAAATAAGGTTGCGTTTCATCTGAGCACCAAAACAGAAGAATGCACTCCCTGTCTACATTGCAATTCTCATCATATTTATTCCAAATAAAGTTGCAAAACAAGAAATAAGTATTTTCTGAATATCTGCACTGGCTGAGGTTGTAACAGAATTAGGATATTTTGGTGCAACTTTATACAAATGTATGTGAATGTTTTTAGTGTATTTATGTGTATGCATGGTATGAGAATACACATATATGTAAAAATTAAAAGTACAAATGCAGTGCAGCAAGAAAGTATTTAAATATTCCAGAATAACCACAATATTCCAGAATGAACATGTTACAATGTCTTTGTAGTTCTGTATTGGGTTTGCTGTGGCTGCGGTTTCTTGGTAGCAGGGGGGCTATGGAGGAGGCATCTCTTTGAGAATTTGCTGGAAGCCTCCCTCATAGCTGGCAGAGTTAATGCCAGCCAGCTCCTGGCTGGACATGCCGCTGGCCAAGGCCAGGCCAATCTGGAGAGATATAGACCCCTCTGTGATAACATATTTGAGAGGAAGGAAAAAAAAGTAACAGGAAGAAGAAGATGGCTGCCAAAGAAGGGCCATGAGAAATTGTAGCAGCAAATGCAGGCACCAAGGCCAGGGCCAAAGGAGGGAGAGGAGGTGTTCCAGGCATATCCCTGCAGCCCGTGGCGATGACCATGGTGAAGCAGGCTGTCCCCCTGCAGCCCAGGGAATGGATGGTAGAGCGAACACAGGGATGCAGAAGATCCACCTGTAGCCTGTGGAGAGGGAAGCCCATGCTGGAGGCAGAACTCTACCTGGTAGGATCTGTGCTTTGGGATGGGACCACACTGGAGCAGCCAGTGCTCAAGGACTGCAACCTGTGGAGTGACCCACAGGCAGCTGTGCTTGGAAGAGCTGCTGCCCCTGGGATTGGACTCACGCTGGAGAGGGTCAGGAAAGACTTTCTCCCGTGGGAGGGACCCTATGGAAACCAGGGGAATGGCCTCCTCCCCTGAGCAGCAGAGAAACACCAACTGCCTGGTTTTCCCCTACTCCTGTGCCCCCCTGCCGCCTGGAGGAAAGGGGGAATGTGGCATCTGTTGTAAGAGATGGGGGGGTGGGGAAGAAGGTTGCCTCTAAGATGATACTTCTCACTTTAAGCTCTGATCTTGTTAGAAATAAATCCTTTACATCCCCACCTTGGAGTGTTGTTTTGTCTGTGACAGTAGAAGATTTCTAATAGTCCTCATTCCTGCTGTAGCAAAATCCTTCAGGTTTTTTTTCCCTTTTCCTCTCTCCCCTGCTTGTATGAGGAGGGTCGGGGGGAATGAAGTGAGAGAGTGGCTCTGGGTGAATCTCTGGCATCCACCTGGGGTCAGACCACAAGTTCTCAGGCAATAGAAGATATAGGAGTAATCAATTTCTCATTAGAAACTCACAGAACATTCTGAGCTGGAAGGGACCTACAAGGATCATCGAATCCAACTGTTAAACATTTGAACTCAAAACATTTGGAGATATAATATTGTGCTAATGCATCCCTTTGTTATGAACTACTGTGATTTTAAACTTCAACTAATCAGTTTTTCTCTTGAAAAGTTCTTTGTTTGTAGTGAACTTTAAAAGTATACAAAAACTTACATGTTTTCCTAATGGAATTTTGAGCAACCTAAAACCTTAACTCCCATATGGGTCAACTAAAAACTGATGCATCTTCCTTAATTACCCAGTGCTTAGATTGCATTTTGACAGGCCAAACCATTAGTAAAGTCTGAATTTTTATTCTCAGTTTTCAGTCTATTTTTTGGATGCTTCAATTTTACTTGCCTTTTTTGCTGTGTAGAATACAAGCTTTCCAAGGCAGGAACTACCTGCACCCAGGGGTAGGTATAGCAGCTATCTATGCAAAAATCACTCTTTCTATTCCCAAAATCTTTAATCTCCAAACTTCATTCTTTGTCACTTCTAATCCAGTTTTCACCTCATCCTGGCTCCTTTGGACTGCCCCAATTTTTCTCTAGGTTACCTATGTAAACTAGATTTAACTAACACACCATGACAGTGCTCTTCTCCATTTTTCCTTTCAGATATATACTTAGGCTACTTCAGGGCTTGTTAAGAGTTTTCAAATGCAAGAATTTGGGAGTTTTTTAATCTGAACAGTATAGAAATTCTCAGTTCATTTATTTCTACTGATTCACTACTTTCAATTAATTTTTGTTGATTCACATGTTGCTGCAGACAAAGCATTCGTAACACTGAAAATTTGTTTTCTTTATGCTAACCTCTTTTTCTTAAAAAAGGATGTGTGTTACTCTTCCTAACAGTGCAGTTACTGTTGGTAGCACACTACTAGTGCCAAGCAGCCAATACAAGACGTAATGATTCATGGTACAGAAGTAGCTATTGAGTTGGCACTAATTGTACTTTTGGTGTCAGGTGCAATAACAAGAAAAAAAAACAATCCCCACTAACCAACAGAAGTGGAACTGGTAACTGCCAGGCAGAGGATATTTTCTAGAATGTATTTGCTATGTACCACAGCCATGTTTTAAAACATGGTTATTTAAAATAAAGATTCTTCATTTTCTTTCATAAAGGTATGAAACACACATATTTTAAACAAAGATACATATTTAGCAAACAGTTTAGTATCTTTGGTAGAAACATCAATTTGTTTACTGGAAATGTACCAGGCAGACAATGAATAGAGAAGAATGAGGCTTCTGAAAGTGCACCCATAAAGGTTTGTTTTTCAGGGTTGATATTACAAGTAATTAACTTGACATTTAATAAATGACATTTCTAAGAACTGCTAAAGCTGACTTAACGAGCAAATGGAAGAACCTTTTTTTTTGTTTAGGGAAGGTAGTAGCATTGTTGCACATTTTATGAAGAGTGATTTTGCTAGATCCTGCTGAAAACATCTACATGCATGAAACACAAAGTAAAAACGTCTGTTAACTGGACTTTCTATTACTGTGCTGTCTGCTTAGTTGGTACTGTGCTGGGTCAATTCAGATGAAGTATGAATTGAATATCAAAATACTTGAATAATGCATATGCAGAGAAAAAAGAACTTGACTTGGAGAAAGGAAAAAAGCTTAATGTAACAAATACATATGTTGAACAAGAATATATATTGAACAAGTATATATGTTGTACAAAAACAATAGCAGTATCAAAAACAATGGAACAATTGCAACTGTAGACAGCTGGGAAATAAACAAGCACGAGGGAGGTGTCAAGTTCAAGGGAAACTAGGGCACCTCCAGGATTCCAGGGGCAGGGGAATAGGGTTCAGGGTAGGCAAACCAGTGAAGTAACAGCCAGTGATCCTTTCCTGAAATGTCCAAGGGGCTGCAGGGAGATCCAACAGTCGGCAGGGGAAAAGCTGTGCTGAGATGAGGAGCCAAAGGTCCACATGGCCCTGGGCAAAATGGCAGCGGTAGAGATCAGAGGAGAGAACAAGTCTTCCTCAGTCCAGAAGATCCACGAACCCCCTCCTAAGGCCCAGGAGCTGTAGTCATAAGGCCTCAGGCCCCTCCCATGTCACATGCCTTGTGGGCATGTCTTCACATGCCATTGGCCGTCACTCAGCCCACCCCGGCCCTCAGGCCCCTCCCCTAGTCACATGGCTTGCCCAGAAGAGAAGACACAGTATCGTCCATTGTTTGTCAGGTAAAAAGGAGAAAGCTCTTCCTCCCCTGGCCACATTCCTTTCAGGGAAGGGGAGATAAGAAGAGAAACCTATTGCCTGTTCCAGTAAAAAGGAGAAAAGTTTTACAATGGAACAAAACGGCTCTTCTCATGACAGATACATACTATGACAGAGCAGGGCCATACTAGAATTATAATAAATTTACTCTTAATTGATGTTGTGTGTTTTTTCCAAGTATAAGTCAAATCATAAACAATCCAGACAGCATTTTTCATTTAAAAAAAAAAAAAAAGAAGAAGCAGATCTGTTGAAATTATATGTCATTAAATTTTTCCTAGACATTAGAATTTAATTTTATATTGGCAAGAAACTGTTTTGAAGAATTGAGAATTCATGTCTTAGGCTGGTTATTCAACTCAAAGGACAGGTTTGTTTACAGGCAACATATTTCAAGGACATTTAGAAAACCACAGTAATTCGAGAAATAGATCTGAAATTTGGTCTCATTTCCTCCTTGTATTAAGAAGGAAATTAAGTGTTTATGTCATGATGGTCTCATCAGTTTTATTTTTGTGCACTACGAATCTTGAAATCTCTTCCAAGTGCCTACAAGATGAGAGTCTCATTCACCCAGTTTAGCTGCTGGGTTAGCACACCCACACCTCACCAGGGAAGAGAATGGAGTCTTCAACCCAAATGGCAGAACTCTAGTTATAAATAGGGGTTTCCATACAGCAGTTGGTTTTTTTTCTTGTAAGAGATTTTATTTCATTGGTTAAACATGACAGAAGCAGGTCTACAAAGCTAATCTGTTTAAAAAGAAATTTGAGCAAATCCACTGACCCATTCTTTTTTCCAAATTCCAGAGTTCAGTGATGTCATGATCTACTGAACCAAGCAGTGGCCGTTTCTTAAGACAGCATTAGCATATACACAAAAGTTTGTTTGAAATCTAGGGCATCTAATGTATGAAAGAAGGACAAAATCTGAAATGCCAGAATGAGTGAAAAAAGTATCAAATGTTTGGAGACAAAAAGAAACATATTCCATTTACTCTTTCAATATTTCCTTCACTAATTCCTTTTGTAACCTGAAAAAAAAAGATGGTGAGCTCTATAAACATTAAAAAAAAAAATTGAAGGGATTTTTTTTTTTTTGCAAAAACATAATTCATCCATAAAAGTGACATTTTTCAACTACTTTCCTACAAAAGAGAAAATTTTAATAAAATGCCATTCAAATAATTTTCTTGCATAGAGAAAAGCTTAATAAAATCAACAGTCTGTAGTTTACAGTAGTCTAGAAACAGCAGAAACATAAACTGGAAAATAAATTAATACAGACTTTTCCGTTGCAGTGCTTGCAAATAATGAAAATATTATGGCACAAAAAGATTCACCTTCACCAAAGCTATATTGGATTCACTAACAAAATAGAGGTTAAACTAGAACACACTTGAATACCTTGGGAGTCCCTCACTGTCATTGCACTGGCACAGGGACATTGATAGAAGATGATCCTAAAATTTCCAGTTCAGAAAAGAGACTGTATCTTCACTGGCAGTCCATGACGTCTCTCCTGCTACACCTTGCAGGTCTCCTGGTGGCCCCTGCTATTCTCTACATCTGATCTTATAGTTAATTTCTCTTCAGCTCCTTGTCTAGCTGACCCCCTTCCAGCTGATCCAGCTCATTTCCAGCCTCCCAGCAATACCCTATTTCATGGTCTTTATTCCAGTCATATAAACCTTTCCATTAAAGAACTCACTTTCTGCCCACAAGGCACTTCCATAGGCCTATTTTATTGTAGTGAAAATGCGAACAACAGGGAAAAGAATCTTGTACACACATGAATGAATTATGCTCCCTCAGAAAAAATCCTTTGAACTTTCTCCTTTTCTCTCCCTTCTTCCCCAGCTCTTATCAGCATGGGTTATTTTTCAAATGTGCTTTCACAGCCTCTCTTCATTGTGGTGCATGGTACTGCTTTTGGACCTTGTATAGTAATTACCATTGTTCAGCCCTGTATTTAATAGGCAAGTGAGAGGACTACTAAAAATATAGCAGCCCTCGTAAGGATTGCCTAAAAATTCCTTCAGAAAGCTCTAGTACCGAACAAACCCTGTTCCATCCAGCAAAGCTTTTCCGTTCAACTGTAACATAAAAATACAAGATGAAGAAGAAATAGTATTGGGTTAGAAGAAATAGTATTGGGTCAGAAGAAACAGAGAAAAGAACAAAGACTGTAGTTCAAACAACCGTGGTCTTGGTTGGGAGAGAAAGTCTGTTTTATCACTGTTGCAAACTGCTCTCTTTTTTTCAGTTGCTTCAAAATCAAGATAACTCTAATTTGCTCTACACAGCTTTTGATTTTATCAACAAAGTATCAAAGGGCCTAAGCTCTATATAATGTGAATATCTTTTGTAAAGGTCAAATAGTTTCCCTGTCTTAGAAAGTGAAATCTTCTCACCTTTTTTTATTTTTTGATTCAAACTGTATTTCAAAATGCATTGTTTATTTGCAGTGCTACAACATTCTTCTTCTTTCTTTCCTGTAAATCATATTTCCAGATAATACTGTCCTTTAGGAAATTAAAGTATACACCTCTTCCCTTGATAAAGCCACATCAGTTCTGTATTTTCATGTTACCAAATAAGGGAAGAGATGTATGACCAAGAACTGTGGCGAATCAAGCAAGAAAAATGAACAGATCCAGAGTTTCTTGTTGTAGAAAGGAAGTTATCCATCATAAAATGTAGCTCCCATGAACTGTATTCCATTTTTTGAAATTACACTTTTAATATTGTCAATTACCAACAGCCCAACCATTTTGGGAGGACATGATTGGAAATCAGTTATGCTGAAATCTAAAAAGGATAGTGTCTCTTCATCTGACACTAATTTTTTTAGTTTTGACAGTAAAAATAAACATTTGTCTTACAAACTAAGAAAAAATTAGGCAAACGTGCCTGAAGCAGACCGGAATAATTTGGTTGTATTAAGGAACCAAATTGAATCCCAGCCTTGGTTTTTCCGATTCTACACAGGTGTGACTGAGTACAGATCACCTAAAATGGTCACAGAAAAGGGAATTAGTGTCAGACTTGTGTTGTGCTGAAACTAGCAACTAGCCAATGTCCTTTTATAGAGAAGAAAGGGGTGCAGATATTTTCACACTGAGTGAAATCAAGAGAGAGTGTGATTCTGCAATCCTTCTATTTAGTAATGAGCCTGAGCAACATGCTAAGACCTCCAGCTTTTGGCAGTCCTTCAGCTCTGAAGATCAGATTTTCAAAACCATTCAGCTGGCCTAGATAAAGTAGTACCATGCAACACTTGGCCTTTCAGTTTCTGGCCTCTATCGCACCAAGCCTTTAATTCAGAAAACAGATTTCTTCTTAACATCATCTGTTAAGCCAGGGCAGGAAAACTGACTTTCATAGTAAAAGCTAATTTTCATCAAGTCATTCAGAAGTGCTATTATTTCATATAGGACCTATCTGACAAAAATATAGGTTAGGCACATGTTTATTGATATATGGCTTCTGGGATTCTTTCTTTCTTTCCAGTACCAAATCTGTCACAGCCTAACTAGGAAAATGAGATATTCTGGAGAGAACCATATTGCGTTATTGAATCAGGCCAACCATAACAGATGAGTGGTCTTGCAAGTGTTTCCAGAAAAGCATTATTTTTTCAAAGTATAAATCAGATGCCTTACTTGAAGTACTTCACTCAACATTGAGATATCCTCAACCATGATTTACATGAATGGGCAACATTGTTGTTACCAGCATTTCCCATCAAAACTGGTCAGTGATTTTCCTTCACAATGCTCTGTTTTGAACTACTTAAAGAAATTGCAACTATTGAAGCTGAATTTTTCTTTGCTGAGGACATGGATCTATAAACAAAACCAATAAACTCAATCAAATAAAATAAAAAAAATCAACCCCCCTCTAACGGACTACTAGACAAAAAATAGTTCCAATTTGAGATAACTACTCTCCTTGTATTATGCTAGAAATTCATTATTCTGTATGACAGAAATAGAGGTGGGAAACAGAATAAAAAGTTCAAACTAGTGCCTGATTGTGACTCATCTCTGTTCATGAATAAGGATGAACCAAGTCAGTGCAAGGTTTCTGGCATTACTTCCTTATCATCAAATATGTTTTATTTCTCATGTATTTGTCATCAGTTCCTTTGGCTTGGATTGTTTTTGGCTGATAGAGATAAGTTAGACCCTTGATCTAAGGCACGTCTTGAGCTATTTCACTTACTGCAAGAGAAATATTTCAGATTCTATCACCTTTATACGAGAATAACTTCTAGCATAAAATAAAGAGAGAAAAACAGCCTCAAAGTTTTGTTCATAAGATTTTGCTGAGAGGATGAGGAATGTAAAATGGGGTTCAGGTCAATCTCCAAGATACTTAGGTCCTTGTAGGCCACAATGCACTACCAGAAGTAAAGAATCAGGGCTTCTTCACAGTTTAAACTACCTTAAACTTATCTAGCTCCTCTGCATCCTATCACTCATATGAACTTCATTCAAAAAAAGACAGCAAAAGAAGCACTTCACTCATTCCTCAGTCTCTCCTTGGCCTCAAGATGGCCACGTAAATACTGTAAAAAACTATGTTGATAAGCTCTCAGAACATTAGCGAGAGTTATTCTTGTTATGAACCTTTTTTTAAAACAGGCAGGTTGCTAATTATTTGGCATTGACAAATAAAGCAATCATATCCATTCTGTACTATCAACAGAGTGTCTGTATCAACTCTGCTGTACCTATAAGCAAAATAGATCAGGAGCTCTTAGGAATTATATTTGGTTTTATGCATGTCTAGTGATAAGCACACAATTATTTCTACCAACATAAAAGAATAGGTATTTGTCCACAGCCTTAAAGCTTTTGCCTCATATTTTTAATTAATTAATTATTTATCGTTTTAATAGTGTATCAAACCTCTACTACAAAAAGAATGGCAATATTCATCATTTAATATGTAATTTAGATTCAAAAGAATACAACCAAATCTGTAAAAACATTTACAAAATTAGTTAATTGTTCTTTTCAGAAAATACAGGAAAAGCACTGATTCTCTGACTTTGCAAGACAGCTGGACTAATGTCATCTGCTAAAAACATTTTAGAATTAATCCTGGCATTTTTAATCAAAGAATTTAGTTTTTACTTTTTATTTTTACTGAAGACTTAAGTATTCAGATAGTTTGACAGTTGCTTGAATATGTTTTGAGGTATACTGACACTAATAATTGAATAAATTATTAGAAAACACATTTTCTTGCACATGCCTAGCCATTTACACCACTATTTATCAGTTCCTAGCTCTTAATGATAAAACCCACTAAGGAAAGAATCCCTTTTACCTCAAACAGAGGGATAACATGCCATTTGTGTTCTTTTAGTATATTAAAAATAATAATATTTTCACACATGCATGGGCCTAGAAGCTTTAAAAGCATTAAATAGCAGATTTGAAAAACACTTTTTATTTGTAATCAACATTTTTGCAGATACTGTGAGTATATCATTATAAGGCTTTTTATAAAGATACGTAACAAACATCATCTCACAGCTCAGCTGATGCTCAGCTTTAACTACCTCGACCTACAGTACAAATGTACAGGTAGTACCAATAAAAGAATCAGTCATTCTGACCCAAATAGGAGACTATCACAAACTAAATCCAACTACATCCTTTAAAAAGGACGGTCATCGTTTTGTGCAATCTTGCCTCACATTTTTACTGTTCCACTGAACAGCATCACAGCTCTCGGTGGCTCCATAGAGGATTCTTCTCTTCACCGCACACAGCAATGTGCACAGCATGAGTGGTGGGAGCAGCATATCCTGCCTTGTTGGCCAGCAGATCTGGACCAGATAGGAAGGAAAAGTAATCCTGTTCTGAATAGACTGTAACAGATTGATTCCCCCTGCAATGAATGAGGGACCAAAGCACAAACTGTAACTGAAAGCTAGCTCCCTGCCTGATCCGATCTGGGGGTGGACAACTATAGGCTGCCGCTGAGGCAGCTTAAGGCAAGTTGTCGTGCTGAAATTTAATCCTAAAGAACAATCAAACACAGGTTTTCAGAGCCTTTCATTGCCTTTTTAAACAATATTTATAAAAACACATGGCGGATGTAGTCTAAACACTCTAGTTCATTGAGACACCAGTATTCTATTGATAGTACCTTAAATAGGTTCTTTTTTGTCTGCTTGCATGAAAATTTAGGATTTGAAATGTGTAAAAGACTTAAACAGAAGGCACCACAAGACAGAACGGATGGTAACTCATTCTCAATACCTGATGGTTACAGAATCCATTGGCTATTCACAGTCTTACATTTCCTTACACTAAGATTATAGAGTGCAGAGAAAAGAGAAGATCAGACCACTTTGCTGCTAGCAGCAGCCTATCTGGGGACTTTTAAATTCAGTATATTGAAAAAATTTTTAGTGGCTATCACGATTCAGAGCCCAGTTAAGTCTGTGAAAGCCCCAAGGCCTTATGGCAAACATATTTTTATTATTGTTCCTGTTTATCAAATAAAGTTTGAGTCAGATAAGTGCCTTATTTTCACAAGAGTCAGATATTATCTATTTCTGTGTTCTTTGAGTGAAACAGATGGAAATGAGTAAGTTCCTTAGGTCTCAAAGCATTAAATCTCCAATTTTGCATCAGGAGCTTTTGCTGCAGATCTATTTTCCATCGTAGTATTTTTGCTCAAATTGCATGAAAGAAGAGGAGGTCAGGCTCTTAGCTGTCCCTTATACTACAGCAACTTAGGCCAGGGAAAAGCTAATTCAAGTTAAATTCAGGATTCCAGCAGTAAATGCTGGCAAGGGAAGCCTCAGTGTCAGCTAAGATCCATCCTGGAAAACAGAGACATCAAACAAAGAAGGCTGTAGTAGAATTAGGCTGGCTGTTTGGCAGCAGGAGCAAACTGGGACAGGAGGCAGGACAGAAGGATACATATCCAAGAGTCAGGGTCAAAAACCAAAGTTGCAGCACATAGAAACAGATGTTAGGTGTCAGGATGACAGACCAGAACGGCAACCAGACCCCTGAGGGGAAACCCGATGATGGGAAAATCATCAGCTAAGATTTCAACCTAGTACCTAAATCCCCGGGGGACAGACTGCCCAGGCCATTTGACTGCTCTTTGGATTGCCCCAGTATCCAAGTAAGGTTTAGAAGGGATTTGGTGCATGCTAGAATTCCTAGAGAGCGGAGGGGGAACAGTGGAGCTGTCAGTCAGGCAAGGTCTTTGTACATGCTCATGTATACGAAGAAAATGTGTCATAGCTCACAGGAAAACAGACACCTTGCACTTCGGGTTTGAAAGACATAGCATAAAGGTTTCAAATAAGCTAGCAAAGTCCAGTCAGTATGAGGGGATTAGGTGACAAATATGGAGTGTTGCCCCTGAGATACATGGGTTTACAAAAAAGCTCTGAAATTTAAAACCAAAAACCACACATATAAATACGTTCAGCATCAGTGTTGTACATTTTTGAAGCTTTGCAGAACATTAGAAAGAATACACTCAACACAAGGAATTTTATAAAAATATCTGACCCACCAAAAATTCAAGATAACTTTTCTAATACTCACTACAGGTTAATCATATTCTATCTATTCTCTGAACCAAATTTACTTCTCTTTACCTTTTGCAATTGATCTGAAACCCAGGAATAACATAGGGTCTTGAAGTCCATGAAGTCCATGGACTTCATGAAGTCCAAAGATCTGCTTTATAAAATAAAAACAAAGGAAAATTATCAATTCAAAATACATTTCTAGACTTAAAAGTAAAAATTACCCTTTGAAAAAACACTAGATTTTGAGTGGGGGATTTTTTAATATTAAAGTCTTTAATTTCTAAATTAAATTCTGTTCTTAATGTGCTTAAAGCCATTACAATCTAAAAACTGCTTTGCCGTAATACAAAATAAATTGGTAGCTTCATTCTAGTTATTCACAGACTGACTTCTGTCATCGTGACTGTGATTAGCTGCCACTCATGATGGTATAGTGGGTATGGAAGTCAGAATATAAGAAAACAAATTTATTTTCCATGGTAGCACTGCAAAACAACAATTTGTCCATATTGGTAAAGAACGCTGAGCAAGTGGCATTGCCTACAGATATTCAGTAGCTATTATGTGAATAATGAATGTCAGTGAGACAAGAATTACTTTTGTGAAGCTTCATTCTCTTTTGGATGGGTGGTAGCAGACTGGTCTGGTTTTTGCTTCTTCATAGCCATGCCAATCTGTCTCCTCATCTGTTCACTTGCTGTTCTGTGGAGTTCCAGATGTTTCATTTATTTTACCATTAAAACAATGTGGCATATAGCTGTTGTATTGAGTAATTTCCAGGAAAAAAATGTATATTCTATTTAAAAAATCAATTAGTGAGAACTAGTCACTGTTCATGAGTACCAGTCCCATATTTGTTAAATTTTAATTCAGTCATGGAGATTGTGTTTTTGGGCTCCATTAATTATATAAATACATCATAATCACAAAAATAAGTTCATCTAATATGTTTTAACCTAGCTGCTTGACTACGCTAACTTTGCATAATGCTGGACACATAACAAATTCTCATGCCAGAGAACAAGTTTGCCCCATGCCCAGTTTCTGGAACTGTCGTGAAGTAACTAAGAGCCACAGGAGTCTCCATGGGATAAGCGCAGCTTAGTTTCAGCTTTGGCTTGGAAGAAAGACTACTGAAAAACATCACAGACAACAATAACACAAAGTGCTTTTAAAACTACAGCACTTTTTCCCCACACCTGGTGTGCAAACACGACCACAAGGATACGAATATTATCAAAAGAAAACAGGAAATTCATGGAAAGAAAACCACTATCATAACTCATGTATGTAATTTACTCATGTATGTAATAAAAACTCATGTTTTTAACTATGTCATCTTGCAAATAACATATTTTTTTCTTATTAATTTAATAGCCAAAATCATGCTCATGAAGATCTGTGATACATTAAGTACAGAAAGTTACTAGAGGTTTATCAGATTTCATCAGGGTTTAAGATATTTAACCTGTTGCTTACCTCAATACTTTCTGACACTCACCAAGAAGATATATCTTCCAGAAGCACAGTGCTCAGTTCTGCTTATTACTGAGATATGTTACCATTCCAAAACCAAAATCCAGATTATAAACCTTAGCTTTAAATCTCTTTCAATTATAATGTACTCCAGGAGTGATTGGGAGGCTGATATTAAGTAGTTTGTGAATTCCCAGTGTCAGGAAAAAGTTACGTGAGATGCTCCTGATGAGAAAGGTTACACTGAAAGTAACACCAGATGAATTCAAAAGTATAGCTATAGTTTATTTTTCTTAGGGAGTGTTACCACTGGAGCCTTACATAGGAAGATAAAATGAGCTTTCTCGGAATTCTTGAAGAACTGTATGAGCCTGATGTAAGAGAAGGCAAAGGACAAATTCCAATTATGTTTTTCCATTCATTTTGCATTTAGGCTTCAAGTTCATGTACTACTGATGATGCTGGAGTATTACCTGCTTTATATTCAGACAGGTCTCTGTACTTGAATAGGTATATACAACTGCAGAGGGTATGTGTGTGGCCTTAAACCAGGTAGGCAACATGTTCATGCTATTCCCTTCACATAAAAACATAGAAGAAGGTGTAAATGCAACCACAGGTGGGGGAAATTGTAAGAGGATTTTCAGTAAACAGAGCTATATCTGGAAAAAAGTTGTCACAAAGGTAAAGTCCATGTAACCAAAAAAAGAAGCCCGAAAAATTCAATATTATAAACAACAATGCAAAATATAGTTGCACGCAATTGTCCTCTCCCACTGCTCTTTCTGCATTATAGTAGTAGTAATCTTTGTGACTCCCTCCTCCCTTCCCTTATTATGATCCCACTTTCCTTGTCTATCTAGGTCCACAAAAGAAATAGGGGAAAAAGAGGGGATGGTAAACACTGGAAACGCTCCAAAATAATCAAATAAATATTTTACTGAATTTATGAAGGTTTGTACATTTTGGATGGATGGAAGCAGGGGCAAATGAAAGGGTTTCATAAACGAAAATTTTTCTTCCTTTGAGAATATATGGTACGAAGCAGACAAATCTCCCTGATACAGCTAAAATGTTTTCTCTGAGCAGCCATTTCATTGTGCTCGCACACAGCAAATAAAATTACCCTGCTAAATAGATAGAGTAAGTCTCTGAAACCACAAAATTGGACCTCTATATTCTCTCACTGATAATTTAATCTCAAATGGAAATTGAAAACATTCCATTAAGAATGTTCCTTCAAGTGCTAGAATTCATATGATAAAAGGAAGTTTTTGTCAACAGTTTTGAAGCATTACTAGGAAAGTGTTTGAAACGGTATTAAAGATGTTTGAGAATTTTTTTAAATTATCAAAAGCCTAAAAGCGACTTTGAGGAAGATTTAATTCACAAAGAATCAGTCAAAGCTGTAAATAAATACCCACAATGGGTTAGAGTGTGCTCCTTTGCTCATGTTGGTGGGTGGGCATGTGTTCATATGCATGGTCTTAGTGCATATAGGCTGCAGCCATGAGCAAACAGTTACCATTTAAGAGCTGTGCAGCTCAGGTCCATGCAGATTCCCAAGAAATGGTGCTAACACAAGGGAGAAATGTGCCACAAAACAATTATACCATGCTGAATGAGGGAAAGGCTAATTTTGAGGAGCAGAACTGGGTCAGATTTTCAGCAGCTGTAAATTATCATCACTTTGTTTTGGTCAAGGCAGCCAAAGATCATGCTTTTTTTCTAGATATGGTAGGTTATTATAGCTGAGGTTTAAAAAGACAAATTATATACTCTCAAAATTAATACAGTCGACCCTCTTGCACTTCGCAACCCCCATATTGCGGCTTCAGATTTTAGCGGTGTGATTTTTTATCAATGAAGGAGACCCCTTTTTGCAACTGCGCATGCACGATCTGCCACGGCGGCAGCAGCAGCAACAGCGGCAGGGCCACTCCCCCGGAGCCACCGCTGTGCAGTTATGAAGCTGTGTCCCTGGCCGAGCCAAAAAGCGGTTTTTCCCAGCGTGTGGTGGCTGCGGGCGCTGGGAAGGGCTGGCACAAACAATGATACACAGCAAAACGGTGCTGAAACAGCACCGGGGGGCCGCATGATGGTGCGGGGCAAATTTGCATATTAATGAGCTGCCATTCAACACGGAAGTAGGGCGTTGCAGAACCCGATTAAGTCCATGATATAGGAGACCCGACTGTATAAGCACGCGTGTTTTTTCAATTATTATTCCCTTAGTGTTCTACTACCTTTCAGTCATGTTTTACTTTAGGAATATGGTCTGAACAAAGAGCACAGAATGTAGATATGGGTTTGACCACTGAAATCAATGAAAAAAAACCCCTAGGAGTGTACACTAATTATTTTATACATATAAAAAGGAAGGATGAATTCTTCTTTCTGTAAGAATGTAAGTCTTTAAAGTATGTCATTGCCAGATATCTCATTCCTCATTTCTCAGTGACATCTTGGGAATAATCTATATATTGAAGGAACAACAGTGAACTCCATAAAAAATAAATGTAAATAGGCAATCAAGCAGAACACTTATTCCTACATTTTATAGAACTTGAAATTTTATCAAAGAATTTACAGTAAGGAATATACAGTAAATTCAAAATATAACCTTTTAAAAGGCAGTCAGCGTCTTATTTGGTTTAGACAAGAAAAACTATTAATAATCCAATCAATTATTCAAAGACTTACCTGAAAGATGAGTTCTCATTTTTCCCATTCTCCAAAGCTGTATTCACACAGTTGACCCCAGACAACAATTTATTCTCTCTATGAAAAAGGCAAGTGATGTGAAAAAGTTTTAAAATATAGTTATTCCTATACATGTAAACACAGCCAGTTCAAGAGAGACACAAAGGCATCGTGTTTTTCTACAGGAGTATGAGAAACTTCTCAGAAAAACAACAAGTACATGCGCATACTGTAAACAGACATCTTCTCCAATGTCACTGCATGTAATTTTGAATTTCCAACTCAGAGTAACCAGTGAACTCCAAACCATTTTGCAAGTGGACCACACACTTCACAGAGCTCTGTTTTGTATTCACTAGCACAGAGAAAACTAAATTACTTTTAAGCGCCAAAATTGCTTTAGAAAAGATCTTATTAGGAATGTGCACATTCAGTGGTTGTTTGAGATGCACCAAAGGTAGCAAAAACATTCAATAGCTTTTAAGTATACACACTCCAAGTACTGCTTATTTCCCATTGCTTCAGAACCTTTCCTTAAACAATAAAATAATTCCCTCTGTACATACTTCCCATTCAGTTACCCAAATGAACATATTCTAACTTTAAGAATCTTTTACATTTTGCATTGTGTCGACACACACAAACAGATGAATTTGGAAGCTTTCTGTTTCTTTTAGTATCCACATAATTGTACACTATAGGCAAGATGAAACTGAAGATAAATGAGGAAAAAGCAGAAATACTCAATGCACACTTCGCCTCTGTTTTTAATAGCAAAACAAACTGCCCGCAAGACAACTGGATCAGCAGTGGCATGGAAGGAGCTGGGGTGCAGTATAACCCCCTTGTAATCCAAGAGGAGGCAGTCAGAGACTTGCTGAGTGGCTTGGACCCTCATAAGTCTATGGGACCAGATGGAATCCACCCGAGGGTCATGAAAGAACTAGCAGATGAACTCGCCAAGCCGCTCTGCATAATCTACCAACAGTCCTGGCTTACCGGTG
>WEKX01002501.1:0-14154 GCA_013390025.1 Pitta sordida | reverse complement strand
GGACTAGATGATCCTTGTGGGTCCCTTCCAACTCATAATTTTCTGTGATTCTGTGATTCTGTGATATTTGTTCCTCCAAGCCCTCCTCATGCCAGTTTAGCACACTGCCAAGCCGATCTTTATTTAAGCCTCTTTCTTGCAAACATTCATACTTGTCAGAGAGGTACAAAATGCTGGGAAGAAAATAAATGAAACCCTTTAATTTCAGTAAAACAAAGTGGAATACATGTGTGATCTGTAACTTCAAAGTAAAGCACATAGTCGGGTCCCTATATCGCACACCCGCAGTCTTATTTGGGACCTGTGTGCTGCCCCCGCTGCTGCCTGAGCCACCACCACCGCCCCGGATGCCACCCCGGCCCCGGCTGCCGCCACAACCACCACCGCGGCAAGTCGCGCTTGCATAGTTGCGAAACAGGTCTCCTACATCGCTAAAAAATCATGCTGCTAAGATCTGAAGCCACGATATGAGGGGTGTGAAGTGCAAGAGGGCCGACTGTATTCCTCTTTTACATTTAAAAAGTGTACAAGTTTATTGAACACAGGTAAAAATTTGTTTAGTTTCAGTATCATCAAGAAATTTACATGTTCCACAGAGGCAGTTATACAAGCTGCGTACTTTTGGTCTCCATTTCAGATATTTCCTCTGGTTTTGCAAACTCTTTTAAACAGAACTACCCTAAGCCCATTTTCCTATGAGTCGGGCAATTTTCAGTCTCTTTGTTCTTCTGGTTATTAACATGTCATTAGCTCCTCAATCAACAGAGAATTTTCCTGGGAGACTGTATTTCAAGTGTGGAAATCAAGCAGAAAACTTCTGTCTTTAGCATAAACATTTCTAGATTTCTTTATGTACCATCAAGTTGGATTATAGGTTGGACTAGATGATCTTCAAGGTCTTTTCCAACCTTATCAATAGTGTGATGCTGTGATACTGTGATCAAGTACATGGAAAGGCTTTATAGGACATCCAGAACTTCCGCAGCATAATACACCGTTGTTCCTGATAGCAGAAGACATAATATCACCATTAATCGCTTGGCTTTTCCAGATTAGTCTGTCTTTCCTCTTCACATGCAAGTTTGCAATATCTCTCACACCTGGGCACTTTCATACTTCATATTTTTACTAGAATTTGGAGCTTTAAAAAATAGTTTTCTTATTTGCTCCATCTAGAAGCTACAAAACTTTGGATACACTATATAAAGATGTGCATACAGTACAGTGTCAGGTGATGACAAAAATTCCACCAAGACTATTTGTAGCAGTTCTTTCAGACTTTTTTTTAATATGCAGTAATCCTCAAATTTCACGGAGGTTCAGGACCAGGGGAGTGCTGAAAAAGCCAAAATCTGAAAAGAGCAGTGGATCATAGAGATGCAAATAATCCATGCCCATCACCCAACCCTCTCAGCCCTGCAGCACCGAGGGGTATTCCCAGTACCTCCCTGTGCCATGTGATGGGACAGGGGAGGGAAGGGGGTCTTCTCTGCCCTCCCTGGCACAGTGGGCAGGGACAGGGGAGCAGAGGGGAGGGTTGCTGCTGCGCTGCGCTGTGAGAGGGTCCCGTCCACCCCTTCCCTCCCCCAGAGAGGCAGGCATGCTTTTCCAGGGCAGCCCCAGGTGGCAGCAGGTGCTCGGTGCATCCCGAGGCTGCGCAGGGCAGCATGAATACAAGCAAGAATGGTTGCAGACTTCCACTGCTAGATTCCTTTTCAGCCATCTCCTAAAGGAGAGGTGTTTTAGGTCAGAGATCTGCTGTCTCCCTTTCTCACTATATATCTCTAAGTCAGCATTTTCTACGTCTCTGTTGCTTCTCACCCTCTGTATCTCTTCTCCCCTCAGCCAGCCATTATAGCAAGCTAAAATAGTAATATTATCTGTGAGAATATGCAGATGTGTTCAATCCAGAAGCATTGTTTCTGAAAGCAGAAAGTGAAAGGAAGTGCTTGGTCATGACTTGTAGGCAAAACGAAAAAAAAATTAGCATATCATTTACCTTTGACTCTCTAAAAGTACAACAATTAAACAGCCAGAAGCTTGACCAAGACCATGAAGTCATAAACATGCACAGATCTTACTATTTGAAAACATTAAAGAGCTACTGGAGTTCCTTTGCACATCCCAAGTTGTGTTGATTTCAGCAGTAATGAGTCATAAGGGAAGAAGACTCAAAAAAATTACATGACTGGGACATTTTCTTTGCCACTTACATGTAGAAAAAAACCCAACAATGTCTTTAGAAAATCTTAATGGGGAGGAGAGCACTAGGAAAATGAATAAATATGCTTGCTTGTATTTGTGTGATAAAACAAATACAATCCTAGAGTATTACACATTTCTGATTATTTCAAGGAAGACTCAGGTGATTAATTTGGCAAGTATCTAAGAAGGTTAACGCTGAAGGTTACAGGAAGTTATGGAAGTGATAATCTTAGGGAAAAATTTATTTCATGGAATTTGGGTACTTTTATAAAGATAGCAAAGAAAGGGACACTACTCGTATATTCTGTGCCAGTCCTGCTCTGATGAATAATTGCATTGAGTCTACTGAAATATTCAGTTAGGTGAGCAAACAACTCAGGAAGTCTTGCTTTTTCAGAAGTCCCTGAACATTTCTGAGGTCATTTTAGTAGCAGCTCAAGCCTACTCCACCATATGGAAACAGGGATTTCACAATTGGCATGAAAATTTAGCACAGTGTGCTAAATTATGCCAGTTATGTTCAGACTTTCTGTAGCTAACTTACACTTGTATCCCAGAAGAAAGGGTTCTCAAATTAAAAAAAATTAAGAGATGAAACCCAATAACTCACCTCACTTTGGCAAGTATAATTCAAGGTTTTAGAAAGCTTTCTTTAGGGGAGAAAGTACTATGTCTGAGAATGTCTTAGCCCGTTATCTACTAGAGAACTCTGATTTTAACTGAGGCAGAGTAGAGATAATATTGTCAATTTTGCATATTTGCCAGTTCAAAAATATAGATGCACAGGTAAAGAGATAATTTAAGCTACCATTGTATTTCTAACTCAAGGAACAAGGTATCAAAAGTATGAGTTCATGAAAATATACATTTCAGAAATTTTTCGCCTTTTTTTGGTTGATCAGCAACTTTGTTCATCTCTTTTTTCTGTTATTTAGGGATTCTCTTTGTAGAAACAACTTTGCCTTAGACACTTTCTCTCCAGAAGTGCCTTAATTTTCTCTTGTTCCTAGAGAGACCTACTTAACCATCCATATATAACTAAGATATTATAACCACCCTGTAACTAAGACAGTAGGCATCAAGTATCTTTGTGGGGCCCAGACTTAGCTAATTAAATGAACCAGTGCAAGTGCAATGTCACCTTTAACAAAGTTACACATTCAACTTCATATCACAGTGTAAGTCTCCTCTACCTACTAATGTTTGTTATTCATAAACCAAGCTACACTATACTTAGAGCACATAAGATTATGATGTAGCTCATCAGCTGCATAAATCTACTAATAGGCCTGGAAAAGTACCAATGTCAAGTCACATGAAACATAGCCTCATGACAAAAGCAGTAACAAAGAGTAAAGTACTGAGTTTCCTTGTGCTTAAAAACATATATGTGAAAGAAAAAACCTTTCACCTTCTTGGTTCACAGTATTGTGTGGAGATAGGCAGATGCAAGCCTTGTAAATTTTGACAGGCTTCTCAGAGAATGTAGGTTTTTAAGATAACTTGTACAACCATTTTTTCTAACAAAGAATCTCGCTGAAAAACTCATATGGCTTGCCTTTCCAAAAGCTTCAGTGTCACAAGCATTGGCACTATTTTCCAAAATAGAAGAGTTCGAGTTAAGTCCCAGACACTACAAGGTGTAGAAAGTTGTTGGGAAGAAATGGACATGTGGTATTTCTGTTGATAAATGGAATATATATGTTATTAATGTGCAAAGATAGGCAGCTCATGAATATGCAAATAATCCCCACCCATCGCTCCACCCCCCCTCAGCCCCAGAGTACTCGGGCAGTTTGTAGGGGCCATCCCCACTTGGTGAGAGCTGGGGGGAGCTTAGGAGCACATTCTCAGGTTGGCAAGACCGGGGGCAGGGAGCCTAGGGGGCCATCCACTCTTGGCGAGAGTTGGAGGGACCCTCGGGGGCAAGAGCAAGAGCGGGTGGGTGGTGAGCCTAGGGAACAGTCGGCTCTCGCCAAGCTGGACAGCAACTAGGAGCAGAGTGGAGTGGGACCGTGCCTAATAATAAGCTGTAATAAGCTGCTTACACCATGTTATAAACTTCCTGTGCCATGTAAACTCTGCAACACTCAGAAGGGAACAAACTATGGGCAGTGCCCACACAAGTGAGAGGCACTGCCCTCCTGGCCCACAGGGCATACCTGTCCCACCCTGCGGTGAGTGTTGGTGCCAGCCACCCCTCGGTGGGCAGACACTCTGAGCATGCTCAGATGTGAGAAGACCACAAAGAATGGGGCCATCTTCAGGGGGAGAAATCCGTGATGAACTGAACCCCGCGAGATAAGAACCGTGAAATATTGAAGATTTACTGTATTTCTATTTTTCTGAATTTTCCTGGTATTAAATAACAGTGAAATAAGAAGCTAACTCAGAAATGTCACACGTCCAACAGTGGCATTATGAAAAGAAACTGCATCATCTGACCTTTTATTCTTTTCATTTCCAACACAGAGAAAATTTTGGTTTTGCTGAATGACAATCACTAGCTTGTTCCTAAAGAAAAAATATGAAAAAGGAAAATTAATAAATTGAGCTTCAGTTTTCAGATCTTGAAGCTTCTTATTACAAAATTTGTATTTATATGCTAAGAGCCCAAATATGAAAGTCTTTGGCAAGAACCCATCCATCTTTGACTTGGAATTTTGAGATTAGATTTTACACCTATTTAGCGGCCGGTCACTTAGCCTTGGCCTATTTTATGCAAATAGTCTTCCAATTAAATAACAGTCATTTCCATTTATTAGAGTAATTCAATTTCCTAAGGACAGTCTAATAATACAGCTACCCCATTATGCCATGGATGAATGTCATCAAATAGTTGTAATTATATTTTAAATATGTTACTGCTATTTAGTACTCTATCACACCTGCAGCATGATCAGTAGCTCACAGATAAGTACAGAAATCCCTGTCTTATCTAGAGAACATTCAGTGTAGGCTCCTGTTCAAATAAGGATCATTGTATTGATGCATTTTGTAGTGCTTGTGTAGGTAAAATTCTCAGAGCTTTAATGAAGAAAAGTTTAATTAACAATCATTTTACAGGCATCATCTATGAGTAGTTCAGCAGAGGTGAATTACTGTATGCACACTATTTTAGAAAATCCTTCTTCCATCTAAACTCTGAGCCTGATTTTGCTGCATGTTGTTACACTAGAAAAGGGGGTTGCATTTACAAGGTCTCAATTACTCTTAACAGTCAGAAAAAATATGATAAACATCTTTTATAACTAAGCTCATTTGAGACCTTCTTCAAGATGTTTATCCTTAATCAGGATTTGTCCTCGGCTCCTTGAAGCTTGTGACTTCTTCTAGCAACCCTCCAGTCAAGATGCAATGAGGCAGCTTGGTGGAGTGGGACCGGACTACTGTGATTCTGTGATTCTGTGACTTCATCCCTTTGAAGGGGACACATTCCTTCCTTTAACCCTCATTTGGTGCCCTGCTGAAAATCTTTTGAGTGGTCAGAAACAACATTGTCTCCTGCTTAGTAACTCAGAAGTGCTGGGTGGTATTTAAACTGTAAGAGTTGTGTTGGTTTATTGAGGCCAAATCAGCAGAATCATGTAAATCAGGTGAATCATCTGAGTCTTCAAGAATATCAATAAATATATCCACTCTGTGGAATATCTCCACTCTCTGGAGAAGGCAGCTAGCAGTTATTTGGCTGTAAGTACTAAAACCAGCAAGTAGTAGTAGTACTTTAATATTAAATACTACCACGTGTTTTGGACTTCATAGGTCAAAAGAATCTTTTCTAAAAGTATTACCTGCATCCTGGGCTAGTCACCTTCCAAACTGGTGTACAAGTGCAGCCACAAATTCAAAGTACTTACAATCAAAGCAAAGCAACATGAAAACAAAAAGAGGAAAAAGGAAGAAAATGCTGATACCAGCTTCAGAAGGGATGTGCAAAAGGAAGAAGCTTCCTATGTAGCTTGTCTCAAGAAGGATATGATCTTGTCAGGCATAGGAGAGACACAAATACAGCATTCATCAGGCATAGGAGAGACACAAATACAGCATTCATCAAATTTGTCTTTGTTAAAGAGGCTTAAAGAACACCAATGATGTAGTAGAGGTAAAAGTACATAGGACAAAAGTAGAGCTCGGGAAGAAACTCAAAGGTAATGAACAGAAACAATGTAATTTAGCAAGAAGGAAAGAGTAAGTAAAAGGACTGAAAGGACATGATCGGCAATATGGATGATCTGGAGAGATACACAGCCTGGGGACAGAAAAGCTGGGGACAGGGATACAACTAAATTGGGTCATGAGAACCAAGACCAGTAGTTGCAGAAGATGGGTCAGAAATAAGTCATCAATAGAAAATAGTAGTGCATGCAGTGCAGAAGAAAATCCCTTTGGGGACAGATAGAAAGCCCCTGGCACTTTCAATGCGAAAAACAACACATTGAAAGAGATTAGTAGAATTAAGCAGAGGGGTAGGGCAGAAAATTAGAAGATCGTTCACCAAACATTGCAAAGGATAGCGCAGTAATCCCTCACTACTTCGCAGTTCACCGCTTGCAGCTTCAATACATAACTGAGTTTTTTTCAATTTTTTACATTTACTCACAGAGCTTAGTATTCTTGAAATAGAAACAAACAGAAAATAGGAACAATTAGAAAAATTAACTATCACCAAGATAGTGCCTGCATGACAAAACTAATGCACAATATGAGAAAGAATTCTTTCTTTCTTCTCCTTACAGATGCTTATACTACACTTGAGCTATTTTGTGAGCACTAGCTCCATAAGTAAATATCTTCTTCCTCTCCCATCATTAGCAAGAAGCTAAGTCCCATTGACTGTAGCAGAAAACAGAGCCAGACAAACACAAGTATTTTTAAAGATCCTGCCAGTCAAAGAACTGGAAAATCACGTGACTCTGTTTACAAAATGGAGAGACACAACAGACCTAAAAAAAATTGCACAGGATCCTTGATCCATTTTGCACTGTTGACTTTCCACAGCTCGGACCATACTCTCACACTGCCAGTGCACAGCTCAGCTGGACAGGTTCCTGCCTTGTTATCATCGCCATCCTCATATTTTGAGCTGATTTAAATCACCAGGCCTGCATACCACAGATTCAGGTGGACATTGACACAAACCATGCAGCTCTAAGAAGGGACTCTAGCAGCCTGCTCTCTTCTGGAATAGCTTCAATGGCAACAGAGCAAAAAGAGACAAAGGTGCCACCATCCCCATAACCAAAACACCTGACACCATTTTCTAGTTTCAAATTTCATTCTTCACAGTCCAGCAGGGACATTATAATGCACTAATCTGCAAGCTTAGAATAAACTGCTGTTTTAAAATTTAAATAACATTTTTGAGCTTATATCCTACTGTTCGGAAAAAAGATTGTGAATTGTGGCTTTCTTATCTTCCTCAAAAGTTTAATTGATTTTATGGAAATGGAGGATTGTACTTTGAGCACTCTGGCTTCAAGCTTTTGCATTTTTCTTGAGAAAATAAAATTGGTTAATATACTGTACTTACCTGACTGCAAAGCATTTGGCTTGTTTCCACATTGTAAGCTACCACATTTTTGCTGATTTCTCACAGTTAGGGATGTATATTATTAAATACAATGGTTTAAACGGTATTTAAATGATTAAGGTTTGGTTTTAAAATGATAAATTTGTCATTATTCATAGCTATTATAAATACATTCTACATTCCCCTTCAGCTATACAAGAGGGTATAGGAATGCCTGTCTAATATCAGTATTTCAAATATGGACCAGCCAGTTTTGAAGTCTAAGTATGATTTTCAATGATCTGGAAGAAAATATGAAGCAATTGCTGGTAAAACTTGAAGAGCATGCAAAAATTGGTGGAGTGGCACATAATAAGACAAATGTTCTATAGAATGACCTGTCTCGATTGGTTAGGTGTCTTCATTTGAACAAGATAAATTTTAATAAGGACAAATGCAAAACCATTAATCCAGACAGAGGGAATGCAGGTCATATTTATAAGATGGGACACTGGAAAAAATGATTCTGAATCTGTAGGTGGATGAGGAACACTCAGTGAACTCCCAGTGCAAATCTATGGCTAAATAAAAGAATTTGATCCTTGGAAAAGTAAAGAGATATTGAAAATAAGTAGATGGCTTTCATTACTTCCAAACTCAAAAAATGATGTCACCAATGCTGGAAGGCTATGTTTAGTCTGAGATTTTAATTTTTTAAATCATATTAAAAAATTGATTCAGAAGTGGATTAAAGCATATTTTGACACCTGAAAAATCTGCCTTATGGCCAAATAAGGTCAATATGCTTAGTTTTATCCAGAGAATGCTATAAACTACTTGTCTGTGTTGAGAGAAGCTAGACTAAACCACCAGAAAGTATGGAGGGAAATAATTTTAAAATCTCAGCTCTTTAGAGGAACATGCATATGTTATGTACACAGAATTCGTACAGATAGATGCCAATTAAAAGGTGTTCAATACTTAAATTCTGTACATATAAAAGGTGTATTCCTTGCTTTCTGTGAATACCACCCAATATAAAGGCTATCATTACTCTTAAAATGAGAGATTGGCAGTGTTAGTTTCCCAGAAATCAGGAAAATAGGCAATGCCAGAGTTAAGGAGTAAATGTTGCCTTATCACCAGAATGTTCAGACTGGGCAGAATAGAAAAAAGTTCAGTCACCAGCTGAAAACACTATGAGAAAATTACCATGGGAACCAGCCCTTAGTGACAAGGGGGTCCAGGAAGGCTGGACATACTTTAAGAATGAGCTCATGAAGGCACAGGAGCAGGCGGTCCCAATGTGCCGAAAAATGAGTCAGAGGGGCAGAAGACCAGACTGGATGAGGAAAGAGCTCCTGAAAGAACTAGGGGGAAAAAGGAGGATGTACAGCCTTTGGAAAAAGGGGAAGGTAAGTCAGGGTGTGTTTAAGGAAGTTGTCAAGTCATGCAGGAGAAAAACTAGAGAGGCAAAGGCCCAGATGGAACTCAAACTAGCTGTTCATGTAAAGGACAACAAGAAATGTTTCTATAAATACATCAACAGTAAAAAGAGAGGCTGCAACAACCTTCACTCCTTATTGGATGCAAAAGAGAATATAGTAAGTAGTGATGAGGAAAAGGCAGAAATACNTTGGGTGGATGGAACGTGGTGCCTGTGTTTCCACGCTTGTGGGCCTGATCCCTGGATGGGTGTTCGCTTGGGAGTTGGACTAGATGATCCTGTGGGTCCCTTCCTACTCAGAATAACCTGTGAACCTGTGAATTTATTTTTCTTTCACCATTCCTTCATAAAGTAGGGATAAAGGAATCTGAAGTAGCCAGACAAAGAAGGATTAAGATAAATTTTGATCTAAAAAGAGGATGAAACAGTATATGGAGGCATCAAATGGGGAGTTCAGAGGATGGAGGTCTGTGTTTTGTGGTCTGTTAAGTTGTTTCATAGCCCACAGTATTGGAAATAAAAAATACTGAATAAGTTGAAAGGACTAGGAACAGTGTGGTCAGTCGGACTAGGGAAGTTATCCTTCCCCTGTACTCAGCGCTGGTCAGAGCACATCTTGAGTACTGTGTGCAGTTCTGGGCTCCCCAGGTTTAGAAGGATGTTGAGCCGCTTGAGAGGGTCCAGAAAAGGGAGACAAGGATGGTGAAAGGACTGGAGGACAAGCCCTATGGGGAGTGACTACAGGAACTGGGGTTGTTCAGCCTGGAGAAGAGGAGGCTCAGGGGTGACCTGATTGCTGTTTACAACTACATGCAGGGAGGTTGCAGTCGGGTGAGTGTGGGTCTCTTCTCTCAGGCTGACGACACCAGAACAAGAGGACATAGCCTCAAACTACTCATGGGGAGGTTTAGACTGGATGTTAGGAAGAGCTTTTTCCCAGAGAGCGTGATCCCTCAGTGGAATGACCTGCCCAGAGAGGTGGTGGAATCGCCATCCCTTGGGGTGTTTAAGAGAAGACTCAATGAGGAGCTCAGTGACATGGTCTAGATGGTGGGAGGCTTGGGTGGATGGAACGTGGTGCCTGTGTTTCCACGCTTGTGGGCCTGATCCCTGGATGGGTGTTCACTTGGGAGTTGGACTAGATGATCCTGTGGGTCCCTTCCTACTCAGAATAACCTGTGAACCTGTGAATTTATTTTTCTTTCACCATTCCTTCATAAAGTAGGGATAAAGGAATCTGAAGTAGCCAGACAAAGAAGGATTAAGATAAATTTTGATCTAAAAAGAGGATGAAACAGTATATGGAGGCATCAAATGGGGAGTTCAGAGGATGGAGGTCTGTGTTTTGTGGTCTGTTAAGTTGTTTCATAGCCCACAGTATTGGAAATAAAAAATACTGAATAAGTTGAAAGGACTAGGAACAGTGTGGTCAGTCGGACTAGGGAAGTTATCCTTCCCCTGTACTCAGCGCTGGTCAGACCACATCTTGAGTACTGTGTGCAGTTCTGGGCTCCCCAGTTTATGAAGGATGTTGAGCTGCTTGAGAGGGTCCAGAGAAGGGCAATAAGGATGGTGAAACGACTGACGGACAAGCCCTATGGGGAGCGGCTACAGGAACTGGGGTTGTTCAGCCTGGAGAAGAGGAGACTCAGAGGTGACCTGATTGCTGTTTACAACTACCTGAGAGCAGGTTGCCGCCAGCTGGGTGAGGATCTCTTCTCTCAGGCTGATGACACCAGAACGAGAGGACATGGCCTTAAGCTACGCCAGGGGAGGTTTAGACTGGATGTTAGGAAGAGGTTTTTCACAGAGGGAGTGATCGCTCATTGGAATGGACTGCCCAGGGAGGTGGTGGAGTCGCCGTCCCTGGAGGTGTTTAAGAGAAGACTGGATGAGGAGCTCAATGACATGGTCTAGTTGGTGCGGAGACGGACTAGATGATCCTGAGGGTTCCTTCCAACTCGGAATAGCCTGTGAGATTGTGAGCCTGTGGCTGTTCCTTTGGAACTACTCACTAAATACAGACAATATCTCTGAAGAAATCGATAAGAATTGAATGGCTTGTTTACTTTCAAAGCAGTAACTTATTGGGGTACTCCCAATATGCAGAGAGTCAGTAAAACTTGTGTGTCAACTATCAACTTCTCATTTTCTTATTTACAGCAAGAGAGAAAATCTTCCGTAATATCAGAAGTTCTGTGCAACAAATCACAGTCTGTTTGCGCCCACATGAAAAAGTTTCAAATAGTGACTGGCTTTATAATCAGATAGAGAAGTGTAGCAAAGCGCAACATGTAGAATTAAAATGAAGTGCACTTGTTTACACTGAAGGTAGCCGTCGCAAGATAAAACTCATGTGTTAGACTTTCCACAATCTGTAACCTTTAAATCAAGATTTCATATTTACCTAAGAAATGTATTTCAAATGTTACAGCATCATGCAAGTATTTCTCAGACATATTATGCAGGAAGCCAGTCTAGATTTTTTTCCCGGCTTCGAATTCATTGAAACTGTAAAAAATGGATGCCTAAATCCCACTGCAACACAAAAGATAAATTGCACCAGAGGACCAGCAACATATAGAGACAGACCACATATTAAATGAATCCTCATCTGCTGGAGAAGGGTAGGTGACCCAGCATTTTCCGGCTTTCCTGTAAATACATTCTGTAAGAGGAATGGGGGGAAGGAAGACTCAGAAGTGTAAGAGGGGCATCAGAAATTAAAATGAACATCCATATGTTTTCGTATTTCTTCAGACTGCATGTAATAATTCCAAGGACACTCATAATTAAGCAAAGATAGAGCATTTAATTTTAAAGTACTGTATGCAAATTGGCTAATCACCTAGACATACTTCCAATTTGTGAAGTTTTCAGCATCATCTTAATTTTTGAAGATCTAAATATTGTTTAATATAAGCCAGAAGTATTCTGCATGCTGTTTCTAAATAGATTCTTCTTGTATCTTTAAAATCTTCTCTGAGAACAGTATGAAATAGTCATCTGCAGCCATGTATTTTAGATTATGCTGATTTCGTTTTCTCTAATACAAGGTAATGTTTATTGTAATAAATAATAACAATGTAGATAGTTTCAGCAGGGAAAGAAACTATATACAGAGAACAAGTTTATAATAATATGAAAAATAAAATGTAATATTTTTTATGACAGCAGGTTCCATGATAAATAGCTGGTAGGAGGTTAATTAGATGGAAGCAAAGGACCCAAGATAAAAATTATCAAATTATTTAGATGTATAGCACAATCATTTTCTTCCTGAATATAGACTTGCAATATTTGAAAATAAGGCTTTGGTCAAAATCACTGACCCTGAATTTAAAGCTTCATGGATTATTTTTATCTAAAATCATCTTAGAATTACAGCACAGGTGAAAATAATTTTTCAAAATGGGAACACAGAAAGAAAGTTCCCTTTCAACCTTCACATAGTTGCAATTTCAGCCAAAACCAGCACCACTTTCTGTGACTGTAAATTCTGCAGACCATTTACTTCTCTCTTTTCCCAAGGATGTTCAGAAATATAACTGTGCACTTATCCTCCTATCTGAACAAAAAAAAAAAAAAAGAATCGTATTTTCTTAAGACATCAATTTTTACCTCTTCCGTGATGATTTATAAGACTGCAGTTTCCCTTTTATTCTGTCAAAGAGATGTCTGTATTCGCAGTGCAGCTGACCTCGGCATGCACCATAGGAAGCAGAAAAGTTTGATACCATCACTGCAGGGTAACCTCTCCTTACAGAAACAATGACTACTCGAGCAGCAGGGGACTCCATGAGAAACCCCGTAATTCTAATCATTGAAAAGATGTCCTCTTCATCAAAATAATCCTGGAGTTCCTGATCTGATTCTCAGAAAAGACAACATTGAAGGAGCAGTGTTTAGTCCAAGGAGGATTTTATTAGGAGCAGGGGAAGTAAGCGGGGCCTTATTTTTCTGAGATGAGTCTGGGAAATCAATCTGTAATTCTTTATATATTCACCACACCATTTTTATCTGCAAACTATTATTTTAACTCAGATTAGACTCTTTCTATCTGTGTTCCTTAGTGCATTCCAGTTATTAAATAACAATGAATAACCTTGTAATGCTGTCATCAAAGGTATTGCTTCTTACAATACATTTAGAAGTTGGCTGGTGGGAGGATACATAACATATAAGACGAAAGCAAATGCAGACTTTTGGAAAGACTGTAGTTTTATTCCCTTTTCTTCCTGCATTGCTATACATAGAAAATTGCTTTTATTTATAAATATGCACGGGTGCCTTAATCTCACAAGGACCACTAATAAAACAACTAGGCGGGAAAATCAAAGAGGTTTTGTGCGGTTACCTGGACAAGGTGTAGTCTATCAACAACAAAACAAGAAATCAACCATTACATTTGCAGCAGGACAGAAGTAGGCTAATTATGAGAAAAAACAATATAATGGGGAGGAAACGCTGTAATGGATTGTTATGGGATCTGCTGAGCACCATTGTTAGAGGTTTTCCAAGGGTGGTATAGGTATAGTTTTAAAGGCAATTCTGGCAAGCCCCTGAAAAGAGGATCAGGAAACAGGAGCGATATGATATACAGTTATACCTCCTCCATCATGAGGAAAGGGACAGGCCAATGCCATCGAGAAACCCTAACCTCGCAAAGAACTGCAGGTCATTAATATGCATGCAGGCCACGCCCATTGCTCTACCCCCGGAACTCCGCAGCGCTACAGACAATTCTTTGCTCCTTCCCCTTGTCTCTCTCGGCACAAGCGAGCAAAGGGAACAATTTCTGAGCAGCTGCTGCGACCATGTGTGTGCTCCCAGCACAAACTCCACGCCGCTGCCACCCCAGCCCCCCGGCCCAGCCCGGCCCCAGTGCTCGCCCTGCCCACGCACACTCACCCTGCCTCCACAGCAAGCCTTAACTTTGTAACACTGAGACACCCCATGCGCTTACAGCGGGGCGGGGGCTTCGGTATTGAAG
>WEKX01002498.1:5639-18778 GCA_013390025.1 Pitta sordida | reverse complement strand
TCCCAGCACACAGCACTTTTCCCCCCTCGCTTGCCTCACTTTCTTGGGGCAGTTTCCTGAGTCAGGGATGGGAGCACAGTACTAAAATTGCGAGACCCCTCCCCACAGGGTGGGTGAATCCCACCCCACAGGGACTGCAGCACTGCCCCTCGGCAGAGCAGAGGCACCGCGCATGCGTCAGTCAGCTGGACTCGCAAATGGATGAAGCCAAACTGTGAGAAATTCCCCTCGCAAATGGGCAGGGTCGTAATGGAGAGGTCGCCATGCACCAGGGATTCACTGTAACAAGTTCTTCTAAATGAAATGTCCAACATTATTTGTCCCCACATGACTTACTTTTTATTGGCTTTGGTAAGAACAATAATTCTGCCTTCATTTAGAATTGTTTGGAATTACTCTTTTTTTTTTTCTCTGCCCCTAATACATACAAACCAAATCCTAACGAATGTTAGGACAAATTCTGACGAATTCTGAGAATCTAAGAAACGTTTTAAGGAATCAGGCAAGATGTATGAAAGTGAGAAAAAGGACAAGATTATATCCTTTCCTAGGGAAAGTCTGTGTTGAAATGCCATTATAATAGAGGCAGCTCCTGTGTTACAAGGTGACGAGATGCCATCCATGGCTGTGTAGAAACATTCAGAGCTGCTTCTGACTTTTACAGTTTGTCACATTTCTGGCAACCATAACGTTCTGCTGTCAAGTATTTCTAGTATTGTAACAGTGAGTTTTGGTCTATGAGTAGAAATATATTCATGTAACTTTCAATTCTCTAACTTAAATGAAGCATGAAAAGTAAAAGAAGTCTTACTTTACCAATATATTGTAAGCATTTTATTCTAATGTTACATGCTTGGAGGAAGAGGCCCTTTTCTAAAGCAAGAGCTCTGAGAATGTGTTTGGTACAAGTGAATGTAATTGTAAATAAAAAAAAATAAAATTTTTAAAGGTTATAGGCAGGAAAAACAGAACTGCAATAAAAGTTCAACTGTCAGTGTTATGATTTTTGAGGCTGTATCTCCATCTGAAAAATGACAAAATGGTGTCCAGGGAAGAAAACTTGATGTTCTCTGCAAGTCTGAATAAACAAATAGTGTCTATGGAATTATTATTTAATTGTGTAATAAAATGCATATTTTGGATATGATGCATGTGTTGCATTAATTCAGCCAAACACCTATGTAATTACTGCCCTAGAAAACCAGGCCAAAGTAGCTGGACAAGGTACGTGACTTGAGCTGGGACTTTGGAATAGGTGGTGTGGTGTCTACTGACTGGTCAGCAGCCTGTACCATGGAGGAGAACCACTTAGTCTTAACAGTTCAAACCAAAATTAAGACCAAAGTGGTTTATGAATTTATTAATCCCCAGTAATAAATTGGCAATTGCTAACTATAAATTCAAAACCAATAGCAGCAATAGAGTAAGTAAAGTAAAACACAACACTTGCAAAATGTTAGTAACCCTAAAATTTCTAGCCCTTGATCTACAACTAAGTCCCAAGAAGTTACTATTCTCTTTGCATTATGACATACATTCACTCCCCACTCTCGGCCCCTGGAGTTATCAGAACTCTTGGAGAAACATTGGGAAAGAGGGATAAGGACCGCAGGAAAAGAGTAGACCAGATTCTCTTTCTTTTTATAAAATCTGGATTTAGAGTAGGATAAAAGATTTCCCTGTCCCCTTAGGACCATGCTTAGCTTGAAAATAAAATTTGGAATAGTCTAATGTGATGTATTTACTAGTATGATTCTTGTTTTGTTGAGTTAGGAAACACTGCATCTGTGGTATGGTGTCGTGGTTTGACCCTGGCTGGATGCCAGAGATTCACCCACAACCTCTCCTGGAGGAAAAAACTTGGAAAAAAAACTTATCACAGGCAAAACAAGGTTTATTTACTAACTAACAAGATCAGAGCTTAATGTGAGAAGCGTCATTTTAAAGGCAACCTTTTCCCCCCACCCCTCCTTCTCTTACAACAGATCTCATATTCCCTGTTTTTGACCAGGAGACAAAGAGGGAACAGGGGTAGGCGTAAATACCAGGCAAGTTGGTATTTCTGACCAGATTTAGTTTAGGTACCATCTCTCTGCCCTTCCATAAAGTCCTCTCTCTCTCTTTCATGAGAGGAAAAGTCTTTCATGACCCTTTCCCAAGTGAGATCTTGACTCAGGGATGACAGCTCTTCCATTGTCTGNAGCTTTCAGCTTCTCCACATAGGACCTGTTCTGGCAATCTACATCTTGTTACTAACATTTTTTTCCTTTCCTCCCAAATATCTTTATTCACAGAGGCATCTCTATCTCTCTAATGGGGTTTTTTTCAAGGAAACATGGATAACGAAAGGCAGCAGAATACAAGCTGCCACCCTCCAAGAAACAATCAGAGATTTGCTGCTGTCCCTTCTCAAGGACAAGGGGTTTTCTCAGGGAAAGGAAAGTAAAGCTGTTGGATAAACCCACAGAGAAGCTGGTAGAAGATGGATCCATGTCTGAAATTCTTCCCCTCCTCAGCAGCCACGCAGGAAGACACAGGGAAACAGCAACAGAGGCAGGGAAAGCAGAAGTCCAAGGCAAGGCAGGAACTCCAGCTGTACCAGTCTTCCAGCAGTAACAGCTCTCACAGCACTGCCAAGGAAAAAAAGGCCCAGGGTTGTAGCTGTGGAACAGTATTTAAAAGCCCTCTTGCCATCATTTCCAAAGGCAAAAGCCTGTGAAACTGAGGCTTCTAGGGAATTGAGGTTCCAGTCTCTCCAAAGGCTTACTTTCCCCCTTTGTCAAAGGGCAGTGAGTTTGCCTTCAACTTCCAGGGTTCCACACGTCATCCCAGTATTATGTGCAGTCCTAGGGTGGGAAGACTCCTTGCAGGCATGTCAGCCTCCATATTCAACCTCATGGCTTTCCCAGACTTGGTAAGAAAACCTTTTTGGGAGCACTCCCCTCTCTCCTGGGGAATTCCTGGGGCCAAGCTCTGCTTGGACCCAGACCAGGAGGCTGTCAAACCTCATCATGAGTCCTAATGTTTCCCATGGTCTCTCTCTTCCCTCACTCCCTGGACTCGGGAAGGCAGGGGAGGAAGGAAAGAGAGAAAGAAAAAAAAAAAAAAACTTTTAAAACTTTTCCTCCGTGAACCTTTAAAAAGAGACCTCTGACACCACCCCATGAAACCTTGGGTGACCTGTAATCCACGAATCTGGAGGATTGACTGTAGTTCAAGTAATTGGCCATTGCAATGTCAAGTCAGCTTGCTACAAAACAGTTTGGAATCATCTGCTTCAAGCTGCAGGGGACTAATTCCTTGAAAACTATTTACAGTACATCGACAGACTGCATATATGACCTTTTTCAGAAATCTAGGTTACTAGAAGTGACAGCTTCACATGACTATAAACTGTTCTCAAAGGTCTGAATCTTCAAGACTCTGTGCTTGCTATGCAAATGTCTCTGCGTGATTCACAGAATCCGTGTCTATTTCTAAAAAGGAAGTTGGGTTGTATTTTTGCCTGAAATTCATTTGGTCATCTTCTTAGGGTTTGAGGTTTTTTCCTTATCCAGGTGTACCAGGAAGGCAGTGGATAACACTTCCATAACAAGATTAAATATATATTAAACATTTCTTCCAGGCACAGTTTTTATAGAAATCTCTGTAACAAGTTGGTTTTCTCTATTTTCATATGACTGACACTGAAGCTGTGGTCGTTATTGAGGTAGTTGACTTATATTTGTGTTTATCCTTTTGTTTCCCATACTGTGCTTGGGATATATCCATTAAATTAGTGTTGCTACAGTTCCTAAATATGGTGTTTCCTGGTAGCTTCCCATTGTCAGGCTGGCTCCAATACAGGTCTCATTATTTCTAGATGCTTTTTAGCCATTTGCTGTATTCTGTTTAAATTGGCTTAATTTAATACCATAGTACTCACTCTCACTCCCCTTGTTTCTCCCTCATTCAGTGCTTCACCAGGATCTGTAACAGTTTTAATAAACTTTTGCTAGAGCAAAATAATTTGAATGGTTCAGTCCTGTGAATTACTATTGGCTGCCATAGGTTTTCCTCTTACATTTCTCAGGTTTTACATATTCTAGATGGTTTCTTGGAGATTCAGCATTTCCCTTTGGTTTTGCTATAAATTCAGACTCACAGAATCACAGAATACTATGAGTTGGAAGTGACCTACAAGGATCATCTTGTCCATCTGATTTACTGACATCCAAACTTTATGTTACAGAACTGTTGTAGAGCTGGACCAGAAAGTCTATACTGGCTCTGATTTCTTGCTAATCTCATTGAGATAAAATAAATGCCATGGACTGATATGGGTATTGACCAACATTTGTGGGAATTAAGGTTGTGCAGCTAAATTGTAAGAAAGCAATGGCAACATAAGAAAAGAAAGAAAACATGTCTAATTTTTAAGAGATCTTGCATTTAAATCTTTGTACCCCTTGAAGACTGAAAAAATTGTGTAGTCTCAGTGTAAAGCTGCTGATGACACCTCAACACTTCTGTTTTCCTTTTTCCTAATTTTCTAGCAGTAGCAACTCCTTAAACACCTTTAAAAATATTTCCTCCTTTGAGTTTTTATTGATCACTCATTTTCAAGAAAGTGATAACTTTCAGTCAACCTCTAGGGGTCAAATAGTTCTCGTTTCTTGTATTAAAGCATTTGTTCTCTTAAGCCTTTTTAATTAAATCACTCTGACAGAGAATCCTGGGACTTAATCCCTTCTTGAAGACTGTTTAACTTTGCTTGTCCAGAAATAGTTAGAAGAAATCATTGTCCAACAATACAAAAAAATTCCTTATCAAATTCTGAAATGTGACTAATTAAACTCAGCAACAGAACTAAAGCCTCTAAGTTTAAATCACTATCTTGACTAACTTGTTTGAAATGTAAAAACTTACCCTACTGTAACAGTCCATGAAATATCTTCATTTTTATAAAGTAATAATATTGGACTCATCTCTGGTCAAAAGACATTAGGTCCTGCTAAAACTTTGAAGAGTATATATATTAATCTTAATATTGAAAAATGAATGTGAAGAACCAGTACTCCCACATACATAAGTGCACAATTATGCATATAGGTACATAAATCTATAGGTTACATTTGTGCTTGGGAAGTTTATTTTAAGACTTCGAAAAACTGGGTTTTAGTGTTTACTAATCTTTCTCTACAGAAATGTGAGAGGCTGTCTGCTTGTATGACTTTCCAGTTCTCATAAGATCATAAGCACCACTGACTCTGAAACTGGGAAGACGGATTAAATAGGAACATAGATTAAATGTCTGACTGCAATTCTATTTCAACTGTATTTAAACCTTACACTGGTCAACTAGGTCAAATAGAAGCTTGAATAAGGTTTTTCTGTGATCTAAGAAGTTTGGTGTAACACAACACATGCCTTGGAGCTTGGCATATATCTTGCTTCATCTAGTCCAAGGAAACGGTTTGACATTCTGCTTCAGTTTTCTGTCTGGAAAGCATTTACTGTCTTTTATGTGTGGTTTTGTTGGGGTTTGTGTGGGGTATTTTAGGTATTTTTGCTGGGTTTTTGGTTTGGTTTGGTTTGGGGGTTGGGAGGGCTATTTCTCTTTTCATAGATTTTATCTTATCTTAGAGGCAGTACTGTAGGAAAAACTGAATTTTTGTCACTCCAAGTGTGTCGGGACAAAATCCATCTTTTGCTCCTGTAAGAGATGAAGAAACTTTTGGTTCAGCCATTCTTCATGTTGTGATCTTGATTCCCATCCTACCAGTATCAGCAGAAGTTTCTGGAAGGAGTTTGCCCCTGTTATAAATTTGGAACATGAAGGCATGTAAAACACAAAGACTTCTTCTGAAATATTATATTGTTTTATGAATAGTAGAAAATGCATACTCAATTTAAGAGCGTTGATCATTCTAATAAAAAAGAATTCAACAGTCAGGGGAGTAGAATAAATAAGCACAATTTTTTGTGAAGACTATCCTCCTAATCCTGGTTCCAGTGTGTTAGATATGGAAGAAAAGGGTAAATCTTTAATTGGAATTTGAAAGAAATTAGGAAAAATATGCTGATTATTCTTAGACTACAACATTTGAAAATATACAGATGTGTTGTCAGGCTTGAAACTGTATAGCAATTGGAGCTGTCATAGGTCCACCCAAATGAAACTTGTACAGGTCAATACATTTAACACTTTTCTAGCATATGAGGAAAACCAACACATCAATACATCCCAAAAATGAAGACTTTCAAGTCTAAGTTTTGCATGAGTAATCAAGAATTTTTAGCTGTGACACATAAGGCAAGTTAAATAAAACAAAACAAAATTGTAAGTAAGTTCTGTGAGGTTTCATACTACTCCAAATATGCACATTATGTTATTATAAAAGACTGTATTATAAATAGAATTTAATCTTGTGTACAATATCTTTGTCACCATATTCATTCATTCAGTATCTTACTGTAATTAAGAAAATAGAATCTATTCTGAAATTTATATTGATGGAAAATGGCAAGGAATATCTGCAGTTAATACCTGCTTGATATAACAAGGTCAGTCATAACACCTGCTAGTGAAGGAATCTTCAACCACCGCCTGGATAATTTTGAAAATTTTGCATGTTTTTCTCCTCATGTCTTTCTTGTATCTTCTATCCTATTTAAAAGTATATTTATACCTGGGCAAAAAGGTCCATTTCTATACTTTACTACCTAATGATTTTGCAAAAAGAGAGGAAGTGTTTGACATTAGTGAAGTGGAGAGAGACTTAGGTGTAATGATCGACAGGAAACTCAATATGAGCCAGCAGTGTGCCCAGGTGGCCAAGAAGGCCAATGGCATCCTGGCCTGTATCAGGAACAGTGTGGTCAGTCGGTCCAGGGAGGTTATCCTTCCCCTGTACTCGGTCAGACCACATCTTGAGTACTGTGTGCAGTTCTGGGCTCTCCAGTTGAAGAAGGATGTTGAGCTGCTTGAGAGGGTCCAGAGAAGGGCGACAAGGATGGTGAAAGGACTGGAGGACAAGCCCTATGGGGAGCAACTACGGGAACTGGAGTTGTTCAGCCTGGAGGAGGCTCAGAGGTGACCTCATTGCTGTCTACAGCTACCTGCGGGGAGGTTGTAGCCAGATGGGTGTAGACCTCTTCTTTCATGCTGATGACACCAGAATGAGAGGACATGGCCTCAAGCTACGTCAAGGGAGGTTTAGACTTAATGTTAGGAAGAGGTTTTTCACAGAGAGAGTGATTGCACATTGCAATGGACTGCCAAGGGAAGTGGTGGAGTTGCCGTCCCTGGAGGTGATTAAGAGAAGACTCGATGAGGAGCTTAGTGACATGGTCTAGCTGGGGGGTGTAAGGCTGATGAGCCTGTCGGGGTGTCTCCTGTCTCAGAGTGGACTGTGCACCTGTGAGGGATCTAGGTTTATGTTCACCACTCTGGGGTGTGCGCTCGGTCTCTGTACGGGTGTTAGATGGTGAGTTGGACTAGATGATCCTTGTGGGTCCCTTCCAACTCATAGTATTCTGTGATTCTGTGATTCTTTGAAGACACTTAGGAGGAAAACGGAAAAATACAATGCTTTGACAAATAAATACAGACAGCATTTAATACATGTGTAAAATGTATCTCTTATGAAACAGAACAGCAAATTAAATAGCTGAAAGATTTATCTTATTTAAAAGATCACACAGATCTGTATGGGTCAATGCCAATATACATTTACATTATCGGCTATTTTTACTTTAATGCAGAAATTCTATGTAGTTATTACAGTTATGTACTTAAATTATTATAGTTGAGGTTTTAAAAATATTGTAAAATTACCCTTAGTTTACTTTTTGATGTTTGATTTGGATTTGTTTTGAAGTGTGTTTTGGGGTTTTTTTGTTTGGTTTAGTTTTGGTGGGTTTTTTTTTTCTTTTGTTTTGTTTGATTGATTTTCCTTTGGGTGGCTTTTTTGTTGTTTTTGGTTGGGAGCAGTCATATGTACAGTTATGTGTGATAGCATTGGAGTTTTGAAAAATCTATGGCATATTTCAGTTTTAGGATACTTAAAACTATAGATTTTTGACATGATTGGTGAATATCAAGGGAAGGTTTAAGTCTTTATCCACAGTTGTGTCACACTGGAAGCAAATATTAATGTATACTTTCTATTTTAAAATATGGACAGTAGATAAAGTTGATATTTTATTGGTATGCAAATTACATTTGACACCATGAATATTGTTCTTATTGTAGCATATTATCAGTCATGTTGTGCCATTAAGCATGCAGCACTTTTCAATATCAATTTAAACAGAACTAAATGTGTGGTCTTGAACACAGTAATTGCATCCTAGCATATTTTTTTTATTTAAAATAATTCATTTTACAGACAATAATATGGTTTATCTTCTTATATAAATTCCTTGGGGCAGAGATAATGCATTATTCTCTGTTTGGAAGACAGACACATCATGGGAACTACAAAAAATGAAGGATAATAATTGCATTCCTTAAGGGGAGAAGGAGAAGCTTAGTTTAAATTTTAGTAGGGATATAAATGAGTACTCTGCACGGAATGAATTTCAACCCAGATGAGCAAAACCTTTGTTTAAATATTGGAAACAAACAAAAAAAATATAAATAAAGTTTCAGGCTTTTAAAAATGGGTTGAAAATGCTGAATGTTGGTTTTGTATTTGCTATCAGATACAATTAAAGGAAGTCCTATTATTCCACGCTTTTATGGAAGTGAAGGTAGCTGATCTTTTGTCTTAGAAAAATTCAGTACTTAAAGACTTATTTTGTTCATTGATTGACAATAAGAATAAAACCAGTAAAAAAAACCCCACCCAACAATAGAATTCATAGGGTTTCTGAATAAATTCCTATAACCTTTTAGGAAGCCTTTCTTATGAGGAGAAACAATAATTAAGCAGGTCTGTCTGTCCAAGCTGACTGATTATCCTGCGTCACTGAACTCCATCCTTGTAAATGAATGTATAATCAGTGTGTCAAAGTCTTTAAAATTTGAAAAATGCAGCACTGAACAAAGAATCAGAGAAATGAAAGGAAAACCTAATCTCTGTTTTGTTCCTCACCTCTGTATGCTAAAACTTCATGCAAATGTTGTTAATTTGAATGAATGAACATTAAAATCAGAGATTGCTGATCAAACTTCTCATGCTATTTCACTTATTTGTCAATATAAAACCACAAAGCAAGGAATGGTCTTTTTACTTCTGCTGTCATTATTCTGGTGTAGTAGAGAGAGCTCTTCAGTATTCTCATAGGACCAGTTAGTTATTTTATAAGAATCCATATTCATGTCTTGCTTTTTCACCTGAAAATAATTGAATTATATTCATGGCCGTTGTTCCTGAGTTTGGCATAAACTTTTTTATCCAGATTATTTTATGAGCAGTTGTCCTATATGATTTAAATAAACCTGGGAAGAAGGTTATGAAAATTGTTTCATTCTTAAATAACTGTTAGACACTTTAAAGGTACCTTATAATCAGCATGCTCTCATTAGCCACTGTTGATAACAGCTCCACCTTCCATGGCCTTTTGCAGCCTCAGGGCACAATGTGCTTCCTGTACTTATTTCTGTTCACAAAGGTTGCATTACTGGGACCTCTAGGCAAATGGAAAAGACAGGCTACTTACAAATGATCATGTCTTCCTTGTTTAAGGAAGACATTCAAATTATTTGGTAGAGATTATATCCAATTCCCTGATAAGACAATGTTGGAGCTATGCAGCACCAAGGTCACTACAGTAAAGGAAAATACACTTTTATTGGTTTTATTTCACCTTTATTGTTCGTATTTACTGATAGATTAAAAGCATCTACTTATGCTTGAAATAGAGTGGAAGTCTATGTTCATGGACTAGATCAAAGATGGGAAGGATGCCTCCTGAGGTCCAATGCTGCATGTGCTGCAGGGGATCATTTGTTCCATTCCTATTGGATTTTATTGTAGGAGTTAGGCTCCTATTAGTGGAGACATTTGCAAGATCCAATTCACCTTTTTTGTTGTTTTTAACCCTGTTATTTTGCAGTAGTACTAAGCCATGTATTTTCTGTTTAATTTCTTTTTAAACAGTCTGGTAATGTAAATGATAAATAAGCCTTCCTTTAAACAAAATAATTTTAACTTTTGGTTTCAGTATAATTATTCATATTTAGGTTTTTCTATTTGGGTAGAACAAATGTTATTTCACTAATACCTATAATGAGAGCAGAAAATTGGTTAGTTGGGAAAAGGTGAGTCCACACTGATGTTATCAAACAATCTTAATGTACATTTTGATTTTTGCCCTTGAAAGGTAAAGAAATAGTTAATATAAAATATAAATTCTTGCTTTCAATGCAAGTATTTTAGAGATCCTTTTGAATTTTAATGAAGGAGCTATTTTCTAATTCATTTGAATGTAATCACTTGTCTTAAGGTTGCATTTTATGACAAGTTTGACAGACAGTCACTGTAAGGAAAAATTTTTAAAACCATAAGGCCTTGAATAGATTAAGAAAACAAAGATAGTCTTGTTATCAGATAAACTGATAATGCTGAAAGCACACCAAGGCATATATGAAAAAAGGAGGAGAAAAAATTCTTTTAAAGGCTTCAACCCTTAGACATCAGTTCATCTGAAAGAGTTCTGTCCTGGTTATGTTTAAAGTGTGCATGCACAGGGGTCCACAGGCATACGCACAAATTCAGTGGTGCCCTCAGGGTGCCTCCATTTGTATTACAGGGCATCTCATTTGCAGTTCACCCAGGACAGAACTGTTCAGCTTTCCTTTGTGCTCTCAAAGCCACCTATAATAATACAAATAGAGGTACCCTCAGGGCACTGCGTACAATGCATCTAGAAATGCCAGAAATCCTTTGGAGTATGAAGAAAATATTATAAAAAAAAAAAAGGGAAAGAAATTTTTTCCTTCTTGGTAAATAAACACAAACTATTTGGTGATTTATAATTCTGAAGTTGATCTTGTAATTTTCTAAAAAGTCGAGACTTTGTTATATCTTTTAATTTCAAGAGCCAAATGATTGGGCACATCCTGAGAGATGGAGGTTGTTCCCTGGGAGATTTGCCTGTTCCTGTACTAAGAGAACACTTTCAGAACAATTTACATTTTCTTTAATAAGAAACCAGAAGCTTCATAATAAAAGGCTGAGCAGAACTAAGTAGGATTTGTGGCTGAAATTCCGCACCACTGAGACTCACTTTAGGAAATAAGATTGCATTACTATTAATGTACTTTTCCCCTCTCCCTCTTCTCTATCCTTCCCTACCCTGCAAATGTTACTAACTATACCCCCCAGCTGCATTGAAGGGTGTAATTTCCTCCAAAACCAAGGGTGCTCTCAGGGTTGCATGAGAATATGGTTCTACAATTTCACCGTTTAGTTACTGAACATTTGATAAAGGTGTTAATCTTTCATGCTGTATTTTGTTTTTATGTATCTACATTGTTGCTTTAGGACTAGTAAGTTATCTGTTTGACCTTTGCAGCTTCCTTTCTGCAAAATTTTTAATAAATCTGTTTGCAATTAAATTATTTTTCCATTTTACCTCAACTGCCATTCTGAAAAATGTGTTTCTAGTTAAAATTTCTTAGCAGGCCATGGAATTATAGATTCATTTAGGTTGGAATGGACCCCTAAGATCATTGTATCCAACCACTAATCTAACACAGTTGAGTTCACCACTAAATCATGTCTCTAATGCCATATCTACAGGTCAGATACCTGTGTCCCTGAAGTCTGACTATTTTGATTATACGTACTACTCTTTTGGTGGAGGCAAATATCTCCCTTGTTTCCAAAGCCTGTAGAGAATGTGGTGGAAGGGCTGGGAATCAATGAGCCCTTTTTCTCAGATTTTTTTTTATTGTAACACAGAGCTGTCAGCCCTCGTTACCCAACATCCAGGCATGTGGAACAACAGAGTTGATGCCTGAGCCAAGGAGGGCCCAAAATGTTATCTCAAGTTACAGTGACCATCACAATTTTCACTTCCATCCTCTCATTTGCTCTCATGGTTTGGACAACGGGGTCAGGTCAATTAAATGCCACATAGTGCTGGACTGTGGGAAACCCTAGCTATAGTATCAGCTTTTCCTGTGGTAGTCATTAGGGTAGTTACCATAGACACTAGTATCTTTCAGCTAACCATAAGCCTGAAGAAAACTGAAACTGTAAGGAAAGAAAACCAATTCAGTCTAATTCTGGGGAAGATTGGAAAGCTGTCAGCAAGAGGAAAACAATTTGAAGAAAGACAAGTATTTGCTGTCAAGTGTTGTTATCTTCTTAGAGGACTTTTCTCAGGTTCTTGCAGTTTCTTGACAACTAAATAAAATCAGAAAGCCAAAATACATTTTTGACAATGCAGGGATTTTTGTTGTTGTTGTTGTTTGATATCACCTCTAGACTCAAGAGGCAGCATGATGTATGTTTTCTTGGTTCCAATCACTAACATGTCTGAAATTGGTTACAAAAGCCGAAAGAAACTCCTTTTTCTCTAAATTAAGCATGCTTTTCAAAGTATAAAATCTCTACCTGCTACCAGTTTTGCTTCAGGCTGAGAAAAAAAGGAAAGAGTTCTGCTTGAAAATTTGAAGTCATTATGCAGTAGAGATAGCGCACCCCTTGATTAAATGCAACTAGAGTAATTATGTCATTATTACCCACACTGAATGTTGTGATTTTCCCTTCAAACATTGAAAATTCTCTTAACTTGTGAGCACAGAATCGAACATGGACATAATTTTTTAATATTTGGGTGTTTCCTTATGATCGATAGAAAACATAATAAAACGTTTCAAAAACAGATGTTACCAGTTGTCTTTTACTGAAATGAATTTTCTTTCCTATTGTAAATGATTTTTTTCGTTACCATAATTTCAGATATACTAAGATGCAGGGATAGACTATTTCCCCTTGTTTCCGTTCTATTCCATATTCTGTTGCAAGTTCTTTATTTTCATTTTTCATGCTATATATGCATGAAATGTATCATTTTTTGACAAAAATGGACAATGAAGAGCAAATGCCTTGCTGACCTGGTTTGAATTTTATGTGTGTCTGCGTGGTGATCACTGTTTTATAAATAAGCTTGACAGGTGGTGTGAGATTGAGGAAAAGTAA
>WEKX01002496.1:10578-53118 GCA_013390025.1 Pitta sordida | reverse complement strand
TTTTTTTTTCCCTCGGCGGGGTGCGCGTGTGGCGTGCGGGGGTTTTCTCGCTGCGTTTTTTATCTTCAGCTGATTTTTTTTTTTTTTTTTTAATCTTGGTTTTGAACCTGAGCCGGGGAAAATGGGAAACGGTGCTTCCGTCAGAAGGGGAATCTCTCCATCACTGTTGTCGGGACGTGTGCCTGTGGTGCTAGTGTTTTAGAGAAATAGCCTGACAGCTTTCGGAGTTGAAGGTAAGGGTGCCCGGGGCATTTCCATTTCCCATTTCCAGGGATTACGACTGGAGAGCTTCTAGCTTGGGATTCCGGGGAGGAGGCGGCGGAGGAGGGGGACAGGCTGTTGCTAAAGGATAGAGAGAGAGAGACAGCACATACGAAATGATCTCCGCATTTACTTCAGCTCTGCAGTTTAAAAGTTAAGAGAAGTCCGTCTTGCGACCGCTCTGGTTACCTGAGAGTAATTTCCAGCGAGACCGAGAAAACCCGAGGTTTGTGCACGATTGGGGTAATTTGTATCGGGGAGGGGGGAACGAGGGGGGATGTTCGGTTAATAGGAAGTTAAAATAAGAGAAGTCGGTGGGTCTTCTGTTGGGGGAAAAAAATAAATGGAGTGATGGCGCCGTCTATGTTCGGCTGAACTACAGTGTCACCTAGAAAATCAGTTTGGGGAATATCCAAACTAAACGCCCGTTTCTTTTCAGTAGAAGAGGATTCTGCCCCTAGCCAAATGGGCAACCTTAAGCCTCTGTGGCCGTTATTTAACTCCCTCCTCCACGGAAAAGAAAGATCTTTGTAATCTGAGTGTCTAATTCTCTCAGTGAGCAGATTCACTCTGCATCTAGCAATACTGCAAACTAACTGAAATGCTGCCGGCACACTCAGTTCGTGTGTCTGTGTGCATGTGTAATGCACACAGGGAGAGAAAGATTAAGACAATGTTGTGTTTCAATAGGTTTGCATGAGCAAATGCACAATTAAAATGAAGGCTGTTTGATTACATTTTTTCATAGAAAACAGCCTAGCACTGCAGACGTCTATTTTTCTAGTGCAGATATTACATAGCATGGGAGAAGTCAGATGCTTTTTTCCTTTTCTAACAGAAAAGCGAATAAGCTCCCTTTCTGCTTTCCAGATTATAAAATTAATCCTTTTTCATGGGTGGAATTCTTAATTTAGACACTTATTGTCACATTGGCTTTCAACGCCTACACCATCCTGAATAACACTGCGCAGAACTGCATTGCCTGCAAAGTGCCTCAGCAAAGGGGAAATTGTTTCCAGAATTCCCAATAAGTTTCTTTTTCTGAAAACCTTAAATGCTATACCAACCCTCTTTGGAGAAGGAGGACCATGTTATTCATTGAGATGGATGCTCAGAAAGGAGAAAATCTGACCGTGTGGATAGACCCAGCAGCAGCTCTGCTTTCTTTCTTTCTTTTCTTTTTTTTTTTTTTTAAAAACCCTCTGCTATAAAGAGGGTTAGAGTTGGTGCTGCTTTTTTGCCCATTTCAGGATTCAGAGTTTGCACTATAATCTAGGAGATACGAAAATCTCTTCAAGGGAGCTTAATCCGGTGACTTGCTGTGTGTTACGCAATGGGAAACAGAAGATGCCTTGCTGTTTGGTGAGGAGATGAAAAGCTAGGCAAAGACACACCGAAACTCAGTAACAGTGCCTGTGTGTACGTCTGCGTCTACTTACAGAGCAACAGTGGAAGAGACTGCAGTTTAGAGAGTTTTGAAATTAGGTTGGTATCACTGCTTTCTGCTTGCATTTAAGAGCAGAGGTCAAAAAGCTACTAATTTTTAAGACAGACAACTTGTCAAAGGTTAATCCTCATAACATTCAGTTTTAATTTTTTGGATATCGATATGGTAAATGCTATAAGTAAGGTTTGCTGTATTAACCTAGACCACTGCTAAGAGAACAGAGCATGTGGAGGCTGTGAGGGTTGACAGGTGCAGTAATACAGCTTTATTTGGAGATACCAGCAGAGAAATTGTAATAACGTATTTCATTGTTCAAGCGCATGGCTGCAAAGTACCGGGAGCTAATCAGACAGTACAAGATATTCATAACAAGAGGGCAGGTGCAGTCCAATAGGTGCAGAGATTCTGCTGTAGCACTGCCAGCTGTATAGAACTACTGGTAGATACTAATACTATGATCCATTTTGTATATCCTTAGAGGTTGAAGCACATTGAAACTATTATCTGGCATTTAGTAGTAGTGTCATATCAGCAGTGGTTTCATCCATTTGTTTTTGCTTCTTTCTTCAGTAGTGTCAAAATTTTATTAATACATTAATCTCAGTATTTGCTGCCTGAGTTTTCTTTTTATAGAGATCCTTATACACCGGGTGGCCAGGGTGAAGGCATGTGGGCATATGGGAGATAATGTTCCATCTGTAACAAATACTAATTTGTGCATTTTTAGATTATTTATGTAATTCTTCATTTCCTTCTCAGATTTAATAGAAAAGTAGCATATAACAACAAATGCTATTGGCTTTTTTGCTCTATTCCGCTGAAATTCTGCATGTGCACATTGTATATGCACATATGTGCCCATAGCAGATTACTTACTTTTTAAATAAATAAATAAATAGATTTCCCTTCTCTTGTTCTGTCGGGTAAGGCGTATAGGTTTCTAGTTAAGTTGAGCACGCCATGATGACTACATCCTAGGGAGGAGAGGACATTCCTATTAATAATCTAATAGATGTTGAGTTTTAATTTGCCTGTGGAAGACGTGTCTGCCGCGGCGGCCACGTGATGGCGCTGTGAACACAGCGGCAACCCCGGTCCTTGCGTTATAAAATAAAAATTACCTGCCCTTCTTTCTGAAAGGGGCTCTAACTGCAAGCTTGAAAACAGCTGGCTCGAATATTGGAAGGAGTTTGGTTTTCTATGCGTGAAGAATTCTACTTGCATTTTTATTTCATTTCATCTCCTGCAGGCCAAATGACATAGGATGAAGGCTGTTCGTAATTTGCTGATTTATATATTTTCCACCTATCTACTGGTTATGTTTGGATTTAATGCTGCCCAAGACTTCTGGTGTTCCACGTTGGTGAAGGGGGTCATTTATGGATCGTATTCTGTAAGTGAAATGTTTCCTAAAAACTTCACAAACTGCACTTGGACGCTGGAAAATCCAGATCCAACCAAATACAGTATTTACCTGAAATTTTCCAAAAAGGACTTCAGCTGCTCCAACTTTTCCCTCTTGGCTTATCAGTTTGATCATTTTTCCCATGAAAAAATAAAGGATCTTTTAAAAAATAACCATTCTATAATGCAGCTTTGCAACTCCAAGAATGCTTTTGTATTTCTGCAGTATGATAAGAATTTTATTCAGATTCGTCGCGTCTATCCTATCAGCTTCCCAGGATTACACAAAAAAGAAGAAGACCAAAAATCCTTCTTTGAATTTTTGGTGTTGAACAAGGTGAGCCCAAGCCAGTTTGGGTGCCATGTATTATGCACTTGGTTGGAGAGCTGCTTGAAATCCGAGAATGGGAGAACTGAGTCCTGTGGGATCATGTATACAAAATGCACCTGCCCTCAGCATTTGGGAGAATGGGGAATAGACGACCAGTCCCTGGTGTTGCTCAATAACGTGGTGCTGCCTCTCAACGAGCAGACGGAAGGCTGCCTGACCCAGGAGCTGCAAACCACCCAGGTCTGCAATCTCACCAGAGAAGCCAAACGGCCACCAAAAGAAGGTAGGTGCCTCTTGGAGGGGGGCTGAATACCGTATCAGTGTGTAAGTCCTGCTGCCAGGTCTCCTTAATACATTAATTTGGGTTACTCTCCACTCTGTCTCCTCTAGACGAGGAAGAAGGGCTGGAGAAGATGCACACTCCCTCAGGGCAGGGAAGGCTGCATTTTTGTTTCTAAACTGAACTTGCCTTCACCATATATTTATGCTGAGCACTGTTGAAACTGCTCACAAGTGAGATCCATCTGTTTTAAGGCCTCCCTTATAGTAATGGCCACAGGTGGTGAGCCAGGAATCTCTCTCCCTCTCATCACCTCCTTACTGCAACCACCCAACTGTAAAACCTTGGCCCTCTTGATATAATCCCTCAACTTTGCAAGGAAAACCTTTCCAAAGGCATGCAGGCAACATGACAAAAGACCAAGAGATTTACTGTGTTCAGGACACCTAGTCCCATCTGGGCCAGACCTCAACAACCTAAAACCAAACGAAAAGCAAATGCAATTCACCAGGGTGAATCCTCTGCCTGAGATGCGTGGAGATGTGAGACAGACACTGCTCAGGCAGGACATGCTGGTTTAACCTGCTGGGAGCGCTGTGAAGTGGCCAGGGGCTGCTGCTGCACCTGTTCTCTAGGCAGCCTTGACTCCCGGAGATGAAGGCTCAGAATCTCTTTGCAGTATTAGCAAGGCGGGGGGGTGGGCGGATTGATGTGTCATTCCCAGCAGCTGCTTCAGTCCCAGCAGCTGCTTCATGTCCCTGATGGAAAAAGGGGGGGTTGAGGAACGGTGGGAAGATAGGGGTCCAGCGTTGAGCATAGCAGCCCTCTGCCTAGTCCCTGTGCTACATACCTCCTGTTTTATCCTGGCATTTTGGGAAGGACGCTGGGGGGGTTGGCGAGGCACAGAAAGCATGGGTTGAACCCACATGAGGGGCTCTGGCTGCAGCCTGTGGGCGAGGGAGCCCTTTAGAGCTGCGATGCGGGAATGGGGGAAGGGGAGGATAAACCTTCGAGCCTGGGGTATTGCATTTTAATGCAGGAAATGTTCCTTCTCTCCTTGTTTTTTGCCTAGCCACAAAGCTCTCAGTCTGTAGCTAGGCAGTGCCAAGCTCCCAGCCCCCCTAATAGAAGTTGCTTTGTGGAGGAATGTAACATTGACACGTTGTTAGGAGAGGATTTTCTTTAAGGGCAGCCAAGCCCCAGTGCTGTGGGAGAAGAAAAGCTGAACTCGCTCCAGCTGCCGCGGTGCCAGCGGCCAAGGGCAGGACCGGGCAAGGGGGACACTTTCGGTGTCCTGCTGCTCCGTGGCTCTCCCGGCACCCAACAGCCCGAGAACAGAACGATCCTAAGGGACAGGGGAGGCTCGGCTGCAGTAAAAACCTCCCAGAGAAGCTCTAGCAGCGGCAGGGCTGGTATTTAGCATCGTTTAGAGCTAATTGCTGCCCAGGGAGGCGGGGGCAGCCCCGGCCGCAGGAGGCGGAGCTGAGCAGGAACCCCGGGCGCCCCCGCCTCCCAGCCCGTCAGGGCCGCACCCGGGGGGGACGGGGAGGCGCCGCCTGTGCCCCGTGAGGCAGCAGAGTCACGGCGGAGCCTTTGAGGAAAGGCGGACCCAGCAGGCTGGGACGCGCACGGGAACCGCCGCCGCGGCGCTGGGGTCGCCCCGCGTTCGCAGCCTCGCAAGGGCTCCGGGAGGCACCGCCACCGGGGCAGAAAGGCGCCTCTGCCCCACCCTCGCCCCTGCCTTTGGGTTGCGTCCCAAGGCAGCAGCTCCCTGGTGGGGCTGGGGGGCGAGGGGCGAGCACAGGGGGTGCACAGGCCGCCGGGTGTCTTCCCATCTTTCCCCCAAATGCGCTGCATTCCAAGGGGATGCGTCTCCCAGTTAAAGCATCTACTTGTGTTTCAGGAAGGTGCTTAGCGGCAAGGCCTGAGGAAAATTAGGGCAAACACTTCCTATGTTTTTATATAATTCGCTTAAATTTTAAAACGCGTTTCTAAAATATTTTGCTTCCAAATTCAGTCATGTTTTAATGCTTGCTACTACTACTTGTGGATTTTCCTGCAACATTCTTAAAATTATTTCAATATTTAATTGCTTTAATGCACTTGAAAAATTTTCATCAGCTTGTTTGTCAGACTTACAATCCGTTTGCAAATTAAACTTGACTGTACTTCTTAGTAGCAATATGCTTTTTGTCCTCCACTCAGTGTTTAGAGCATTTTTTCACCTTCCGTAGAAGGCTCAGAATCTGCAGAGAGGTGTGTTGAGTCTTTGTTTTCTGTAGATACAGTTCCATTCATTAAGCACATGAGTCAGTGTATTTGTATGTTCGAGGCTTTCTTGAGGCATCAAAATACAGAATATTCTGTTCTTGCCACAAGCATGGTGCAACTCATCGCTTCTGCCAACAAACATTAAGGCAAGAAATACAGATTTTGTTTTCACAGACAATCTAGATCAAGTTAGATTGGCACAGGTAGCGTAAATAAGGTAGACCAATAACTAGGAGAATGGTTGTTGGGATTCATAATGACAGCTGAAAGTACAGTTTTGCTAGTATAAATGAAGTTTTAAAAGGAATGGAGTTTGTCATAGAGTGTTCTGGATTTGGTAAGATTGTGTTTTATAAATTTCTGTATTACTTTTAGGTTTGTACTGAAATTGCCTAGCAATGACTTTTGGAAAGGTTTCTACAGTACAGTATTATGACCCCCCCCCCATCCTTCAGATTTGCTTTCATCAAGCTTGACTGTAAGAAGTGCGAAATCTTTTCCCTAAACTATTTCCAGTCACATTTTAGAACCCTTATGTAAATAGAGAGCTTGTAGATAAAAGCCTACTGTTTCTATTTTGAACCTCTGAAGATTTTTTTTCCATTTTGAATATGATAAATGGCTTAGGAAAATGGATGAAAGTCAGGTTTTTTCCTTTTTGAAAAGGTGTTGCATTTTACAAAAGATGTGACAAGTGTACAATGGATGATTGTGTTTCTAAATGTGCTGAAGTGTTGAACAGTAAATGGAACTGGGTCAAAAAAGAAATTGTAACTATTATTTTAATAAAATGGTTTGGAACTAAGTAGGGTTTTTTCAGCATTTATTCTGTGGGCAGATTATTCTTGGTGTCATTGATTAAAGCAATATTTAAATTGCTACATTTTTGCTAAGATCTGGTTTCCTTGTCTCTAGATCCATTTCCGTGGCCTTAAGTTTGAGATGCTTAGCAGGGAACAAAGCGCTGGCAAGTAGACCACAATGAATACTCTGGTGGGGTCCTGGATTTAAGGGCTCAGTGCAATTTGTCCTTTTGATCTTCAGTGCTGTGGCTGATGTATGTCATGAGGCTTCTGTCTATAAGCTCAGCCCCAAATTTAGTGGACTTGTAAAGCCTTTGCATGTATGTAGTCACAGGTTCACGGGTTATTCTGACTTGGAAGGGACCCACAAGGATCAATCCACTTTTTGAAGACGAGAATCCGAAACTATCTTTTCTTATTGTGGCCATTGCTAAGCTGTAGTATTTTTGTGGGGTTTTATAATACTTGCTTACTTAGACAGAAACTATAGACAGTTTTCCCCTGTGCTTTACTGCCAAATCTGTCAGGGGCCCTCATAAAACAATGAAAATATTTTTTTTGTGTTTTAGCTTACATCCAGCTAAGGAGAAGGGAAGGGATATTCATGTTAGTTATATCTCAACATTTGGTCTTTCAGGCTTAATCTTGTATATCTCATTTAGACAGTCTAAAATAATTCCAGTAGGGATTTTTTATTAAGCTAAAAATGCAGTGTTGATCTATTCTGGAACAAACTGTAACACCTCACTGTGTACCAGCATCTCTGTATTCAGCAACCGAGTTATTTTTTTCCTGATTTCACATCTGAAAACAACAGAGAGAGCTTAACAGAGGATTTACTATAATAGATGTGTTGTTAAAACAGTAATTTATGCCACATTGTTGAATGATTGTAAGATGTAGAATGCAGATAATTTTGTGGAGCTTTCTTGTTGTGAGGATTTATTTATATGTCATTCCATGAATGCCCACTTCCTGTTACACACATTTAAGGTGAATTAATAATATTTATCACATACCCAGAGGTCACTAGCTGAGTGAATAGGCTAGACATCCCTAGTCAGAAAGTCCTAATCATATCATGGCTTCATCAGAGAATTTAAATTGTTAAATTGGAGCAACATTTGTCTAGTAAGAACAAAATTTCAAAATGGAGTCTAGCAACCATACAATTCTACAGGGATATTTAATATGTAATGGCTATTTTAGAATAAAACAAAATTTAGGAAATCTAAAATAAATAAAAATTATTGTCTAGAACATTGACTGAGTACAGTAATATAATTGGAAGACTCTTAATACTTTTTATATCCTGCTGCTTGCAGTGGCTCTTTTATTTATTAGTTCAAGGGAACAAAGGAAGATGAGCAGTAAGGGAGAAACACAGTTTTTAATTTTGTGTGAAAGATATCGTTCATTATGACTTACAACATATTGTTTAAAAACTTTGAACAGATACACTTAAATCACCTGTAACCATGCAGGTTATGAGCAGTTTGTTATCACACTGTTACAAGCAGTTTGATCTCAGTGAAAATCTAGACTGTAAAGAAAAATAATTTCACTTCAAATATTTGTTTTTTACATAAATTTTGTCTCTCCTAAAATGCTCATGGACCAAAACATCCTACAAACTTTCATAAAATCACTTAAAGACACTGTATTTATGAGTCTGGTTCCCAGGGGAAGGAAATAATTCAAAATCTATGGATTCCAGTGTGCTTCATAAAATGCCCTTTTTAATTTATTCTGCTAAAAGAAAAAATTCGTCCCTAAAAATTTAGACTCTTAGTACATGGAAGTTTGAGCCACTCTGAGCCACACAAAATAGGATGCTTTATCACAGTCATGCAAGTTTGATTTCAAATTCTTTTTTTTTTTTACGTGATGCACTGCAGAAAAAGCATTAGTGATCAGAATCCCTTTTAACCAAGATATGCCTTTGTTTTCAAGTATTACAGTATATGCAATTATCATTAAGGTTTTTACTTTAGTTTATGCTGTATTGATAATTTCCCTCTGATTTACTTCAATAATCTGTGAAGGTTCGTGTTTTGATGTAAAGTTGAGAAGTTTGTGTGCAAGACTAATCAGCACTTCATATATGTGTGTGGAACTCACTGGGATTTGGATCAATCCATAAGTGAATTTTCTGATGCCTTCAAGAAGGAAAATACACAAACCATTTCCTTTACTGTATAGAAAGCCTATATAAATGGGTTTGCTTCCAGGTATTTAAATACTTTGTTAGTAAATGTACTTAACACTCTCTCTCTCTGCTTAGTGATTTCTTAGGTATCACAGATTTTATCACTATTTTTACACTAACAAGGTGGCATATTACTTATTTTGTGGGAGAGGTCAACCTCCTTAAGTCTAGTGTTTGCCTTCAGAGGGATCACAAGTGTCTTGTGTAGGGTCTGAGCACAAGTTTTTCATCTGCTCATTGCTTCTTTAAAACATTCATGGCTTCAGTTGAATAGTTCTAACCAAAACCAGGGTTTTAGGCCCCAACTTACCATTTGTGCTTGAATTAAACTTCTCTTTGTGAACATTACGGCACTCAGATACTGTAGACACCTGCTCTCAGCTGGACACAAACGTTGCTAGAGACCTCCACTCTAAAGAGTGCAGAACATAAATAGATCCAGTGATAAAGAATGGACAAGATGTATAAAGAAGTGAAATGTTCAGAGTGAAATTACAGATATGCAGATTAGGAACAGAATTCAAATTCTTGGTGCTGCCTCCAGTGAGCAAGTCCTGTACCATCACATATTTTAGACCAGTCATGCCTTCTTCATTTGCATTTCTCATACCAGTAATCTGTGCCTTTTGTCTTCAGATATTTCCTTTACCCTTTGTCTAGGTGGATAAAGTGTACAATATCTTTACTGTATTTTAGACCTTGTCTTCTGATTTGCTTGTCCTTTTGACAAATGTGGAAGTATTTTGGTCTAGAACAGCCATTAGCAGAAGTTGATGGTGTTTCTACTTGCACAGTGGGATTTCATTTATTAAGTCTCAGTGACATTACATGGAATTATACTATATATGATATAATGCAGGTACTGCATTTCTTATTATTGTGCTATGGTTTATATCTACATATTTCTATTTTATACATTTATATGATACCATGATTAAATGATGTATTACATTCAGTCTGTTCTCCAGTGCTCTTTATAAAGCAATTTATCCTCTTCTGTTCAAATCTACCCATATTGCTGTTTTGTTTAGTTTTCTGCTTGCTAAAGCATGGGAAAATCTGCTTTGTGTGTGGGTATACACAGAGGAATTTTCAGAGGAGACTTTCTTTTTCTCTTCTTAGAGAATTAATTTTATGAAGTTTATTCAGTTGTGTTTTATCAAAGGATTCCAACTCAAAGTTGTTGTAGCTCTCAAATTGAAGTCTAGTTCTTCATTTATAAATATGCAGTAATTGTAATAAAACAAAGGTCACTGCAGAATTCCATTGAGCATTATTTGCATTCACTGTTAACAAGAAATATAAAATGCTCTTTAGGACAGAGAAAGTTGTAGATGATATAAAGTACAAATTTACAAATTATGCATCACTGATTTATGAATATTTCAGAGTTTGAGCCCTTTCTGATGCTAGTTTAATCTCAAGAGGAAGACAGTCAAATTTTTCAATGTCATTCTCAGTTTTGTTCATCTTGTAGAGAAGTTATAAATAAAGTTTATGTCAAATTACTGACACAGTTTTCTGATGGACTAGCCACCATCAGAGTTAATAAAAGCAATCAATAATAACAGTGTATGAGATCTGTGTTGTTACTTTACTCTGCAAAGTCCAAATTATTGTCTTTACTCAAGACTAATTCCTCATGCTATCAATACAATTTCATAAGTGCATATTAGATTAGAGCCCATGAATGAGGTGTGAAACAGTAATAGCATGTGTTCCTACTACCAAAAGCAATTTATTTCATAGTTTTATTTATAAATACTTTCTATTTATATCTCCTAGAAATTACAAAAACACTGAAAAATACAAAATTGGAATACCATCTATTTTTTGGTAGCTTGAGAAAATTGTTGACAATGGGAAGAACATGTCAAACACTTTTGGGCAATTTTCACCAATCTGCTCTCTTTAATCCTTTGTGAGATGCAAAATGTTTTGCAAGCTGACTTTAGTACCTGTTGTTCTTTTTGTACTGCTAGCTGAGTTGTATGGAGGGACAGTGTTCATAGCACTATTCATAACTCTCAGCCATAGCTGATGGTTGCATGCTACTGGACATCTTTGCTGAAGGATGATGGGAAGATGAAGAATGAAAAGAGTAGTTCTCTAACTCTTAGCTGTGGGGGGCAGGAGGGGGGAAGAAAAGGAATTTTAACCTCACCACTTTTAACTAGCACTGGAAATACCTTATGCTAAGTAGGAATTTTTTAACCACTGTCACCAACTGCAGTACGTTATCACAAGTTACTTGTGAGAATGACACCCCATTGCTGCTGAGATGGCTCTGGCTTTGCTCCTTTCCCTTTGCTAAGTTATGTCACTACACCAGCCAAAAAGAAAACTATTTACCTTGGGTTTTTTTAGTTGGATGATCTTGCTTAAGTGAGTGTGCTATACAGGCCCAGTTAATTCTCCATCAGAACCAAAAAGTGGAACAAGAAAGAGCTGGAGAAAAATAGTGGTGCTGGTTCGGCACCATTTAGATTTGCTTAGGAAAAAAAAGTCTCTAAAAAAGTGGTCGATACATGTTACCCTTACTTGCTCTTCTGGACATGTTAGCAGCTAGTTACATAATACTGTATTTCTAGGCAGCTGTACCAGGTTTGATTAGAGTATTGCTGGCAGATCCCTCAAAATAGAGTCCAAGGTACATGTTTATCCAGGGCTTCCTGCTGGCCATTAGAGTGGTGCAGATCGCTGTGAAAGTGTGCACAGGGTGCTTGGGGATGAGTCTGCAAAGCCATTGTAGCTGATTCCTGTGGTGCAGCTAGACAGGGTTTAAATTACAGATTAGAAAGTCAGGGAATCTGATACATGGTATTTATTGGTCATGAGAAATAATATTGCATGTGATTTGTGCAAGAACACTTTTTCACAAAAGGATTTTGGAAAATCGTAACTCTGAGGGTGTCACGTGGAATATTTCTTTGAATCCTAAATGTTTCACTTTTTCTCATAGTGTTTGCATCTCTATCCTATGAACATACTCCTTTGTATTGTATGCATAGAGATTTCAATTATCTGCAAAGCTGGGCACTTCAGCTTGTACTGTACAACTGGTGTTTTTATCCTTGGAAGTGTTTTGTTTGTTCTATGGCATTGGCCGATATCTGCAGTGATTGGCAAACATACAGATGCTCTGTACTGGCATGTTTGAAGGTTGATAGATGTGCTTCACACTGACAAAGGAGAGGCAGAAAAATGTTCAACACTGCAGGTGTAATGTGAGTATAGAGCCTTGTCCAGCTGGTGTGTCTGCATCAAATGTCTAGGAAGTCACTAATAATACACAGAGTACCGTGAAGTTTCACCCTCGTTGGAAGGAGGAAAGTGCCAAGGCTGGGATATTAGCCAATCTCAACACATGATAAAGCTGTGGGAGTTATGTATAGGCCCATAGGGCTTCAGTGGATCATTCTGGTTCATAAAGGAAATAGATAAAGGTTATACCTCTTGAAGCAGAACTATAATCAAAATAAGACTTTGATAGTTATGATCCTGGGAGAATTTAATGTACTTATAAATAATTGGAGCCAGTCCTGAAAACAGTGTTTTGCTGTTTCATAAATGAATGTTCATATTACTACATATTCATTATCTGTAGTCCACTGAATTTTTAATTTATTCACAAAGATTGGGGCAGCTTCATATTTGGGAAAAATCAAGAATATTCCTTCCTAATCTTTTACTAGATTCTCTTTGTTCTGAGAAGAAGAGCCACTGAATCCAGATTGCTCCAAGTGCTGTGGTTGTTAACAGAACATTTCGATCTGGGTTGGCAGTTTGTACACAGAATATTACAAAAGGAGGGTGCTGTCTCTGATTGTGTCTCTACCTCACATTTATTGTTAAATAAAATCCATCCTATTGACTTTGACATATGCTCTCGTTTGCACCTTAGCTTGAGCAGAGTCATTTCTAATAGTTTTAATAACTGAATTACAGGTTCACAGGATATTCCAAGTTGGAAGGGACCCACAAGGATCATCTAGTCCAACTCCCAAGAGACTGCCCACCCAGGGATCGAACCCACAGCCCTGGAGCCATGGACCTAACACTTGTGCAAAGCTTGGTCAAGATGGTGTAATCCCAAACCACCTTTTGGATTCACTCCACTCAGGAGTTTGCTACTTCTCACAGTAAAGCAGTTCTCTTGTGTGCACCTTGCCCATGTAACTTATGGCTCCTAAACACCAGTAGGTGTGGGATACCTTGGTATGAACATTATGGAGGTCCCCATTTGAAATGTGGGGCTTGAAAGTGATGATGAAGTGTGTGAATCATTTGGTTTCTTTTGTGAATGCTTTTTCGATGCTTCTGTGCTTAAGTTCCTTTCCCTGTGGTGTTGCTAAAGCAGTACTGCTGTGACTTCTGGTGATGTATAAGGATAAGTACACCAAAGTTTTCTCAGCAATCAGTATCATACAGGTACTTAGAGTGTATAGATTATGTCATCACTGCTAAACAAGAAAGTTTTTTTTCACTCATAGTTCTGATGAAAATCAAATTTACGTTCTCCTCAGGTGTTTTCTGGTGATTAAAGTGAAAGTGTGATTTTATTGGTTGCCTTTGTGATGAAATAGATGAAGAGAATGAAAGACTCATCTTTTACTCCATGTTTTCGTGCTTTTGGATAATAGATTTTTGTCCATGTGAAATGTGAAGTGTTGTAAAAAATAGATTTTAGTCTGATAACACATCTGGTAACTTTACAATAACTGAATGTCTAGAATAAGTAAGATGGGACAGGGTACCCAAGCATGCCAGCATATAGCATCTAGATATTTTTCCGACTTGGCTAAGTTCGTTCTTTTATGTTAATATATACACAAATATTTTCATTGAATCAACAGCATTATTTATATAAATGGGATTTAATTAAAAGCAGATTTGCCAGTAAATACCTTCAATTGAAAATGTGGGTTCCTGAAATGTATCGTATCAATATTAGAGCAGGAAACCATGATTTTATTTTTAACAATAATCTCTAAGTATTATTAAATTGCAATCAAAAATCATTATTAATAAATAATAATAACAATTACTGTACTGTACATGGACTGTCTTATATAAGTTACATAAGCATTCTTTGTTCTTGTTATACGAGAACCCAGTTTTGTCCAGTTCCCAGATTTTCACTGCTCTGCCTGATCATCAGTGTATTATTGCTTAGCTCTGGGATCCCCAGGGCCATATTTTGCCTTTCACTGGCCCTACCAGACTTGTGCTCCCCTACACTGCACCCACTGTCTCCTGCTTGGATGCTTCTGCTCTCAAACCATTCTCTGTTTGCCAGGACTCTCCTCTTCTGCATTGCATAATTATGCTGGGGTAATGAGTATGTCATTCTGTACAGAATAACTGTTCGTTGCTGCCATCTATAAGAAGAATATGGTTCCACAAAGATAAGGAAAAGTTAAACAAATCAGGCAATAGCTGGTTGGTCATTAAACAAACTAAACAAAGCTTCAGGAAGAACAAAACAAGTTCAGAAAATACTTGATGTGTCCTGAGGCTTTCTAATGGTCGTGGCAGAATTGTAACTATTGCTATATGGGGCTCCACTAAAATACATTTAGAATCATGAGGAATGGCAGTGGTTATTGTCACTATTTTTTTTTCCATTTGTCTTGAATATGTCCAGAAACCACTATGGAATTTGTCACAAAATTTTAGCATTCTAAAGCATGCATCTTTTTTCATTTGATGAAAAAAAAATTAGTTTCACATCATTGATTTATGTTTGACACTAGATACACCTGGATAAAAACAAGAATCTCTTGGGGCAGTTGGCTGATGTTTGGCTATGACTGACACAACTACGATAGAAACAGATGCTTTTAATTCTTGTTTTTTGTGTAAGTTTGGGTTTGTATTTATCTCTAAAATACGTTTCTGAATGCAAAGTTGACAGTCATTTGATATGACAGCCACTTTCGGGGAGTTCTTCCTAAGAGGGAGAAAGCATTAAATTAGAAGTATTGGAAGATAATACTTGCTGTAATACAAGCAGTGGAAGAATATATGGCCTTAAAAGATGTGAGGATACATAATAAATATTTTGAAAAAGCACAACAAGAAGATCATCTTAGCAACAGAATTTATAATTTTCTTAGATGGCATGAGGTGAAAATGGCAAAAAAAAAGCAACAGGATGTTTTGGTGATCTACCAAAACATTGTCCAGCAATTATTAGGTTTTGGANTTAATGCTTAGATGGATTCTGCGGTCCTGGTTCTCGCTCTCTCTGGTCCATAGGTTTTCGCTATGGTCGGTCCAATTCACAAGCAGCGGGATGCCTGGAAGAACATCTCTACCCCTTCTCTCGTGGGCCTGGGGGCCTTCAGATCTCTCAGTCTCCCGACACATGTTCTGAGCTGGCACGCTACATCTTACTACTGAACTTTTTTTTTCTCTCTCCCAAGTATGTTATTCACAGAGACGCCTCTATCTCTATAACCTTGAAGGCCCTGGCAGCACGGAGAGAGCCCAGGCAAGAACTGAGCTGTTAACCCCCTCGCTACCAGAGCAGCAGAAAACCCCCTAAACCATAACACTGGATATCATGCAATAATGCTGTGGCATAATGGCAAAGGATTTTTTTATAGTTCTAAGGTCTGTTTTCATTTGTGTGTATACTTTGACCACAATATTTCACTTCCAACAGTTTGGCATAGAAAATTGCATAAAATAATTTTGCCTTAAAATCAACGTGGGTATTTTCAATTATCGGATTGGTGTTATTTTGAGATCTAGACTGATCTCAAAAAATACAAGTTATTTTTCCGGCAGCACAGAATGTTGTGAGTAGCATAGCCCAGTTAACATGGGTGTTAGCTATGTGTTTGATACCAATCAAGGTTTTAAAAATCTTGTCCATTCAGTCTTTTCTCACAGCTCAGTTTTGATTAGAAGTCCTGAGCTTATGTTCATGACCACTTACAGTCTTAGTACTTTTTAGGGGTGAATACTGTTAATTATAGGTGATCTTTTTTTTACAAATTAAGGAGAATCATTGTGATACTCTGAAGAGAAGTCTATGTGGACCCTAACACAAGGAGAAAATTAGATTTCAAATTAACTGAAAAGATGGAAATTGTGAAGGTATTCATGTCTTTTATGTGGATTAATTCAAAGTGCTTAAGTAAAGGCAACAATGGAGGATAGACATAGGTTATATTGGAGATTTCTTGAGGAATAAATACTGGAGATCTTAAATCTCTTTTATTGAGAGACACTATTGGGATATGACAACTAGATGGTGTCTAGTGCTATGATAAAGTTGGGAATTCTGCCACTTCATGACAGGGATCCTTTTGGCATGCAGTTAAAAAGATCCCCAGTATTCTTTGTTCCTTTGGCAGACACACATTGCTCATGGTAGCAGTGATGTGCTGGCAAAGACACAAAGTGCTGTGTTGATCAGAGAATACATTATGTGCATGCTAACTTGAAGGATGATCACACACTGTTCCTCTCATAAGACAGACCCTCAGGCCACAAAGTCCATTTCAGCATATTTGGTATTTGTAACTTGTAGTTCTCTGTTAGAAATTGTCACATTGCCCCAGTGGAGTTCACAGCTAAATATCGAACAATCTTTGTGGTTCACAGCTCATAACGCATACATAGGTTCATACATACTTAAGCTTCTCTTGAAATTGCTCTGGCTCTAAGCATGTTTTCTGCTTTTTCCCCACCCTTTGGTCTGCCTGTGCTTTGTCTTGTGTCTAGGTTGTTAGCTCTTTACTTGACTCTTTCAACTAAACCCTCAGATTTCCCAGAAGCTTACACTTTCACAGAGCTCCGGTCTTATTAGTACTCTAAACTTACAGTTTATTGTATCTGGGGCATAGAACAGGTGAAGTAAACAGACACAGAAGCTTTGTAGGAATTACAAATGGAAAAAAAAAAAGACCTGAAAACAAAAGAAGAAACAATCTTTATTTCACGTAGCCTTAGAAATGTACAGGCTTGGGCAAAGAAATAGAATCCCTGTATTTAATCCCTGTATTTAATTCCCCATCACTCCAGTTGAAGTTGAAGGTCGGTGAAGAGTCCAGTATTCCCAGTTTTATCCTCTACTTGTCACAGGATTCCTCTGTTATAAATTCTGCAAATCTATTTCTTTAGTTTTATGCACAAAAACATCACAAAAGGCAGGGTATGCCTTCCAGCCCATGCCTCATTCATTTCTGCAAGTCCCATTACTGCTCTGATGTTAGAATGTAGGCAGGCAACAAAAATGTAGTGGGCTAAGATAGAATGTGAATTCAATGTGTAGGTTTCCCAGAGCCTAGTCTTCCTTGATCAGACATCACTTCAACTGCCAGTACACAGTGTGGTTTCCTCTGAATTGCTTCTGCCGGCCTCATTAATCTAGTGATTGGTATCCCAGGAAAGAGAAAATAAAGGCTTAAGTTTCCTCAAAGTATAACCATGAACTTATGTCTCCTCATCTATAAGAGATACTTACGTTAGCATATTTATATGTATATTTACAGTCAGGTCTCCTATATTGTGCACCCGCGGTCTTAATCCGGACCCGTGTAGCCCGACTTCCAAGTTGAATGGTGGCTGCGCCGCCGCCTGTGCTGCCCCCACAGCCACCCGAGCCACCACCGCCGCCCATTCCACCGCCTGTTCCACCTCCATGGGTGCTGCCGCGGTGGCCGGTCGTGCATGCACAGTTGCGAAACGGGTCTCCTACTTTGCTAAAAAATCATGCCGCTAAGATCTGAAGCCGCAATATGGGGGGTGCGAAGTGCTAGAGGGCTGACTGTATATGTGTTTTTTCTGTAGCTAGGTATTTTTGAGTAAGAGCCAAAAGTTTTTGGCGTCAGCTCAGTACTCTCTCAGATACATAACATTGCCCAAGAGGATGTGAAGGTTTGGTCATCAGCAGGTCAGATGCTTTTTTCTGGCATACAGCAGACTTACATGTTCACCTAGGTGCCTGACAAAGATTAAAAAGGGAATAAAGTGCAGTGTGCCATCCTGAAAGCCTTTATTTAGACCAATCAGGAACAGAGATGTCCCCACATCAGCTCTTCAGGAGCTGATTTCAGGTCATCTGCACCACTTGCTTGAAATGAACCTTTCAATTCTGCTCAGTCCTCTTTTAGACACCAAAGCAGGTACCTAGACCATGTGCAAATATTGTGAGTTAATCTATTTGCCGTAACCTTTAAGATTTTAATGATGTTGCTTGTCAAGCTTTGCTTACATTAGTATTTACTCTCCACTGATGTAAGTAGGATTGAAGAAAAGGATAGCCAGAGAGTTTTGCGTGTTCTCTGGTTTGGAATTCTTGTCAGTTCAAGCACATAAACTACTAGAAAGTGACACACTCTTAAAAATTAAAATCACAGTGAAATTTTTAGATGTTACTTGTAGCAAGTATTTTTTCTTCTATTGCTATAAAAGCAGGTACAAGTTAGTTACTCATTAGTGTAAAAAAGATAAAGATGCAGGTGCTATTTAATCAAGATTTAATTTTTCTTACTATAGTAAGTACATTTTTAATAGACCTATCATTTGTAAATGCACTGGAGTCTACTCAAATCTGAAAACACCTTAATGTAAGTGACATAAGTCTCTGAAATCATAAAAATTATAGACAACATTGAAATACTTTCATTTGTGAGTCCAAATGTAAAAAAAATGAAATTATTTAAAAACAGATATGTTGTATATTTTCTTCTCTAAATTATTTATATAGAAGTTTAGAGAAATGGAAATAATTCTATTTCTAGAGACATCATTTACTATTTTGTTTTGAGGATCTAGGTGATCAGAAACTGTTGAAATCAGTAGTTTTTTTACCACAGAATAATACTTGTGTTTCTTCAAGCCCATTGTGAACGAAATAGCATAGAAATACTTTAGATTGTTCCCTGGATTTTTATGGAATTGTCTCTGTTTTTTTGAGGATTATGGAATGTTAAATACTGTTGAGAGAGTAATCCATGTAGGCTGGTTGTCACCTCTGCCAAAGAAACAGATGGACCAATGACCTTTTCAGGGCGGTGTTAGATCTATGTGCTTTTGACTGGCAATGGTGCTGGGAGCACTCTTGGTCTCTGAGGTTTCTTTATTCGGTTAATCTTAATTTTTATTGCTGAATAGTTGTTTGTTTTATGTTCAAGAGAAATAATTTAAGTTGCCCCTCCATTCTTCAGTCACCTTGGCACATTTGCCACAGGTGAAGCTGTGCTAGTTCTCCCATGTGAACATTTAGAAGCATGAATCTTGGACTCTGGCCAGATATCATACAAAAATATCTTCATCTACACAAGTGGCCCCTATGACCTTTGAGTACACATTTTTGTTTTCCAAGAAATTTCATTTTTGTGTAACTGCTCATCAGTCACATGATAAGCACAACCACATATAACTCAGTTGTATAGTCCTAACAATTATGGGTTCCATTAATGTACAAATCCATGGTAACCTGGGAAAAAATCAATGCCATCTCTCTGAGAAATAAGCAATTAAAATACTTAAACAAATTTTCTCGTGACATTAACCTGTATTTTTTTTTTACTAAATTTGGTGTCTTTCTTATTCTTTTGTATGTCCATTAGATTATTTCCTATATTTTTGCAGAAATTGTTGATATACAACTAAAGTTATGCCTCCACCAGTAAGTTTGAGAAGTTTATGTGAACAACAGAAATCATGATTTCTGAGGCTGCGCTCAACCATTTCAGTGCTAATAAAATAAATTAACAAATTGCTGGTGTTTGCAGCAGTGCTCTTTCTCCATTTATGGAAAAAAAAATACAGTTGTACCTCAGTAGTTCACGCTGTCGTAGGCCTCAGTAATCTGTGGAATTTTTTTCAGCGATCTGGAAGGTGTATAGTTCCCTGGGATGGCACGGTCCCACACCGCTGCAGCAGATGGCCAGGACTGTCGCCTGCCCCTAGTAGGAGTGAGGAAATCTTAAACTGTAACTGTAACAGATTAACTACCTGGGTCCCAGTTCAGGCCATTCTGGCCAGGGCAGCCAGCCTGGACTTGCCAGAGCATATGCGCATATGTGCATATGCAGATGTTCATAGTCTCAGACAAAGCACTCCTGCCAGTGCTAGCTGCTGCAGTTAAAGGGAAAAAAAACAGACTCCCAAGCCATAAGGAGCCCCTGGGTGTTGCAGCATTGTAAAGTTGCCATATTTCTGGCAATATTTGCCATATTAATGTCCAAAGCCATAGATTTAATGTTTCACGGGAGTCTCACAAGACCCAAAGCCCGTGAATCCGGAGGCATGACACTATTTGTAAGCATACGAGCTTTACTTTTTTTTTTGTTTGTCTTTTAGATTATGCTCTGAATGGATATAACATAAAGTTGGGAAACCTGTGAAAAACACTGATAGGTGATATTGGAAGCTTGAATAATTTACAACATTTGCTGGATGAAAACAGTTAGCTGGACTGTTATTTATATTGCAAGTGAGCATTTAGAACTGATGGAAATCCATGGAAGATTACTTAAGTTAAAAGTTTGTATTCATGATTTGGTTATACAGTCCTTGCTTCTTCATGGTTCACCATTCATCGGTTCAATACATCGTGGTTTTTTTCCGCATTTTTACCGTCTTTACTACTACTTCACAGGCTTTGCTTATTATGGCATCTTTCTGGAACTGTCCCTCCCCCGCAATATTTAAGGGATTTCTGTATTTTGGCATTTCCCTGATGTGATGTGGTGTGCAGGATTCAGATATTGAGCCCTTCCAAAAGACAAGAGCTCTAGTTTTCCAACTTAAGATGGAGATATTTTTTAATATATGATTGTATATTATTATTTTGGGGTTGTTTCATATTTGAGAATCGCTCACTCTGTTCATGTAGTGATAATAAACTCAAGAGATCTTAAGGCTGATTCCTTAAGGATAGCATTTTACTTTTAGATCTATTTTTGTGAGTAGATTCCAAAATGCTTTTGAAATTATGTGAAAGAGACTTATAGATATATCTGGGTTTGAAGGTCATATGGTCCAACCCCTTTCTCAGGGTAAAGCTTGTTGAGTTGCATATTTTATTTCAGTCTTCTCTTTTGTTCATGGTGAGGTTGTTTTGATCCTAATGCTTTGTATATATGCCAGTATTCAGCAAATAGCTAAACCTATTATTTGAGCTAGTGTGTATAATTTCAATGAGTTTTGTTATTTCTGTCAGTCACTGTAATGGTCGAGGTTTTCTTAGTTATTCTTTATTGTGCTTCAGGTTGTAGTATTCTAATTAGTAGAAAAATGATGCAAATCACAATTACAGTGTGCAGAATGACCAAAACAGTTAACACGAAGAATAGCTAATAAAAAAATTCTATAGAAAAATTTCCAAAAATAATTATGGCTGAGACATCCTTAAATCTATAGATTTTTGAAACTGTTTGTTGTTTACCAAGTCAAGGTTCAGTGTTACCCAGAAGTTGCATTAAAAAAAAAATAATTTCTTGCAGTATTTTACATCACTCACACAAAGTGAGGCATGTTTGTATGCCTTCCCTTTTGCTTGTGATATGTCACAGCTGTACCATGCTGTTGGTAGCTTCTGGCATTGAAAGACAAGATAAGGAATCACTATTGAATAGTGTTCTGGAAGGGAGAAAGAGAAGAGGCAGCCAGACAAGAATTTTCGAAGTTAAAGCTTGTAGGGCAGAGATAAGGCAGTATAAAAGGAGAAATGGATTAATGCTAGCCAAAGGGGTTGAGATAATAAGGATTTTTTTGCAACATCATAGGGAAAAAACAAATAGCGAAAAGACTGAAAGGGATGATAATAATCTTATTTAAAATATCTGAGTTCAAAAGCTTTTTTTTAAGAATAAGAAATTAACAGTGATTCTAAAACAATAAAAAAGTAAGAACTTGACAAATGAGAAATAAGGTCATCTGTGAGAAATCGGAATGTGCAGGAATACAGTGGTGTAGGGAATGTGTTATTATAGACTATTAGAGTAAATGAATAACACAGGATTGTATAACCTTAAAAAAAACCCCAAGAAAATAGTTAATTTCATTGTTTTAAAGATCCAGTTTCTAGACTACTAAAACTATGAAAGTAACCTGATAGGATATCACTATGTGAAAGTGAAAATAATAAGTATCATGACTTTCTGTATTAAATTTGTTCTAATACTATAAATGTTAACCTGCTCTTTTTCCAGGAATTGTTAAATAAATAAATATATTAAATGAGAAGATATGGGTATTTCTCATATTTCGATAAAAATTAAGATTAGGTTTTTGCGCACTTAAAAGTAGAATGTGTACTATAGAAAAACTATAAATTAGTAGCAGTGGGGTACTGACAACTGCATAAATTCATATTTGAACTTGTATCTTCAGTAGTGATTCAGTATGACCATGACATTAGAACTAGTCATCGTGGATTCCGGAGAGGCAGGTCTTGCCTGACCAACCGAATCTCCTTTTATGATCTGGTGACTCACCTGGTTGACAATAAAAAGGCCGTGGATGTTGTGTACTTGGACCTTAGCAAAGCCTTTGACACGGTTTCCGATAATAAGCTTCAGGAGAAACTCATAGAACATTGACTGAACAGAAGCATTTTATGTTGGGNGGTCCAGAGAATGGCGACAAGGATGGTGAAGGGACTGAAGGACAAGCCCTATGGGGAATGGCTACGGGAACTGGGGTTGTTCAGCCTGGAGAAGAGGAGGCTCAGAGGTGACTTCATTGCTGTTTACAATCACCTGAGGGGAGGTTGCCGCCAGATGGGTGAGAATCTCTTCTCTCAAGCTGACGACACCAGAACGAGAGGCCATGGCCTTAAGCTACTCTAGGGTAGGTTTAGACTGAATGTTAGGAAGCACAGAGAGAGTGATCTCTCATTGGAATGGTCTGCCCAGGGAGGTGGTGGAGGTGCCATCCCTGGAGGTGTTTAAGAGTAGGCTGGATGAGGCAGTTAGTGCCATGGTTTAGACAATGGGTTGGTGTTGGGTTACAGGTTGGACTCGATGATTTCCAAGGTCTCTTCCAACCTTGCAAATACTGTGATACTGTGTGTGTGATATAAGTGATTTCAGTAGTGAAAGAAACCTGTGTACTTGATGAAACCTAGAGTTTAGCAATAAATTAGGAGACAATGCAAGAAAGAAGGCTTATATAAATCCAAAATGTGGGGAGCACATATGATAATAGAATTCAGAGTACGGTAAACTAGTGCTCTGTCCTGAAAATAAATTGAAATAAAGTGGGAGGAAGAAATCCTGAAAGCACTGATAGTGAATGATACTTGCAGATGATTGCAGATAGGGAAAGATGCCAGAGAGTGATTTGGAAGTCAAAACAAAAGATCCCTATGTAAGTAAGTACTGGAAAGGTGTCTTTCAACCTAAATGTATTGTTTTTTTGTGAATTGCTTATATATTTACAAGTCTTTAGTTTTTATAGATTCATAGCATATTGTAATATATTGTAAAATTTCATGCAACACTTTGTTTGTCCTAATCCTAGGCATTATTGTTATATCTTTTTACTCACTAAATATATTACACTAAATTTGATTATATATCTTAAAGACTACAATATATATTGTCTATATTATGTATTTCGTATCTGTATACAGTTAAACCTCAACTATTCATGCATATGTTTTCGCTGCTTCAGCTATTAGTGAAAAATCCGCAAATCCTAATCAGTTATTCACAAACACGTCCGGTCAATGCATGCGCGGTTACTCTGCTTCACAGAGAGGCAGTGCCGCCGCTCCCCATGGAGCGGGACTGGCATGGCTGTGTGGGCCAGGTAGGCTGTGCCTCTCGCTCACTGGGGACAGCTACAGATCACTCCCTTACGAGTCCTGCAATGGTTACGTGGTGTTTATAGTCCTGCAGAGCCTTTAGACATCCCACAGTCTCCACAGAAGTCATGACCACTCCTTGTCAATCTAAGCCTAGCCAGGGCACCCTGCTCTGTCTTCTCCAGTGTCCATCCCAGCACCACAGCCCTACAGCCCGCCGCCCCCACCGCTGACAGTGTGGCCACAGTGGTTTGGTAAAATTAAACCATTGAGAAAGTCTGTATAAAAACCTGTTTCCACAGCCACTCAGAGATGGGCTCACACATAGGGACAGGGAGCCAGGCTGGACTTGCCAGCGCATACCTGCATACGTGCATATGGAGATATGTGTAGCCTTAGAAAAAGTACTCCTGCTTGTGCTAGTCAGCTGCAGTTAAAGGGAAAACACTCATACACGTAGCCGTGTAGGGGCGTCAGGATTTTGCAGGGCTGCAATTTTGCCATATTATAGCAATAATTTGCCATATTAATGTCTGACTGGAATTTGTGGATTTAATGTTCCACGAGAGCCTCATAAAGACCCAAAACCCACGAATCCGGAGGCATGACTATATCATATTTTCCATTCAAACCACTATGATCTGATAGTAAAGAATTTGTATGATCTCATAAATAAATATGTTAATAAAAGAAAGGACATTTTTGTCCTCTGAACATGAAGTAATTAAGATATTGTGGGCAAAGTAGGCTAATCTAACTCAAAAATTTATTCAGTATTTTTCGTCATAGAATCATAGATTGGCTTTGGTGTAGTTTAGCCTAAGATTCTGGTGTTATTTACCCTTCCTCCACCAAATCTGATAGAATAATTTCTTTCCTCAAAGGGAAGTGAAAGAAAAAAATTATTAACTAAAATACAGATTTATTACTAAAAGTCTTGCTCCAGAGAACTCAGCAAAAACAAAAAAAATACACCTGTTGTTAACAGTCCGACAACTTCTACTATTTTCCTCCGCCAGACCGGGGCAGGGGGGAGGAAAGGGACCAGAACCACGTTTCTGGCTAGATATCTGTGAAGCCTCCTGGAGCGGTTGAGATCTCTTTTCGGTTCAGATATGTCTATGGAAGCATCCAGTTCCTCTGATTCTCCAGAGAAAACTGGAAAATGAAGAGTAGCTCTGATTCGCCGCCATGACCCCACTGCCGAGTCACAGGGACCGCCGCTGCCACCGCTGTTTTTTGGAACTCCCACCACTGCTGCTGCAATGCGTCATTCCATTTTCCAGGATCTACCATCATCACTGAGGGGGAAAAAAGATTTTACTGACAACACCACCCAAAACACAGCAATATGGAATACAAAAGACAAAGATGCATTAATCACACACATTACGATGCCACCCCATGACAGGCTTAGTTTGGAAAAGACCTTAAAAATCATCTGATCCCAACTCTCTCACCATGGGCAGGAACACCCTTCCACTGGATCAGGTTGCTCAAGCCCCGTCCATCCTGGCCTTGAACAATTCCAGGGCTGGGCATCCACAGCTTCTCCGAACAAACTGCTCCAGTGCTTAACTACCCTCTGAGTAAAGAAGTTCTTCCTAATATCTGATGTAAATCTCTCATCTTGTAGTTTAAAACCATTTCTACTTGTCCTGTTACTATCTCTCAGCATAAAAAGTTGCTCTCCCTTTCTTTGAGAAGACCCCTTCAAGTAATGGAAAGCCACAATGAGGTCTTCCTGGAGCCTTACCTCATCAAGGCTGAACAACTCTGACCACTTCAGCCTGTTTTTGTAGAAAAGGTGCTCCAACCCTCTGATCATCTTTGCGGTCCTTCTCTGGACCTACTCCAACAATTTCATGTCTTTCCTGTGCTGAGGACTCCAGAGCTGGACCCAGGTGAGGTTTTATGAGAGTGGAGTAGAGGGGCAGAATCACCTCCCTCAATCTTCTGGTCACTCCTCTTTTGATGCAGCCCAGGATGTAGATAATGACATCTTAATGACAGAAAAGGATAATCCCTGAATGATAGAAGAACCAGTGGGTGTGAGTGACAAACTTCAGTGTGACTAGAAAGACTTAATAGCTCATAGGATAACAAATTGGACCAACCATTAATGTTGCCCCAGGGTGAGCCTTTCTGTTCATTGAGTTTTATGGATATTAAACTACCATTTGTTTCAGAATAGAAAAACAGCTCAAGAACTGTATATTTCAGTGCTTACAGCGAGACTGAAATGGAGCCTAACTGGTTCATAAACGTTTTTCCTGATTCTGTGTTTTAAGGTGAATTGTATCCTAAATATATCCAGAAAACATTTTAGACCAGCAAAACAAACCTAGCCTTTCCAGAGATCACTGCTTTCTCATTTGAAAAGGAGCTTACTTTGCCCTGAAGGGATTCTTAAGGGGTCACAGGATATTCAGAAGTCCAGGGTATTTTTGCAGGAATTTCTTCTCTGCTATTAAGGTAAAGGCAGTCTTTCAGTCAGCCTCCAGCACTTTTTCTTGTTTGTCTTCTCAATTTCTCATTGCAGGATTGATTTCTTGAAGACTAGAGAAGAATATACTCTGGGGAAAGCCTGCAATGATTTCCTGTGTCACCCCTAGATTGTCTTAGGGCTAAATACACCAAGCATGTCATACTAAAGCAAAGAATTAATTCGCTCAGACCAAGATCTTGGTAAAAAGGATTAGACAGCTATAGGAATAAAAAAGAACATCCCCAGTTACACAAGAGAGAAGTTTAATTTGTTTTTTATGGCACAGAATAATTACTTTTTAGATGTTTAGGAAAAACTTGTCTGCTTTGGATTTCTTTTACTGTTGTAAGACCTGTCATAGGCATAAAGTGTCTTTAGCAGGTATATTATATTTTCAAAAACTCAATGCTAAAGAAAACTTAAAATTCTGACATCTGTCAGTTCAGTTGTATTGAACTCTAGAAGTCTCACTTTCTTAGTATCTAGAAAGTTCAAATCTGTAAGTTATTTATTTCCTCATCAAAACACTTCTAGTAAGATAATACTATATTAGATACATCCTTTTCACATCCAACATGGTATTTTCTAGACTCCTGTGAAAAAATGCATAGTGAGACTGTATTTGAAGCAAGAAGAAATCTTTAGTAGAAAACTCATTACAATAGATTAAGGTCATGTATTTGTTCACAAAATCTGGATTTAAAAAGTATACTTATTTTTTTCCCCAAGGGTGTATCAAATGCCATTTATAAGGACACAATGGCCTCTGAAATGAAAGGGATATAAAAGATGGAAAAATCAGTCCTGGAAACACTTTGATATTCTAAGAACACAGAGTGCTACTTTGTATAGAAAATTTTAAGTTTTCTGTTATTTTTTCAGTACATCATCCAAAAGACCTGCATATTTTTCAGCTATTCTTATGGACAAGAAATAAACAAACACTACTGGCTTCATTTAAAAAAAAATAAAATCCTGGAGTCTTTTGTACAGTGGTTTGCTGGGGAGACATAAAAATAAACTTTGCGCCTGGAGGAATGTGTTAGAACTTGCGAAATGTCAAGAAAATTTCTTTTTCTTTTTTTTTCAGTGTGCTGTGTTCTGTACAGAAGAACCATATAGAAATTTCTTAATTTAAGAGAAAATAGATCTTTCTGAAGTCTTTGCTACAGATAAATGCCAGATTTCCTCTTTTTTAGCAGATGTCATTGAAAAACTCTTTCCAAAGAGAAGTATACTTTATACTGAGTACCTCATTTACATACATTGCTCATTACACTAGCAGAGAAACACTGATATAGCATTTTGTATATATTCTTGGTTTGCACAAGAGCAGTTACCTTTCATTGGTTGTTCTTTGCTTATTCTTCAATAACAAGGAAAACCTGAAAAAAAAATCCAAGAATGCTAGTACAAAATAGAGGTATATGTAAAGAAAGAAAAAATGCTACCCAGCATTTGCCTTGAGAAACAAACAGTAAACAGTTCTTTCCAGACTTAGAAATCGTTAAATAAGAGGTTATTTTTTTCTCCTGTTTATCATTGTGATTGTTCATGAGTAGTAGAATTTCACTTCTGTGTTGTCAGTATATTCTCAGCTAAAATCCTACCTTGGGCTCTTGTGGTAAAAGTATCATTTACATTTCTTCAATGATTTATCTGCAGGAAAATCCTGCCTTTCACTTTAGATTCCATCAGAATCATAAACCCAACAGAGTATCAGGCTTTTCTGCCTTAACATGCTCAAGGCTTAAGGTCAAATACCCTATATCCATATATACCACCATTTAATCTAAAAACATCAGTAGATTTATTAATTTTTAATAGTAATTTAACTGTCTAGAATGTAAACCCATAAAAAGTCTGATTTCAATCTATGCTACTCTTCATGATACTAAGTTCAAGACAAGCAGCCTTTGAAACAGCAGAAATCTGACACTAGGTTTTCTACAACAAAATATAGATGAGTTTCTTAACCTTTTTGTTGAAGAATATATCACAAAAACACTAAATAAAATTTATCATCAGAATAACACACAAGCTGTAAGCTTACATAATATTAAATCTGCTAGCATATTTTATTGCTGGATAGAGGTTTTATCAACTTATTGCTAAACAAGTATCCTTTGCCATCATTTGATTGATTCATAAACAATTTATGGTAAAATTTTTTACAATTTATGAATATTTGGGGTTTGAGGGTTTTTTTCTGAAAGGTTTTGCAAACTCCGGGAGCATTATATAACCCCTTTTTAAATAAATCCCAATCCTAATGTAAACTGTTTGTTACTCTTTTTCTTCACAGTGAAGACAAAGATTGTAGGATTTAGTAGATTAATGTGCCAGTAAAATAATTTAACTTCTTACAGATAATATTTATTAACACAATTCAGTGAATGCTTTATAATGATCAAGTTAATAGAAAAATTTAACCCTCCCTTCTCAAAGCAAACTTGTGACCCAACCAGGATATTTCTAGATGCATTGTTTCCTAAATATTGTATTATTATTTTTACTGTCTTTTAATCTTTGATTTAAGCCTTTGCCCATCAAGTATTCCTTACATAACTAACTTGTAGTTTCTTCTGTTCCTTACTTGATAGAATTTAAAAACGGTTCGAAAAATACACTCGAATCATTTCAGCTGAATCCTTTAAAACCCATGTTGGAGAATGTGTGAATCACAGTGTCTGTGTAGAAGACAAGTGTATTTTCGTTTCACAATTGAAATTTTCATTTTTGTGTTTGTGCAACTTGTCTTTGAAAATCTTGAGACATGAATTTTGATATCTGTCATTCCATCTATCTGACTGACTTTTAAATAAGCAATAGTAGAAAAAAGTCTTTAGCTTAACCTTGAGTCTGGTGGGAATAAATTGCACTTTTGCTTACTTTCTTCAGTATTCCAATTCGTCAAACTTGGAGTGACAGTAAAAGCAACATTGCTGTCTTCACTCTTGCTTCTATGCATCTCCCCTAGTTATTCTATACGTAATAGTGCTTGACTGTCTCCAAAAGACTAGATTTCTCTTAAATTAATTTCATTTTTGCTGTCAAAACTATTTTCTTTAATGAACAGTTTACTTGTAGGGGAAAGACAATAACTCTGTAGCCCAATAATAGGAAAACTTGCTTATGGTGCAAAATATTAGGAATTTAGGGAAGTGAATGTGATCTCCCATATTGCTCAGGAGCACTACAGTCAAACATTGCAAATTCTGTATTGTCTGTGTTTTTTGAAAAAATCTGTGGATGTTTTAGTTTGGGGTTGGTTACTTATCTACACAGTGCTCTTAATTCAGATTATAATTATATTGAATGAAATTTCTCAGAAACGTGTTTGAACTAATCAGTTCAAACTAATTCAATCAAGTCAATTTAATATAAGTTTAATTTAAAAGATCTCAATTGTTCAAGATCTTTTAGATGCAGTATATAGACCACAGAATAGGGATAGGAAATAGTAGGTGTATTACAATGCTTGGATTCTGAATTCCCATTTTCTTTTGTTGGTTGGTTTCCAAACAGTGTATCCAGGCATATTATGAGGTAAAATATTTTATCCCTCCATTCTTCTTAATATTTCATAGAGTTTGCAGGAGAGAGGTGTTCATGGCATATCAGAACAAAGTGTCTGTACTTACTTGCTTTAAATGGTCATGTTTGCAGTTTTGATGTACCTGGCCTCTTTATATATTGTTGAAGTCTGACTGCACTACCAGGCAACACACTGAATATTTTAAGGTAACTTTGAAGGGACTATGTACTAGGAGAAACAAGTCTGTAGTTGTTTCTGTTTTTACAAAAGACGGAGGGTCCTTTACATTTGAGATTTAGTACTTCATATTGTAAAACCTGGAGTGCTTTCACTACCTTAGCAAGATGGTTTAAACAGAATTGTACAAAAGAGCTTGTGAGAACCTTGGGAAGTCATTGTATCTTTTCTCCTGCCCCCCAAAAATTCTGAACTTGATTTAAACTATCTCTGAGAGTTGTACATCTAACTCGTTTTGAGACACTACCAGGAACTCAGATTTGCCAGCCACCACTAGCTGGCTGTCCTTCAAAGTCTTGATTTGGATTTGTTTGATTTCGATCTCTAAAAGCTTTTTCTTATTAACTACATAGTTATTTTAGTAATCATTGTGAATATAAAGAAAAAATATTTATTTCTTCTTAGTAGATACCCTTTATGTAACTGATGACTGTGATCGCCCTAGACAGACCATTGTAAAAATATGTTTAATAAATCCTTCCGTCTATAACTCTTCCATTTTCTAGTCTAATTGCCTCCAAATTCTTCAGTTACAGCTTTATGAATCCTGTTTTTCTCTACTGGATTGCCTCCAAGTGAACCACCTTCTGTGAGAGCAATTCTCAAGGCAAGATGCAGAGCTTAAACCAGTTGGTAGTTCAAACAGATTACTCCTCATGTCCCACAGATGACACAGATGACAAGTATAACATTTAGCTTTCTGAGAACTACTGGGTATTGCTGAGACTGTTTTAGTTAGCATTCCAAGGACCTCTATATTTCCTCCTAAGTACTGCTGCCTAGTGAGTTGTACTTCCAATATCTGTGTAGCTGTTGCTTAAATAAAGAACTGCACTTGCTCTTACTCATCCCAAGAAACTTGTGAATTCTCATTGGTTTATACCATCTTTGAATTATTGCATGTAATCTTTAGGATAGTGGTATCTATCTACTTCAGAATTCTGCTTCATTAATCCTCCTGTTCAGAAGATGATCCTCTAGTCTTCCAATTACCTTTTCCATTATGTTTTGCATCTCTTTTACCAAATGTCAATTTTAATTCTGCTGTTTTATATAATCATAGAATGGTTTTGATGGGAAGGAACCATTAATGATCATGTAGTTTCAACCCCCTCTGCCATGGGCAAGGACACCTTCCACTAGACCAGTTTGCTCAAAGCCCCATCCAGCCTGGCCTTCAACAATTCCCGAAATATGGCATCCACATCTTATTTGGGTAACCTGTTCCTGTGTCTTACCTCCCTTGTCATAAAAAATTTATTCCTTATGTCCAATCTAAATCTACCCTCTCTCATTTTAAAATGATTACCCTTTGTCCTGTCACTACAGGCCCTGGTAAAAAGTCCCACAGACTTTCTTAAAATCCCCATCCCTCTTAAGTATTGAAAGGTTCCCAAGAGTCTGCAGGCTTCCCACTTTTCACAGTCTTCCTTCACTAGAGAGGTATCCTTACCCTCTGATCATCTTCGTAGCCTTTCTCTGAGCATGCTTTGACAGGTCCATGTCTTTCATGTATAGCTGAACACAGGACTCCGGGTGGAGGTTTTTTCTTTTCTTTTTTCCGATATGAGAAATTCACATGTAAATTCACACACTACCTTTTCCCCCATCCTTAATTCTACATTAGGAGAAGACAACTCTGTCTTAGAAGACAGTATATGGTTTTCTACCACATGCTGCAGTTGTTTTACTGCATCACTCAGGTGACTGCTGGCCACCTTCTTTCAGGTTAAGGTACTTACTTAGGCAGTATACAGAGAGTTGACTAAGATTTTTCATTCCTGATTATTGTCAAACACTTTGAAAGGTGTCTAATTTCCTCATTCTTACAATTAGTGTGGTGAAATGAACAGTATGTAGAACAACTTTTTTTTTTTTTAATGATAACGGTATGGAATTTAATAATGTATTTTGAATTTTGAGAGAGGAGCTACATCCTCATCAGTCTTATTGCTCTGTTTCCATGTAGTGGGTATCCATTTGTCATGGTATCACGTTGATAGGTAATACAGTGATCCTCCGCAGCTCGCATATCCACGTATTCAGTTAATCGCAGTTGGATTTTCAGTGAGTTGTGAGAGCGCGCACGTGTGCAGAATGTCTCAGACCCCAGATTTCATGGCCAGGAAGCACCAAAGGGCGCTTCCTCCTCCTTAATGAGGTGCTACAGTGCGAGCCACACTCCCAGGACCGCCCCTCCAGACCTTATTATTAGAGGGTGCGTGGCTACAGTCAGAGAGTAGTTGAATATTCATGGGTTCGGTATCTTCATGGATTTCATAATTCACGGGACCTGCCCAAACCCAACCCCCAGCGAATTCTGGGGGGTTGCTGTAATCAATGGATGATTTGTAGAGTAACATGTATACAGCCCTGAATATACCGTGATTTACGAGTTATTGAAGCTTTTAAAGTTAATTTCCATTTTCAGTGAAGTAAATTATACCATAATTTAGGAGCTGTTAGTGTATGGGCTATGTCTTGACCTTCTGCACTAGGGTTTTATTGTACTGCACTTGCTCTCTTGTGAAAACAAAAATACAGTTGTGCTGTAAGAGCAGAAACAATGCAATTTGCCTTCAGGCACATCTACATGAATGGGAGTGGGAGGACCTGACCTCCTCTGATTACACTCTGAACTCTCTGAATGTGAGCTAGCTCTGATCCAAAAACGATGTACTCACATTAGTGAATTTCTGTGCCTTTTTGTGAAGCCCCTTTACTGGAATATGGCACTTTTCTAATGTGACTAAATTACTTCTGACCCAAAATAGGTTAATGCCTAACTATATGGGGTATGAATGGAGTTCTGTCTGTGTCCATCTGTACGGGCAAGACCAAAGGTAACCAATGACATATGTCAAGTACTAAATTGGGAACAGAGCAAGTAATTTCCAGAACCTATTAATCTGACTGTAACGAGCACAAAGAAGTTAATTGAACAACAGTGAACCTTGAAAACAGTATGATGTTTTTCCATCTCTCCAAAAATAATTTTTTGCTTATATCTGTTACAAAATCTTCTTTTAGCAGGTTGCATAGATATTCAAGTTATAATCAAGCATGATTTTTTGCTACACTGATATTCCCTGGCATGGTTATGATGAGGCTTTGATGATGTGTGTTTATTCAGATAAGCTGTTTGGGATTGATTTCTTTATAAGTAGGAGCTAGAGGAGTGGAAGGGGAAAATAACAGTATTTTTAAGTGCTGCTATTTGTGATGCCAAATACAAAGCAATTTCTCTAACTTAATGTCTTGATCACCACTGTACCTCTTTTTAGTAAGGATAGGGAGACCTTAGAGAAGCCTTCCAATACCTAAGGGGAGCCTTCCAAAGAGATGGAGAGGGACTTTTTACGAGGGCATGTAGTGATAGGACAAGGGGTACTGGCTTTAAACTGAAAGAAGGCAGGTTTAGATTAGCTATTAGGAAGACATTCCTTACTGCAAGTATGGTGAAGCACTGGAAGAGGTTGCTCGGAGAAGTGCCCCACCTCTGGAAGTGATCAAACCAGGCTGGATAGAGCCCTGAGCAGACTGGTATAGAGGAGGATGTCCCTGCCCATGGCAAGTAGGAATAAAAAGGAGCAATTGTGTCACAAGTCTCATCTGCAGTCAAAACCACTGGTGCAGATTAGGTGAGATGGATGATGCAATGTAACAATATTGAAGATATTGTTACATTGAGGCCATTGTTACTTGAGACCAACTGAGACCAATTTTTTTCCTTCAACTAATGCCCACCATGCCAGAAGGACTCTTGGAGGTTCTTATGGGTTTTGGGGAGCTCATTTATGTATAGTTTGGTAGCATATTAAATCTGAGCTGTCTTCCGTGTCTATTAGGCAATAAAAGCTGTATGTAACCTTCTTGTCAATCTTTTTTTGCACTTGGTTAAAAATGTATGACCAAGCTGATCCAAACAGAGATCATGACGTTCAGGGGAATGAAACCAAGAACAACTCTAAAGAGTTTAGAATATATATATAAATATTAAAAAGAGAATATAATGGCCTTCATCTGCTACCATGTATAAATAGAAAAAATAATATTTGCAACATTCATAGTGATGTTTACAGACCATTCCATTAAATTTATTTTTTAAAAGAACTGAAAATACTCTCCTTTCAAAAGCTGCAATCTTTTCAACCTACTTGGTGAAAATAATGCTACAGTCCGATTTTATTATTTAGTATGCCCAGGAAGTTGAACATTTTATGGCAAGTGAATGATCAATTTATTAAACAAGGACAATTCAGAAATAAATTTCTCATATTTTTAGAATTTTCATAAATTCAATTGACTTTTCTATGTTAATTAAAAATGAAACACCATCACAACCAAAAGTCCCTGTCAGTCTTCCAGGAACTCATACACAGAAAAAAAATAAGGTAAAAAACAATAGGAAATGACTGAAGGAGGTCAAAACCCACTTTGGTGGCTTGTGCTCCACCCAGTGGAGTATGTATCTTCTTTAGATGTTTCACCATCATGTCAGCTGCTCATCAGAAATATGTATGGCATTGTATATATATATGTATGGTAAAATGCCATTGAAGTTGAGGGGTACTGCTTTAAAAGTTTAAAGAAACCCACTGAAGTCCCTAAATACTATTTCAGTGCAATTTACCTTATGTGAATATTTGTTCGTCAGTGAGGGAACATGTGTTAACATTCTAAGAACTGCTACCTTTTTGAGCCTGGACAGCAAAATAGAATGGAGAAGACTTTATTTCATTGCTCATTCTAATCTGGTTTTGTTTTGTCTGTTTGCTGGTAAATGAGCAACCTACACCTCTTCTTAATACGTAAATCCATATTCCTTCTCTTGTTTATATATGTATTTAAAAAACAGATTTTCAGTCAATTCTTTGTATTTCTTGTGTTATCAAAAGCCTTATCAGGAAATACAGTCAGCCTTATCCGTAAGTGAAGCCTCTTAATGGATTCAGTGGAGCTACTCTTCAATAGCTCGGTGAACGGAACTGTGTCTTAGTGGAACTTTTGACCTTCAATCACTCTGGCTTCTGTTGCCATCATGGCCCGCTGATTCTGCAGCTCATAATCCCTGCTGATCACTCTTGAATTTAATTTGTTGGAAACTAGGAGCACTTTAGATGAGGATTTGCTCAAACTATCTTTTATGTTTTCCTGGGATAAATATTAAAATTGGCAGGTATATTCTGGCTAAACTGTGCAGGATGATCCAGACAGCTGAGTGGTTGCTTAAGGATCTGAATGACAACTGGGGACAGCTTAATGGATGTTGATGTTATTGCTTCCATCTCTTTTCTGCACCTGCACTGCACAGATACTGGACTGCCTGTCAGTCAGCTGATGAACTGTCACGCCTTCCATCATGGTATTTTATGCTGTGCCACTGCTGTAAACTGCTGATGTTCAGGATGTGTCTGCTGAACAGCTTGGAAACCCTGAGAAAATGCAGGCTGAAACCTTACCAGTCACTGCACGCTAAACTGTCCCTGCTTATTCTCAGTCCTGGTCACCAAAGGTTATTCTAGACTAGACAAAGATGTTTTGGAGAATGAATATTTCTGCCTTGCATGTTCATCAAAGTGATAGAGGCTAAATGGGTAATTTTTACAGGAGCCATTTTGCCTCTTAAACTTTTAAAACATGCAAAATGGAAATCAAAAGTTAAACTGATGCCAGATTTCAATGTGCTTTTAAAAGCCTCATTGATAAATCTATAAATTATGAGAAAATAACAAAATTTTTGAAGATTTTCAAGTGCTGTGAATTATTTTATCTATTACATGTAATAATATTTATAAATTGCAAGGTACTCAGAATAAAACATCTGGAGGTTGGAGGATTCAGTGCAGTTTCATTTTCTTGAAAAGCACAAGAGTCAAGAGCAAAGTGTGATTCTTTAGTTTCTCTAAAAATTAGGCAACCTTTTCTCTATTATAAAGAAATAAAAGATAGTAGCAGTAATACATACATCAGATGCTGGACTGGGATATTTTTTGGTAGACACTGTCTTTTTTATTTTCTCCTCCTGACAGAATAAAATGCAGTTACATGAGAGATTTTAACCTTTTTTTGTTTTGTTTTGTACTGTTGTTTTCTTCCCTGTATCAGTTTAGGACTAACCGTAGGCTGCTCCAGGATAATTTTTAATTCTCTATTTTCTGTTGTGGAAGAGTGGTGCAGCAGTGACTAATACTGTGGCCTTAATTAGAAAGCTGTGTTTAATTGGAGGACTTTTTATTCCTATTAATAGTGACAGAGTAGCAGAAAGTGGTATTTTAGCGTTAGTAGTTCTGTAAAGGTAATTTTTGAGTTGCAGATAGTCTTCCAAATTTTTGTAGAAGTGCAATTGAATGTACAAAAAAGATTTGAACCCATGCCAGAAATTAAGTGGCTTTTGTGATATTCCTGGCAATTTTTCCTAGTGTGTGGCTGCTAGTTTTGAAAGAGCAAAAAGGAAAAAATTGTAATTGAGTGACTTATATACTTCTGGATTTTATCAAAACAACAGAAGCTTCTATCAAAAAAGTAAATAGTTAAGAGGAGCTTGAGAGGAAGAAAAAACCTCAAATCTGGAATGGTAACAGCACCATGATTTTAATGGCAGTGCCTCCATTAACTGAGGTTACCGTTTCTTTATAAGAGACACTGTGTATAATCAGATTTGCATATTTTTGTTGAGGGGAATTCCAACTGAAAAGCTTTCATAACTAAGACCAAAAATCCTAAGGGGAGTGAAATGCTGCCATTATATTTGTTGGCAGTTGCACATTCTCCTGTCTCTCCAGAAGTATATTGCCTAATTCATCATTTACTTGTTTTCTTGCTTTCCTTCTGAATTCTGCTTTCTGATTACGTACAGTGTTTTATTTGAGAATGATACTGAGCACACTCTGAGAAAACTGAGAAAATCAATTTGCGTTAAGAGTAATCTACAAGGTAATTGCTGTGCCCAGAGCAAACCAGGATATACAGAAAATTTAATCTGAAAACACATTGTGTACCTATACCGTTATTTAAAAAAGAAAAAAAAAAAAGATTCTTTGTAGTATGATATTAGTAATTGCTAGCGAAGTCTCTAATCCTAATTATCTGTTATCTTTAGCATAAGTAACCTCTTAAAAAGGATGAATTCTTAGGGCTTTTCCTGAAGAGCTTAGAAAAAAAATACCTATCTATATACAGTAGCAAATGAAAGAATGTTCCATTAAGGTATCCAATGGGTCCATTTAAACATGATTGCTGTCATGGCATTGCAGAGGTTAGTTGGTTGCTGTGACTGCAAGCTATGCTACCTGTACTGTAAAATAAAATCAAAGAAACAAAATATATATGTTCTTCTTTAACGGATACAGAACTTTTATTGTCTTTAAGTATTGCATAAGAACTGTGGGATTTTAACTTTCCTGATACAAGGTGAGAGGCAAAGACCAGTCAAAGACCAGTCTACCCGGAAGCAGGTAAACAGAAAAAGGAAGGGTAAAGAAGAACAAGTAAGCGGAGAGTAAATGGCCTCAAGTTCAACGAAGGGTGGTGTAAATTGGGTGTTACAAAAAAATTATTCACTGGAACAGGCTGACCAGGGAAGTGGTTGAGTCACTATTCCTGAAGGCATTTAAAAGACAGGTACATGTTGCACTTAGGGACATGATTTAGTGACGGACTTGGCAGTGCGGGATTAAAGGTTAAACTTGATGACCTTAGAAGTCTTTCTTAACCCAAATGATTCTATATTTCTGCAATTCTATGTAATGCTGGTTTACTTTGCTGCATTCTAATTGAACTGTATCTGCTCAAAATAGAAATAAAAAACAACCAACAAACCTGTAGCTTATAGTAAGAGTTAACTCCATAAGAACTGAGGGGTTTCAAAGTTACATTAAACAGAAAAAAAAAAAAAAAAGTGAAGTATTGTCGTGGTTTGACCCTGGCTGGATGCCAGAGACCCACCCCAACTTCTCCTGAAGGAGAAAACTAAAAAAAAAAACAAACTGGAAAATAAAACTGGAAAATAAAATAAAACTGGTCACAGGCAAAAGAAGCAAGGCAAAACTATAAATAAAGAACATAAAGGGTTTATTTTCTAACTAACAAGCTCAGAACTGCAAGGGAAGCATCATTTAGAAGGCAACCTTTCTCCCCCCACCCCTCCTTCTCTTACAATAGATGTAATATTCCCTTTTCCACCAAGAGAAAAAGGGGGAACATAGGGTAGGGGTAAACCAGGCAGGTTGGTATTTCTGTACAGATCCAGGGTAGGAACCATCTCTCTGCCCTTCCATAAAGTTCTCTCTCTCTCACAAGAGGGAAAGGTCTTTCATGACCCCTCCCAAGTGAGATCTCGACCTGAGGACGACAGTTCTTCTGAAAAATTCTCTGTTGTCCAGAAGTCACAGCCAGGATTGCAGCTTTTAAGTACTGGCTTTTCTGCTTCATAATGAGCCCATCCCAAAGTACACAAATACTATAACAATGCCCAAAAAAAGTCTGTCCAGGGATTTCTGCGGAGCTCTCAGCTAGCTCCAGGTTTCTGTCTCTGGGCTCCAACACATCAGCAGTGTTGTCCAGTTTTTACCTCTCCATCTTCAGTCTTAATGCTTAGACGGATTCTGCGGTCCTGGTTCTCTCTCTTTGGTCCATAGGTTTTCACCATGGTCAGTCCAATTCACAAGCAGCAGCGGGATGCCTGGAAGAACATCTCTACCCCTTCTCTCGTGGGCCTGGGGGCCTTCAAATCTCTCAGCCTCCCGACGCAGGTTCTGAGCTGGCACGCTACATCTTACTACTGAACTTTTTTTCTTCTCTCCCAAGTATGTTATTTGCAGAGACGCCTGCCTTTATCTCTAACCTTGAAGGCCATGGCAGCACGGAGAGCTCAGGCCAGAACTGAGCTGTTAACCCCCTCGCTACCAGAGCAGCAGAAAACCCCCTAAACCATAACAAGTATAAGTCTTTATGTCTCAGTACTTTGGCTGACTGCTGGCTGAAGGAGACCAGGAGGATGTGAGTGTTGGGAGCTTCTGACATTTACTTTCTGAATGTTGGACTAAAGGGCTACTTTTATGCGTTCCAGAAACTTTGCCCTACTGTCTGATACTTTATTCCAAGGAAACACCAAGCTGTCAGAGATGCTGTGACCTGTTTATTGTCAGACCATCTGGCATTACTTTCAAAGTCATGGTCGTGCCTTACCTGTTTTTCCCTTGATCCCTTCAAATCCTGAGGACTATTTTACTAAGGCAGAGCATGCCACGGTTCATTTACAAAAGCAAGCAAACAGAAAGATATTACCTGACACATTATCATCATCCTCTGTTTGTCAGTGCTCCAGAGATGAGCAGCATGATGTGTTTTAAGCAGCTGAGTATGTCAAAAACGTGCAAGCTCCTGACTTGTACAGCCACATGTTCATCTTTTGGGTCCTTTGCAGAGTCTCACCCCTTCTTATGAAACTCTGATTTCACACTGGTGATGTGACAGACTGTGATGGTGTGAGGCTGTAGAGAGGGTGTTTTTTCCTTCTTCTGTATTTGTTCCTCTCAAATTCTGTAAGTAGCTGAGGGTTAAGTAGAGTATCAAACATTAGGAGATGTTTTAGTGCCATGATAGTCTCCAGACAGCAGGGGGATTGCAGCAATACAAAGCAACATGCTTGTAATTCACAATAGGAAACTACATCTCTTTTGATCGCCACCTTCAGGGGGGAAAAAAAAAAAAAAGATAAGGGCTCTCTGGTTGACAGTTGACACTCAGTGACAGGCAGGGACAGAAACCTGCTCCTTCTGGAATAGAAAAACCTTTTGTAGGCTCACACAGTTTGCATTCATGGAGGTAGTCTAAAATTCACAATGTGTTCCCATTAGTTGTACTCTTGTCGTTATATTTAGTGTTTCGATAGCAAATACATTTGAAATGGTTACACCAGAATTTATTTAAATAATAAAATTAGATACATATTTTTTTTAAACTGATTAAGTTCTAGACAAGTGTATGATTAAGTGGTGCTTCAAATATATTTCAATTTTAACATCACATCTGATATTTAAACATCATTATTTATACTGTATTCTGGTTTTTTTTCTTCATTTAAAAGCTTCCATTATCTTCAACAGTTTAGGAGTTTATAAAGCCTTTTCTCCTAAGGGGCATATTGTTGTGTTGCACTTATTAATGAATCCTGCTTACAAGAGGTTGGGGGTTTTTTTTGAAAGGATAGTTTCGTACATTTGCAAACCAATGTAAGAGGACCTCCTCAACTAATAATTAAAATTATTATTTTGTTATGCAGCCATTAAGAACGTGTGCTCTCCAGGGGTATTCTAATTTTGTGTGTGAAAGCTTTTCATGTTTATGTTTAAATTTTGTTCTATGGTGTTTGTTTGTTCTTAGCATTTTTTAGCTGTTTACTTTTTTAATTTCTAATTTTTTCCATCTATATCTTTTCTAGTGTGGCCTACATATGTTTCTTTTTCTCACTTTAATCTTTCTACTGTTTGATGAGTTGCAACATCTAACATTACATAAAAGTTATATTATTAACATATGATAAAAGCTTATGTGATGAAAGAATATTGGAGATTAATCCTTGATCTTCATGATTAAAAATAACTTCAGTTATATGGATGATGAAATCTTACACACTTGCAAAATATACAGTGAGATAAAATAATATACTTTCAAACACTTTTTTCTATTATTTGTCTTAATAAAAGTTTTCTGACCTCTGCATTCTAATATTGTATGTCTCATGTAAAGTATCTGAGCATATTAAACCTATAATGGTAAATAGAATTTTTTATACAGTTTTTACACAATTCATATTACTGGTATGAAATAGATCCAGTGAATATAAAAAATAATCCATTTTTCAGAAGGCATTATAAATATAATATATTCATAACAAGTTCCATGATGAAGAACATGGGACCTAAACTCTTGATAACAGAGTGAAGTTACTGGCTGAGTGCCTAGTTACACTGTTGATCTTGTACAAGTATCAATAATGTCTGATTTACCATTATTCAAACTAGTGATGCTTCTGTTTTACTTTATGCACTTGAATATTTCCATAATGCATTTGCATTTCCAATATAATAGATAAGTATGAGAGCATGTATTTCTTTGCAGTAATTTATAAGCACACTAGATAACCACAGTTATATGTGGACTTCTAAGTAATTTTAAAAGCCTTCTTAACACCAGTTTTTAATTTGAAGGGGAAAAGTATTGTTCTCTGTAACATCTTAATTGATGGAGGTAGATTAAGTGTACTCATACTAGCTATAATTCTAATGATCTAGGTCCGCATGTCCTTCAGTGGGAGTGAAGCCCCTTGGTGAGTAATACACTTTTGAGATTTGTACTTAGAGGCTATTGAAAGTTCTTCTCAGCTGTAAAACCATTATTTTCTTTTTGAAGGACTCCCATAAATCATTATGAGCTAAATTTACAATGCTGCTCCTGTGTTGCAACATGAGAAGATATTTTGCCTGGTAGCAGTGTGACATCCTTGAACAGGAAGGCGTGTAGCAGTAATCTCTAGCATGGCAGGCCAGTGGCTATCAGTGCAAGGGCATGGCAGGGCTATTGTTCCACATTTCTTTATCTTTCCTAGTTTGTATATTGCTCTTGAGTAGAGAATTTGGCAGCAATCCATAGACTCCCTTGAGTGCTGGCTAGAAGTGCTTCAATTCTGCATTGAATTTGCAGAGGCCTTAGAAAAAGAGGAGCCTCCTTATTATCTTCCCACTTGAGGTTCCTTGACGGTTAGCTGGATTCCAGATACACAAAATTAATAGTGGTTATTGTTTAACTAATGAATTTGACCAGACATCATGTAACATTTCATACGCGTTTGGTTTGGTATAAAGTTTGAAATCATCTTGACTGCAATACAACAAAAATGCTATGTAATTTCCCTCAGATTCATAATAAATATTTTCTTTAGCAAAGTGACCATTAAAGACCAAGGCAGAGATGAATTGGGACTATGTTTGAGTGTTTTTTTTTCCTTGTGGCAGCAGGGGGGGCAAACTAGCAGAGCTTACACCAGACAGGTGCTGCCTCGGCCTCTGCTGCTGGTCAAGGTCAGAAGCAGATAGAAGCACCTCTGTGATAACATATTTAAGAAAAAAAAAAAAGTAGAAACAGCAAAGAAGATGGCTGGAGAAGAGCCTGTGAGAGGTTGAGCAGCCATGAAGGCACAGCCAGGCCGGCTGGAGGAGGGGTAGGAAGGCTTCCAGGCATCTCGCTGCTGCTTGTAGAATGGACCCTAGTGAAGCAGACTGCCTGCCTGCCAACCTATGGAACAGAGAGAGAGAGAGAGCAGAGACGTGGAATCCACCTGAGGCCACGCTGAAGATGGAGGATCATGCTGAGAAGCTGCAGTCAATCTTCAAGCCCACACACACTTAGCTGGAGCACAGCTCGGCAGAGATGGCAGAGATCCTTTGGACAGACGCTTTGTGACAGAATTACATTATGGTAGGATCTGATCTA
>WEKX01002496.1:0-10255 GCA_013390025.1 Pitta sordida | reverse complement strand
ACACCCTGACTCACCTCCCCCTTTTTCCAAAGGCTGTACATCCTCTTTTTCTCCCCTAGTTCTTTCAGGAGCCCTTTCCTCATCCTGACTGGCCTTCTGCCCCTCCGACTCATTTTTTGGAGAAGGAGGGGTGGGGGGGAAAAGGTTGCCTTTAAGATGATGCTTCTCACATTAAGTTCTGATCCTGTTAGTTAATAAATAAATCCTTTATATTCTCCACTTGTAGCTTGTCTTGTTTTGCCTATGATAAACTTTTTTCCATTTTTTTTCCTTCGGGAGAGGTTGTGGGTGAATCTCTGACATCCAGCCAGCGTCAAACCACGACAGACTATTAGACCTGAAGAAGTAGTACCTGACTCCAAACCAAAAGTACTACACCACTGTATAATAAAAAATGGGCAGGGTAGGAACCCTACCAACCACATGCCATTGGTCAGCCTTTTTTATGAGTTGGAACTTGCTGCAGAGTTTTTAGAGCTAGATTCTTTATGTTTTAGTTCATAAGAAAATAGAACATATTAATGCAGCATATTGGGACAGATTAGGGAAACTGTCCTAAAAGGGGCTTTTTTAGTGGCTCCTGTGCCTAAAACCATAGGTCTTCCAGTACCTTTCTGTCTTGTTATGTGTAGGTCCTTTTGGGGTGTTTAAAAACAATTAAGTGCAGTGAACTGTTTATGGCAGAGTCTATTAACTTTCCAAATACAGATATATCCGCTGAACATAGAGCAAAACTAATTTTTTCTTAGTGTGTCTGATTAGTTCTGTCTCTGATTTGCTCTGCTTTTGACTTTTGCTTTATGCTCCATGAAGGAGACAATCTGGCTGCTTTAATAACTTTTACTTTCTTTTAAAATTATTTAATTTCAAGTGTAGCAGAGAGTATAAAAATATTTTAATTGACTGTTTCAGCACTGTCAAAGAATATAGTTCAATGATTAAAAATAAAAGAGGAATTATTTTTCTGACCTTTTGAGAAGTGAAAATTAATGTTGTTGATCCTGGAAAAAATGTGATACCATTGTGGCATGTTACCTCTTGCCATAGATATGCTCAAAACTTATACTGTGCTTCAAATTTGATGCAACTTTGTAGATATATGTAAGCATTTCTTCAGATAAACTGTTTTTATGGATGTGTATAATTTAATGAAAGTGGTTACAGAACTAAAGACAAAGGAAGCCATATGCTACTCTGAAACTTCTGCAGACACTGGCTCTTCTCACACTTCTTACATATTCTATGTGAAATACTTACACAAAAAGCACTGTTTAAATTAAAAAAACCCAAAACCTCACACCCCCCCCCAAAAAACCCCAAAACCCCACCCCAAACCAAACCACAGAATATAACTTGTTTTTCATTACTAGTCTATAATGCTTCAGATGCCTTAGTTTTCAAACATACAGCTACAGACATCTCAGAGGGACACGTCAAGGGAGATGATCATCCCACTCTGCTTTGTAAAGGTGTGGCCTCACCTTGAATATTATGTGCTTTGGGTACCACAATATAAGAAAGAAGAAGCTATTAGAGACATTTAGAGGAGGGCAATGAGGGTGGTGAAGGGCCTTGAGGAGAAGCCACATGAGGAGCAGCTGAGGTCACTTCTCTCAGCCTGGAGGAGACTGAGGGGAGAATTCTTTGCAGTCTTCAATGTCCTTGTGAGGGGCAGACCCTGATCTCTTCTCTGTGGAGACCAGTGACAGGACGTGAGGGAAAGGCCTGAAGTCATGTCAGGGAGGGTTTAGGTTGGATATTAGAAAAAAAGTGGTCACAACACCAAGCCTGACAGAGTTATAGAAGTGTTTGGATGATACTCTCAGGCACAAGGTGTGACTCTTGGGAATGGTCCTGTGCAGGACCAGGAGTTGGACTTGAAGATCCTTGTGGGTCTCTTCCAAGACAGCATATTCTATGATTCTTTGATTCTGTAAATAACAGTGTGCAGCTGTGTAATGTTTATAATTCTGTATTTCACAGATAAAAGTTTGAATTTATGGCCATTCTTAATAGTGGATGTAGCTGTTGTATAACTTGTGCTGAACCTGTGGTATTCTTCTTAAGGATAATAGTTTTACCTTGAAAGCATGATCACAAGATTTCAAACCTGTCATTTTATAAACTATAAATATTGCCCATTTCTGCATTTTTAGTTGAGGTGTGGTGGCTTTTTTTAAAATTTATTTTCATTGTACTTTTGAGGGTTCAAATTCCAAGCCTGGAAAAAAAGAAGTAGATTGGTGTCAGTACTACTCTTTTCCCTAAAAGAGTGTATTTGCAGGATCTGCCCAGATAGTTAGAGTATCAGGCATCATCCCTACAGACAGGCTTCATGTAAGATAGGCAAAGATGAAAGAAAAATGTCCAATGGAAATATCAGGCATGTTATACAATACATATATAAATTTTGTAATTTTTCTTATGGCAGAGATAGAACTTTAGCTATAAAATGTAACTGAGTTTATCTATCCTATTATAGTACTATGTACCACAACCTGACATGGCAATCCAGTAAATATTTGAAAGAAGAGGTGTTACAGCCCAGAGATGACGAGTCACCTCATTTAAAACTGTTGGTAGAACAGACAAAGAAAATTATACCTAACCCTAGGTGCTCTTCCCAAGTTTTATTTGGGATTCTTTGGATTTTTCCATAAAAGATATATCCTAATTACATATTCATTATATCTTAGCTTTTCACAGTCTGTACCTGTAGAGTAAGTGGTAAAAGTCTCCCGCAGCATGTTCATTTTTAATGAGAACAAAGCACTTACACTGTGTGTCACAATCAAATCACTTGTCATTCTGTAATAGGACAACTACCAACTGAGCTGTTCTCACAGAATGCCTCTTTCCTTTGGGCTAGGATGTAAGCCATACAAATCACTTGTCAGGTCTTGGTTATGGCCTGTATACAAATTGCAGTCTAGAAAAGAACCACATCATCAAGCTGGTGTTCACGTTGCCCATTACTTAGGGTAGTCTGAATGGAAATTAAGGTTCTTATGTCAGTGTTCAGGCATTAATCACTTTGGCTTCTCTTTCATATATGGATTTTGATTGAGTGGTTATTATGACTAATAAAAGCTCATAGTTTTAATTTTACAATCAGGGCCAGCCTTTGACTCATGTAAATTGATATAGTTCTCTTGATGTAGTAGAGCAAGATTATATCAGCTGAAAAATCTGAATTTAAACAGTTTTGTAAGATTGTGGAGTTACAAGGGGATGAGAAACAGCCACATAGTATTGTAGCACCTCACTTGTAACCTGCTGATAGCTAAATTTATGTTACTATAATACAAAGACTTCCTGTAGAATATATATCAGAGTCTGGTCTCTTAGAAAAGACTTTAGAGAAAGCCAATGCTGAGCAGGGACACTCTTGAGTTAACCACTAGGAAATGCTGAACATAGAAATACTTTTAAATTAGTTATCTATTTGAGATTTAAGCACCTTACTCAGCACTACTGGGAAGAATTACTATCCTCTTGGGATTACAGTCCTGAGTAATTTCCTGACTTAAGTGTTTCTTCAATATATTAAATAAACAAATATATAAATAAATAGCCTTAATTCTTTCTGGTAGCTACCCTCATGCCTTCCCATCTTTCTTCAATAGCCTACTGTTAAGCCTGTTCTAGTATCAAATGGATTCAAAAACATCATTTCTGAGGAGGATGGCCTAATGATCAGGCCTTAGATGTGTCGGAGGTTGGACTGAATTGTGTGTTTGCTACCCCTCCTGATGAAGCTGCTGCATTCTACACAAAGGAATTAAAGATCTCTTGAACAAGAAAAAAATGCTGGGGATTCAGTAATGCTACAGAAGATCTGCAGACTGAGAAGAGCTTTCAGTCACCTGAATGAACTACAATTTCATTACTTTACGTTTAAATATCTATGATTAAATTACTGTGTTGTAGAGTCAATGCGAGTATTTTTCAACCTGCTTTTACTCTTTATGTAATAAAATCTATATAATACCTATAAAGGAAAAAAATGTTTCTAACCCCATTTTATATTCTGTTTTCTCTTTTTTAATCAGTCCAATACAAATTGTTGTACTATAGAGGTGGAAAAACCTCACCTCTTGTATCCCAAGCATGCAGGATTGTTCTGAACATCCTCTTTTTTTAATGTATTGTGCATCAGCAGTAGGTAATTAAAACTTCTTCAGTAATTTTCTTAGTACCACTTTGATTTACTTATGGAAAGAAGTTTATAAAATGACCACAGGAAAGCACTTTTCTGCTGAAGGCAATAGAATGAGAGTTAATAGATCTGTTGCAGAATTCCTGTGTATCTTGGCTGGTGGTCATGGTTTACCAAGGCCATTGAAATTTCTTCTTTTGGCTGAATTGCTATTTTCCTACTGTTTCTTTAAGCAAGGAGAGCTTTGAGCTGATTCCTTTCTATAGCAATTTTATCTGGATGACCCATGATTTGCTCATTATAGTTGAAGACATCAAAAAACAAGCCTAAAACCAGAATGAATTTGTTACTTTGTATAGCTTTGTTTTTCCTGCTAATGTTGGTGAAAATGTAGTTTTGAAGGCACACGTTTTATGACAATGGTAATTTAAAAGGGAAGATATTTTTGGCCATTTAGGAGTGAGTAGACCAAACTAAATTATTACCATTTTCTGAATCATTACTTTCGCACTTATCAAATGGGGCATAATACACTAATGCATGAATCTTCAGGCTCCTTAGCCAGGCAAAATTCCATTAAATTCAGTGAAAGTTTTTCAGTGTAAGAAGTGAGCAAATTTTTTAGGATGTGACCTTAAAGCCAAAAACATTTGATGGATTTTGGATCAGTACTTACACAAAATTATAACAAAGGTTTTAAAAAATACCATTTTGCAAAATCTTTTTTGTTTCTTTTTTGAAGACACAGGAGTTTCAACTTTTCAATTATGTGTACTGTTTAGTTCTAAGGCATTGGGGATTTTTCAACAGGGTCTCTGTTATAGCTGTGTCGAATGTAATTTTTAAGGAGAAAATATTTTACTGTTGCTCAATGTGTTACTCATTTAAAAACATACTTTCTGTTTGTCTGATTTATTCCTCCCATGATATTTGACCAACGTAATAGCTCAAATCTTAGGATATTAGAAAGATGGTCCTTGATTTAGGTAGACCTAATCTCACTAAAGGAAATAAAAGAAATGCTGGAGGAAAATATGCCAGTTGATAGCTTAACACACATTTTCCCAATAAAATTAAGTTCGAAAGATTTTAAGCAGATTGTACCTACGAGGGTTTTTACATTAATTATAGTTATACATAATTAATTTCTTGCATACACCAAAAATTCACTGATCTTTAGTAAATCAATATAATTTAAGAAATAATATATTTTATCTATTCAAGAGAAATATCATTTTTTGGTCAGTTTTATATTTTAAGAAGCAGTTAGTGACTGTAAAAATTGTAAATCTATTATTGAGTTCAACTGAAAATTATAATGAATTTTCAAAAGGCCTGCAGACATTTTGACATGTAAAGAAATATTGCTGCGTATAAAAATATTTTAACATATGTTACAGTAAGTCAGAGTTCAGCCAGCAAATGAGATGATGTTTGTAGTCCTCTCAAAATAAGAAGTTTTTTGTTGTCTTTTTAGTGTAGAGAACTCTGAAAATTTCATCTTATTGCTTTATCCTTGTGAAACACCCTTGGTTCAGAGTTCTGACAAAACAACCATCTTATAACGTGAAAATAATTTCTTTCAAATAGCCTCTTTCCTTCTTGTTCGTGTGTAGTCTTGGGAAAAAAAAACATCTCTGCTAGGGTCACTGTTTCAAAGTATGGAAGATTCCTTTCAAAAGAAATAATACAACTCTGGAATTACATATCCCTTTGAGTAGAGAAACTTCATTATGAAAGTGGTAGTCAGGTCAAACCTCTTCTGTCATCCTGTCAGTTATTAGGATGTATTGTGCTTTCAAAAAACAGCTAAACTAAACCAACAAGTGAATCCTTATGTAGGAGCAGACTGCAGGAAGTCGGTGAAAATAGTGAAATTAATTTTATTCTACCAAATTAAAAGAAAGATAGCAATAAATGTTTGATTATATTAATTTGTTTGATATATGACTTCCATTTATTTTTGTTTTGTAGACTCATAAACTGGGAATTGATTCTATGTCTTGAAAGTCTCATGTTTTGCTTTGATTTATAGCAGCTTCATAAAAATAAAGTGTTTGTAAAAGATGTGCTTAAAAAATACTTTTTTTTAATGAGCTTCTGGTGGCTTGCACCCTGTTTATTTTATTATGATATTCCCAGCTCAGGATTTAACTTGTAGAACAGATGGAATTAGTCACAAAAGTAACATTGGAACATATTTCTGTTTAATTTTCCTAGTCCCAGAAGTAAATTTTATTCCTATATATTTGTAAATTGTATTGTTCCTCTATTGCTTACCAAGGAAAGTCAGATGTCACTTTTTTTAAGCTGCCCTTTCTTGGGAGAAATACAATATTTTTAATTCAGTTAGATTTTTTTCCAGAAACCACAGTGTAGCTGCTATGGGCTACATTGTGGCCATAATTTAGAGGAAATGAGTGTCCAATGACATCCTTACTATTTGTCTTTACTGAAAATCCAACAGCAATACATCCTAGACCTCAGTAAGCTGTCTGTTCAGTGCTTAGTTGTTCGCAGGATTAGAAAACCTCTCATGTCTTGCCTTCCTCTCTTGGTGCAGATAGGCACTCTGAGGCAAGTTAACTCTGTTCCTGAGAAATGTTAAGCCAGGCTTCCATGGCATCCTGCCTCCTGCCAGCACTATGGCGGGAGCAACCTACATGCACGATTTGTGGAGTTATGGCTCACTTGTTACAGAATGACCATGCCTGCTGTGAAGACTGGGAGAAGAGAGCAGCTGTTGCAAATCAGGCCTCCTGCATAGTGTTAAAACTCCAGCTGGAAATGGCACTGGAGTTATTTTTTGGAAAAAAAAAAAAAATACATCAAATGGCAGACATTCTTGGTCTCAGTCACAATACGCAAGATGAAATTTGTGATGTGTCTTTTTCTTTTTTCTAACATAGTATTTACGAACTTCTAACTGTGCTGAAATTCCTTTGTTCACTGTTAATTATAGGATGAAACCTGTGAACAAATATGCCAGCTCTGGTGGGAGCAGGGTGTCAGAGTGCACCAGAGTGTTCCTTGGGATGCAGGAAGGGAGGAAGAGTGAAGTTACTTGGAGTGCAAATGCAATGAAAATTCATAGAATTCTAGAATTGTTAAGGTTGGAAGGGACTTTAAAAGGTCATGTAGTTCCAAGCTAGTTCCAGTTCCTCTCACTAGATCAGATTACTCAAAGGTCTATCCAACCTGACTTTGCATACTTCTGGAGACAGGACATCCACAGCCTCTCTGGGCAACCTGTTCCAGAGTGTCTTCAACCAGTAATTAAAGAATTTCATTGTAATATCTGAGCTAAACCTGCCGTCTTTCAATTTAGAACCATTGCCACTTGTCCTGTTGTTTTTCCTTCTTTTTATAAGCCCCCTTATGGTACTGGAAAGCCATAATAAGGTCTCCCTGAAGCCTTCTCTTAACCAGACTGAGCAACCCCAGCTCTCTGGGTTTGTCATCATAGGATAGATGTTCCAGCCCTCAGATCATCTTTCTGCCCCTTTTCTGAACCAGCTCCACCAAGTCCACTTCTTTCTTGTGCTGAGGACTCCAGGCCTGAACACAATACTCCGGGTGGGCTCAGGACACTCTGAGATATTATAGTAAACATGGGGTGCCATGCTGATTTTTGGTCTGTCATGCCACTGCTGCTGTGTATGCCATTGCTGTCCCCCGTTGGCGGGTCTGGAAGTGGTTTTAGCAGTAGACACAACACTGCTCAAGTCACTGACAGCTGGTGACTATGGCATCCTGATTTCTGCCAGTCTGAAACATCTTGGAGCTATGTGGCATGTTTGTGCAAGAAAAACAAAACCCCAAGGACCAGAATGCTGCTTGTGTTTGCGTTTCTCTGTCTGAAGCACCATTTTTAGCACTGCTGATATCACTGCAGCAACAGTTGCAGTTTCCATAGCAGTTAATGCTGCAGCTAATACTGTTAAAAATCTGATACAAAGGGAGATGTACAAAGGCTATACTTCTGCAAAATTACCACGTGGCACATTTGAGGGTTTTGTTTGTTTGTTTAGTTACTTTTCCTCAGAAAGCAATTAGGAAGGTGGGTTAGTGCTTTGGTTGCTGCATAGCTGCATCATTCAGAACTGGTGTGTGCTAGGACACCATTGAAATTTGCATCAACTACTTAAGTATTGGTAAGCTCAAGTCTTGTGTTAGGCAGAAGGAAATACATCATATATGTGTGGAGAAAAGGATTTATTGTTAGCCCAACTGGAAACTGAACATTCACATTAAAATACATCAAGCAGTTGGTTTTTTTGCAACTATAAGCAGGTGGGTTTAGTACCCAAGTAATACAGTACAGCTTTATTGGAAATAATTTCCTAAATATTATTATACAGTTAGGCTTGTGAATATCTACCCTTTCACTATGCTGCTGTACTCGTCCTTCTGGCTGACAAGATCAGGAACACCAGTGCCACTGGACGGGGAGACTAGGATGTCTTACAGAGCTAGCTCTTTTCCAGGAGTAGCTCAGCAGACCCTTCCATTCCAGCCTTGCATCCTCTGGACAGTTTAGGCTTGTGTTTGTTGGTTATGTATGTATCTGGTCCACTGTATTGCCTTTGCTTGCTAAGCAAATCAAAGATATTCAAATCATCTACTCCTTCAGAAGTTTAGGTATTCTGAATTGCTGTCCTACAAGCACTTCTGTCTTGCTATATGAGGGTGCAGGGATTTTAAATTCCTATTCTCTTAATACTGTCTGCAGTGAGCCAAGTGACTGCCCCTTTCTCTCCTCTTATGAGTGATTCATGCAGTTCGATACAAGTTGCTGAGGTAACATTGTTAAAAATGTATCAATTTTGTCAAAGAAGTTTTCCATCATTGATTTCTTTTATGGCAATCCTGTACAATTTTGAATCATGACTGCAGTCGGAAACACTGTGATGGGCATACGTATAGTTCAGTGACTTCAGAATGAACTGGAAAGTGTATAAAGGAACAAAAGTTCATCTTCATAGACACAATTTGCAAATTGGAAGTAGCAGAAAGGGCTAATAAGTGTCAAAAAAATTATGTTTAAAATAAAGACTCTCTGAAAGGAAAGGGGAAATAAAAGTAAAGATAAGAGGAGAATATTGCTTAAAACAAAAGCTGGAAACTTTATGACAACATGAAAAAGATAACACCTCTTGTAATGATGTCACCTTTGGGGAATCAATGCATCAGTATGCAATGTCTAACAAACTGTGTAGGAGACATTCATCCAAGAAAAATGTCATGCCCAGAGGTGCTGCAATTCTGACAGGATGAGAAAAACATTGTAAGTCAAGAAGAAATGCTCACTGTTGTGGAGCAAGAAACTTTTTTCTTTTTAGTTTCTCTTCTCTATACCTAATACACAATATTAAAAATATTAAAATATTTAGAATTATATGAATTTCGCTTGTATTGCTCTTGCAAATTATAGTTGGAAGTGTTAATATGTTAATTATTGAGATCATCCTTGTGTCCTAGTAGATTACTAGTATTCATGAAGGAAAATGAAATTTTGTTTTAGGCAGGCAGAAAAAAGGCGAAAGAGTCAGCATTTTTAAAGTCACATTATGTGTCTTTACTGAATACCATGCCATAAAGTTTTTTATATAAGCAGTAGTCCTGCACAATGGAGTTGTTTTGTTGTAACAACTACATCCAGCTATTCACAAAACAAACTTTTTTGACAGTTTTTTTCCTATAAGAGTTTTGAAAAGGTCAAAGCTTTTTGACCTTTTCAAAATGAAAGACCTCACTTTTTTCATCAACAAATGACATTTTAAAAAATAAGCTAATCCTAGTGAAACAATTGTTTTAAAGGTCATAGCCAAATGACCTAGACCAAATTAAAAAAAAAGTGCTTTCCAAAAATTTTGAATGTTTTGTTTTTTACGTTATGTTAAAAGACAGGAGAATATTTGAGATATTTGAACCATTCATAAGATGACAAGAGAATTTCTTTTTCAGCTGCACTGTAAGCTGTGGAAGATTTAGATTTTTAACATGTTAAATATTTTTTATTTATTATTTAAATGTTTATTTGTTTTTTAAATGTTTCTCCATACAGGGAGACTGATTATATCAAGTTGCTCAGGG
>WEKX01002488.1:962-39614 GCA_013390025.1 Pitta sordida | reverse complement strand
GCCCAGAGAGTGGTGATTAATGGTGTCTCATCTAGTTGGTGACCAGTTACTAGTGGTGCCCCCCAGGGGTCGGTGTTGGGTCCGGTCCTGTTCAACATTTTCATTGATGATATAGATTGAGGTCATCATGAGTAAATTTGCGGATGATACCAAGCTTGGAGCCCGTGTTGATCTATTAGAGGGTAGGAAGACCCTGCAGAGAGACCTGGACAGACTGGAAAGATGGGCATATTCCAATAGAATGAAATTTAATAAGTCTAAAAGTCGGGTTCTGCATTTTGGTCAACATGAGCCAACAGTGTGCCCAGGCAGCCAAAAGGGCCAACGGCATCCTGGCCTGCATCAAGAATGGAGTGGCTAGTGGGTCGAGAGAGGTTATCCTTCCACTGTACTCAGCACTGGTTAGACCACACCTTGAGTATTGTATTCAGTTCTGGGTCACTCAGTTCAAGAAGGATGTCGAGGTGCTGGAACGAGTTCAGAGAAGGGTGACTAGGACGGTAAAGAAGCTGGAAGATAAGCCCTATGAGGAGAGGCTGAAGGAGCTGCATCTGTTTATCCTAGAAAAGAGGAGGCTCAGGGTTGACTTTATTGCTGTCTATAACTATCTAAAAGGAGGTTGTAGTCAGGCGGGGTCTGGTCTTTTCTCCTTGGTCTCTGGGGACAGGACGAGAGGTCATAGTCTTAAGCTTCAGCAGGGAAAGTTTAGACTTGATATTAGGAAAAGGTTTTTCACTGAAAGAGTGATCCGGGTTTGGAATGGATTGCCCGCAGTGGTGGTTGACTCGCCAACCCTGGAGGTTCTTAAGTGTAGGCTGGATGAGGTGCTGAGTGATATGATCTAGGTGTAGATGATAGGTTAGTTGGACTGTAGGTTGGACTAGATGATCTTCAAGGCCCTTTCCATCCTTATCTATACTGTGATACTGTGACTAACACAATGTGAATGTGAATATTAGGCTATGCCAAAAATAGTGTAAAAGATCAAGTCTAGTGGTCAAATCCTTAAAAGTTGCCAGATTGAATCAGTTAAATGAAATAAGGACTATCACAGGGCATATCAGTGAATATAGGTAGTTAGATTAAATGGCTAGGTAGTTAAAAATTATGAATTATCAAAAGAGTGTTTATATTTGTCATCTTTCCTTTTTTCTTATTCTAACACAAAAGAAAAAATTAAAAGGAGATTGGGAAAAAATAGCTGTTACCAATATGTCTGGAACAATGACTTCAGTATTATATTACAATCAAATAAATTTTTAAAATACACCTTTTCTTTCTTCAATTAAGATTCACCTTATTCTTTTGGTTACTCATAAATTGCTGTTATCATTAGTATAAGGTAAGTAGACCTATATATGTACACAGTGGCTCATTAATATAATAATGACAAAGAGGAGGGACTTGCAGTTCACAGGTGATTCCAAGTTGGAAGGGTCATCTAGTCCAACTCCCAAGCGAACACCCACCCAGAGGTCGAACCCACAACCCTGGAGCCATGGGCATCACACTCCACCCATCCAAGACTCCCATCATCTAGACCATGTCACTGAGCTCCTCATCCAGTCTTTTCTTAAACACCTCCAGGGATGGTGACTCCACTATCTCCCTAGGCAGATCATTCCAATGAGAGATCACTCTCTCTGTGAAAAACCTCTTCCTAACATTCAGTCTAAACCTCCCCTGGCGCAGCTTAAAGCCATCAAGTCCTCTTGTTCTGGTGCTGGCAGCCTGAGAGAAGAGGTTCACATCCACACGACTGCAACCCCCCTTCAGGTAGTTGTAAACAGCAATGAGGTCACCTCTGAGTCTCCTCTTCTCCAGGCTGAACAACCCCAGTTCCTGCAGTCACTCCCCGCAGGGCTTGTCCTCCAGTCCTTTCACCATCCTTGTCACCCTTCTCTGGACCCACTCAAGCAGTTCAACATCCTTCTTAAACTGGGGAGCCCAGAACTGGACAGTTCTGGAGTATAAGGGAAGAATAACTTTTCTAGTTCTAATGGCCACACTGTTCTTGATAAAGGCCAGGATGCCACTGGCCCTCTTAGCTGCCTGGGCACACTGTTGGCTCATATTAAGTTTTCTGTCAACCATTACTCCTAAGTCCCGCTCCATTTCACCACTCTCCAGCCACTTGTCCCCCAGCCAATAGCAATGCACGGGATTGTTATGTCCAAAGTGAAGAACTCAGCATTTGGACTTGTTGAATTTCATAATCTGCCCATTTCTCTAGCCTATCAAGGTCCTTCTGAAGGGCCCTTCGGCCCTCTGGCAGTTGCCCCCAGCTTGGTATCATCTGCAAACTTGCTAATGGTGGACTCCATTCCCTCATCCATATCATCAATAAAGATATTAAACAGTGCCCAGCCAAGCACTGATCCCTGTGGGACTCCACTAGTGACCGGCTGCCAGCTGGATGTGGCACCATTTACCAACATCTCTGAGTCCATCCAACCAATTCTTAACCCAGCAAACAATGTTGCTGTCCAATCCACACTCTGAGAGGTTCTCCTGAAATTTACCATGGGAAACTGTGTCAAAGGCTTTGCCAAGATCCAAGTACACAACATCCATGGCCTTTCTATCATCAACCAGGTGAGTCATCAGTTCATAAAAGGAGATCAGGTTGCTCAGGCAGGACCTACCTCTCCTAAATCTGTGCTGACTAGGTCTAATGTCATAGTTATTTTGCAGGTGCTGCGTAATAGCACACAGGCTTGTCTTGAAGAAGTCCAGGAAGGAATATCCATAGGGATCCTGAAATGTTCTGCCAGTTCAACTAGTCTGGTGATGGACTCTGTTCTAGCTAACATACTTCCCTGTATGTCTGTGCCACTGCAGCTGAAGAAAAGTTATCTGCTGATTCTGAAGAACATACTTGAAATTCCTGCTCCAACATGAACTAGGCAGCCCAGAGGGCAGCACTGTCATTGTGGCAATCTTCTCCAGTTGCACGGCAGAAGATGCTTCTGATAAAATGTACTGTCAGTTAATTCCACAATTCATGTCTTTAGAGTTGACTTTTGAAGAGGGCTCAAAGCAGCATGAGTAGGCACAGCTAGGTTGACCATAGGCCTTTGCATTTTCCTACTGTGAATTGTCACAAAATTCAGCTTCACACATCAAAATAAATTAGGTAAATGAAAATAAAGAAGAATTTAAAACAATCAGTGATTGTTATACTAATACTTTTAGGTTTCTTTTCTGTTAAGAGAATGACTGTTTTTACAGAAAAATGCAGAGAGAAGATTTAACCTTCAATTCAACCAAAGGTCTATTGCTTTAATTCCTCATTTCTGCCTTTTTTTTGGCCTTCAGCATCAGTCACAGTGTTTACCAGTCAAAGTCCCAAACCATACAGCAAATATCAATTCACGAGCTACTTAATCTACGGAAAAGTAACTGAGACTGTCTTTGTATTTGACTGAAGCACTGTGAGGAACTAAGAACTGGACTGACAAATTAGACAAAAGATATTACTAATCCTATTCACTGTATACTCTTTAATATGTATGAAGAGGATTAATAACCTGAAGAGTTCCTGAAGAGTTACTTTATCATTGGTTTCATTTGTAAAGAAAAAAATTCAAACTGTTTTGCAGCAGACTTTTTCCCAGTATTTTCTTCCTGAGTTTGCTTACCTGAGCACAGGCTTCTGTTGACAAAGAATCACTTGCTAGGGAGCTGCAGTAGTTTGTTGATTTTGAGTATCTTTGTAGGGTTCTTGTAGTAACTTTCAGTATCACCCTTTTCAAATTTTATTCAGCTGCCCAAATGCCACCTTACCCACAGGGTCTCAAAATAAAAGAGCTTTTAGCTCAGAAGTGGTAAGTAAGCACAGGCAAAACTAATCCTGATTTCTGTAAACATGGTTTGGTGAAATACTGAGGAGTTGTAAGTACTCAATTTACCAACTAAACATTCAAGGACCGGAAGAGAGAGCAGATGCTTCAGATTCACAGACTTATAAATGTGTTTGTAAAGAAGAAGAAAAAGCAACCAGGAGGTATGATCTGCTGAGTTTAGCTCATTTGTGGGCTTATCCTGTGGTACTCACTCCAGCAAAACAGCTATTGAAGTGATTCAGAGCTGCTTAAAAAATGAGTCAACATTTTTTTGTGATCCAAAGCCTATTGGAGATAACAGAAAGGTTGTTTTTTGGGTTTGGGGTTTTTTAAATTATTATTTTGAGGATTTTGTCCATGCTCTGCATTTTATAAATGCACACAAAAAGATAGGCATGTTTTTACAGATGAACCTAAGGGTCTTAAAAATCAAAGCCTTATTGAAAGTTAGTGGTATCTAAGTTTCTGAATAATTTCGAATCTTTATTATTAGGAAACTCACTATACAATTCCACCTAAAATCCTTGTAACTGATTTTATCATTACATATTCCAGCAAAATTTAAATTGGTGTCTGCCAAGAAGTTCGGTCGGATGCATTAAAGTCATTAATGCAAATACATTGTTTATAAAACACCCGGTTTTTTCCTTCTCCAAATCAATCATCAGAAATAATTTAGTTCCTAACAAGCAACCCGTACTTGCTTCTTCACAAAGAAAATTAGTGTTGTATACACTGTTGCCAAAACAATCCAGTGTTTGGTCTAGTTCACTGGGGCATTTCTCTGAATACCAGCAGAACATTAAATTTCATTACCAAATTTCCTTGGAGATGCTCTTTTCTGCAGCATCTCTATTTGACAATATACAAATGAAAGAATATGGGTTGTCTTGATGGTACTGTGGGTCAGCTCAAGAAAAAAGAAGAATACTCTCCTTTTGTATTGTGAATGGCTTAGGTAAAGTGTATTGTAAGCACAGCATATCATCTTTTCATTATGAGAGACTGGGAAATATTGAAAGCTTTTGACTAACCAGGATCTCTGTATGCAGCTACATCTTTCATCGTTGTGTTTCCAAGACATGTGAGAGCCTTTGAAGTTTCTTTTTTTTCCTAATAACATTTTCATTGCAAAGTTTTTGATAATTTTTCTCTCTCTCTTTTTTGTTTTATTTTTCCTCCATCTATTTCTTTTTCAATAGTCTAGGTGAATTAAGTGAAGAATTAAACTATATAATACAGCCTTATTATAGGGGGAACAAAATGAAGATAATCTAATGAGATAAATTGCTGAAGGTTAATAGCTTTTTAAAAATCAATCTTGTTACAATGGAAAAGGGTAAATGGCTTAGTGGGTGAAGCCTCGGCCTCTCACCTTTCTGACCATAGTTCAAGTCTAAACTCTAAGGGTCCTGAGTTACATGCTTTATTGGGCTGAGATCAGTCTCTAGTGGGCAGGAGTCTGCATTACAAGATTCATGGATGTATCTATACAGGCGGTAGCAGCACATGAGGCTGATACAAACTACTCTATAATCTCCCTAAGCAGTGAGGCTGATGGACCCAAGTTAGCATCACACTGAGCAAAGCCTGAGGAAGTTCCAGCTTGCAGCCCTCTGTTTTGTGTCCATGTCATGCACTGGGAAGGAGTCTGACTTCCAGAACACCTTACATACAGCCTTTTATCAACAATAAATATAATGGTCTCCACTTAACAAACAAAAATGAGATGACTTTTAAAATAACAATTAACAGATTACTAGGGAGCTTTAATAATCATAATTGATCATTTTTCATATCAAGTTCAGGCAAAGAAATAATTTATCTCAGCTGTTATTCATAGGGAAGGCAAAAATCAGAGGACAAAATAATTGAAGTGTCAATTAGGAAGTTTAAGTAAAAGTGGGGAAATTAAAAGAACCCTAACAGTTCTAGCATAATTTATTAGCATGTTAATCTAGTTTTAATCAGATATTAGTCTGATAATTTATGTATTCTCATCAGTTATGTGCGTGAAATGACTATTAAAAAAGCTTCTTTCTGATTTAGTTTTAATACTGTTTTAATAGAAAAGCACACTGCATTCTGAGCAGCAAAATGAGCAATCCAAACTTTCTATTGAATAAACATACAAGACACACACATAAAAAGAGCTTTCTTCACATAAAGAAGCTGTTGTATGCGTGTTTTTTGTAAGCAAAGGTATGTTCCCTTGGGGCCCAACTAAAAGCAGAATTTCTTAATCTTATGGGAAATTTTATTTTCTAAGCCAAAACAATATAGGAAAAACTTATTTAAATGTGAAAGGAAACTGTTTTGGTTCACCTATTTCGCCTTTGCAGCAAGATACACAGAGTCTTGTGTGAAAGTATTCAGCAGCGTGTCTGTATATTGTGAATGTTTTGCATAAGCTTAATATCAGATATATAAAATGTGTCTTCTTGCTACTGCAAATACTGGGCATGCTTGTAGTGATTAATAATTAATAAACAAATATAATTTGAAAGTAATGTGTGTGCTAAATCTGAGGAATAGAGTGCATGTTAAAATGTGCATACATTCATGACACTAACATTCTCATCCCCGTCCTTTTTAATGATTATTGCTTACTGTTAATTCAAAACACCTGCAAGTCCCTTTGTTTTGATCAAAGCACTCTTTCTCCCCTGAGATTGATGGATGGCTTTGTAATTTGTGAGGTAATATGTTAAAGGTCACGAGTTAATATGTTCTATGGAACTTGTTCTTCTACTTGCCCTCATGTCCCAAATGGGAGAAGGGAATATGCTTCTTTTTCTGTATATCTGGAGCTCCTGTTCATATATGCATTAAATGTATGTGTGCTCCCACTTATGTATGTGCATCTCAGTGCGTACACATACATACAAATGCACAAATTAACCCTTAAGAAAATTTTGAGATACTTCTTTTTGTAGCAATCTATTGCTGTCTGAATCAAGTATTATTATTATTCTTTTTAAAATTAAAATACCCACAAAACATGCATTTACTTTCAGCTATAGAAAATGCTAATAATGCTTTTAGAATGGTCTTTAAAAAGTCTAATTATATCATTTAAAAATGGAGAGACCAAAGGGCAAGCTAAATTCTCCTAACATAAATCAGACTTTTTTATTTCAATGACTTGAAAAACCTCAAATGCAGTAATTTTAATAGCAATGAAAGAATGAATAAGTCATAACTCCGCCTGATCACATAACTGTCTATAACTGTTATTAAATGCTCCAAAATAAGTGAACTCATTATGTTTCTGCACTGCTTTTAGCTAATCTAAGATTCTGCTCACTTAATCATGCAGAAAAGGCTTTAGCAGAGTTTTAGACCCTCAGCAAGGTCACTTCAATGCCCTTTTTTTTTTTCTGTTCTGTACTGATCATTTAAGAACAGCACTTTGACCCGAAACTGATGATCTCTCATACAAGCTTGAACGCTTAACCCTGAAAGGGCTGTATTTCAGATGTACATTTGCACAGCCTATTGTCATATTTGCTGCAAACTGAACCAGACTCTCTTTTCAGGGAAGGGGGAAATGCCAATCAGAATTTGTAGATGTTGTGCGCATGATGAAAGTACCTCTTATGATACCTTCAGAGACTGAAGCAGCAATTTTTAACACACATGCTCCTGCTATGGACTCTTTAGCGAGTTTTAATTGCCTCTAGAGGTGTGGTGGTTAAAAGTTGTTTTTTACTATATGCTTCTGTCAGACAATATATAAATCTTACATGTAGAATTTTCCTAGAAATCTAATTAATTTAGGTATGATAACCATTTAGAGAACTCTTCCCTACAGTGAAACTGTAAACACATCCAAAATCTAGGAACAAATGTTGTCCCTTCTCTTCATCGTGTCTGTGCTACAGAGCATTTTAGTGTCAGTAAAATATCTTTAGAAATCAGGAGTAGAGGCCAAGTCCTACTCTATTGTAGCTAATGGAAAAACTCTTTTATTGATTCAGTGGCATCAGGCTTGGTCTTTGTATCGCAAATGAAGGCTGTAATTCTCAAAGGCTAGTAAACATGCTGAGCTTTACTCATCTGGTTTGTGCTGTTGATATCAGCAAGATGACTTCACTGGAGTAAAGTTGCAGAAAACTTAATCCTTCAGGCATTTATTTCCTGTTGTGAGCTTTCCTTTCTGTCCTCATCTGTGCACACTGTCAGAGGGAGGTATAATGCTGCTGTAAGACCTATGCAGAGTGGTTATCAATCCTGTTATAAAGGTAACTATGGTACAGCAACAGTGTCTTCTCTGCACAAGGTGAACAAAGTTGTTCTTTACTGTCTTATAATGACTTCAAAAATATTATTTTTCTTCTCCTTTTTCATTTTTATGCTTTAAAGGGAGAATATGTTTGGCATGGATGAGAAATCATTAATATATTTCCCTATGAACCTTTTCTGAGTTTCAGCAATGCAAAAACAAATTCTGCTTTATTACATTTAATTACAAGTGAGGATAAAAACAAAAGAAAATAAATCCTAAGGAGGCATTCAAATAGTTTGACATTGTCCTGTGCAGCTTTTCATCTGCAGTGGAAAAGATATAGGAGGCTTACCTGCTATGGATAGCCAAGGACTGGTCTCTCACACTTCCCTGCAAATTAAATTATCTTCTTTTCTACAGATATAAAATATACTTTGCAATTGTATAATTTCTGGCCAGCCAATGCTGCCTGGGGTTAGTCATAAAATCTAGACTGTAGATCTATTATGGTCCTTCCCCAGAGACAGTGTTGGTAGGAAGAAACCTCATCACCCTCCAGCCCTGGAATGCGGAATGGCAGCAGTATGCAAAGGCATTTATACTTCATGGCAGTGCATTTGTTCTTCAGACTACTTGAAGAATAGCAAGGACATGTAAAAGGGTGTAATCACTTCATTAGACTGTTGGATGATGGGTGAATTTACAAAGAAGGTGTGCTTTTCAGCTGGAAAGAGTTTTCCTTGTACTGCCATAAGTCTTATGGCTGCCACTGCTCTTCTGGGCCTTACATTGGTCATGCATATTAGGGAGCTGCAGCTGATTGTTTAGAGTTAGTGTACAGTGTTAAATCATGAACTCTTCAAGTCACAGACTATTCAATGTTTATACTGTACCTAAGCACAACTGGTCCCAGGCCTATAGACAGTAATGTAGTGTCCTTGATGTAAAGGCAGTATAGTAATTCCTTATGTTACTGCAGGTTCACAAAAAAAAATACACTAAAGAAAACAAGAAAACCAACCAAATAAAATAAATAGAGGAATAATCCTTCAACTGGACATAGAATAATAAAATAATAGTATATTTTAATATTGTTTGCCTGAGGACAATTAATGTTTAATTAAAATGTAAATTTTGGTTCATGCTGTTTATATAAATGCTTGAGCCTTGAATCAGTGTTTCCTTTCACATTTTAGATAAGAAAATGTACAAGTAGGGGTTTGAGGGAGACAGCGTGCCTCAAAAAGAGGAAGGAATTTGCCTAGTTCCCATTGGAGAGGTGTTGCAGTTAGAGACCCTTTTTTCTGTTGCTTTTGTCTTGGCCATTCAAGAACTTCAGAAAATTTGTTCAGTCAATTGTGTAACTAGGGGTTTGCAGCACCCTTTGCAGTTGTTACACCCTGTCCCACATTCTGTCTGTGAAATAAGGCCACTGAAGCACTTAAACAAGTCAGATTCATACTGCCCCATTCTGTGTATGATAAATTATTGTGACACCATGGTACTGCCACTGGGCAGTGCCACAGAATCACTGCTGCAAGGAGAAAATCTCTGCTTTCATCTACACAGGCTAGCTTTTCACTGGGAAAACAAAATCCAGCTGCTTAGAAGCAAGAAAAGACATATCTTGGACTGAATAAATAAAAGCTAAATATTACTAATAGCGTGGCAAATGGAGAGATTTTCTACAAGCAAGCACAAAGTAAAATCCCATTCTAAGCATTTCAGAGTACAAGCAGCATCTGCATCCAAATCAGCATTGCAAAAATGTGATCCAGATCCTTAATTCACTATATCTAAATCCCAGAATCAGATGAGTGTGTGTATGTATCATTTGAGTGGAGAAGGACAAATTCTACCACATTTCATCTCTGTATTTTGCCTCTTGAGTTCACCTGAGGCTTGGGAAATGCTTTAGGGCCAGCCAATAGGCAGTTCTGCAAGTAAAATTACTAAATTCACATGGTAAGGATTTATGAGAACATAACATTATTTATGCATATTTGTGTAAATGGTGTGTATTAGCAATGATGTTTATAACCCCCAATGTTTAGCACATTTTAGCAGGAAATATTATGCATGTGAAATACTGTGAAGTTGTTTTAAAATATTATAAAGTATTTCCTCCTAATAAACATGTTTGCAAATACCTAGACTGACCTGTGAATTAAAGCAGGGTGAGTGGCATGAATCTGTACTTATTAAAAGTCAGTGTGACTCCAAAAGGAACCACTTCAAACTCTAAACCTCTTTTTCCCCCCAACTATAAAAGATTAAACTGATTAAACTGAAATTGTCTTGAAATAAAAGTATCTAGCCATGCAAAATTCTGACTGTAGTTAGCCACTATTGTCTTTTTCCCTGTTAATTTCCTTTATAGTGTTCAAGCGTCAGACCTAAATTAACTGCTTATAGGGTTTTGGAACAGACACTATGCAGGATTTTTAACTGGTACTTTCAATTTTGGGGTTTTAGCAGTAATTTATTTTGTTTATTTTTGCTACCTAGGTGTTTTTCATGCTATACTGGAGCACAGATAGTGCACAGATAGTCTGAAGGCCTTATTTGAAATAGTGAGTCTTATTTAGGTCGTAAATCCATGTAAATTTTAATTTGTATAAAACATATTGTTTTCCTGTCTACCACCAACTTAGAACTTGGACATCCATTTTATAAATATTGTTAGTGAATTGTAAGAAAATTTGTGTTGATTCAAGGTTTTTCCATGGGAATAGCTAAAACTACATTAAACAGATATCTTCATTGCTGTTCATGCTTTGTTTCTGAGTAACATCAAAGTCAATGCAAGATATCCTGTATTCAGTGTAATCCTAGCACGGGAATAAAGAAACTGTTGAATAATTGAGTTAAATTATTGTTCATGTTTCCAATGTTTTATAATATGATGCAGTGTAATATAGATACCATTATAGCCCACTGGTATCCAGAATGTTTTGGAGGAAATTATGGCTAAACCTAATTGAAAAGCTGTTACATGGCAGGGATGCTTGCAATTCAAATTATTGAACGGACTTGCAGAGAAACAGAGGACATGGAGCATTACAAGAAGGGATTCTGTAACTAAATAGGTCAGAAAACAAAGGTCAATGAAAGGGTACCCCCCTAGATAAGCAAGAAGGATAAATTACCGTTGACTGATATGAAGAAGGTTGAAGTACTCAATGCGTTCTTTGCCTCAGTCTTCACTGGCAGTAAGGCTTTCTACTTCTCTTAAGTCCTCAGTCCTCAAAGTGGATAGTGGGGAAGTGAGGTCCCTACCTCTATAAACAATGAACAGGTTTGGAATTAGTTGAATATGGATAGCTGTAAGTCTATGGGGCCTGCTGACATGCACCCCAGGGTCCTGAGGGAGCTAGCTGATGTTGCTGCTAAGTCTCTGGTGACTAGAAAAATGGAAACATTGCTCCTGTTTTTAAAAGGGAGGGAAAGGATGATCCATGGAACTACACACCAGTGAGCCCCAGCTTTGTGCCTGGGAAGATTATGGAACAGGTCCTCCAAGCAGATATGTTAAGGCACATAAAAGACAAGGAGGTGATCCAATGCAGCCATCACAGCTTCACGAAGGGCTAATTGTGCCTGACCAATCTGGTGGATTTCTATGATTGAGTGAAGGCAATGGTCATCACAAGGGAAGACCGACAGATGTCATCCACCTAAACTTCTGTGAAGTCTTTGATGTAATCTCACATGAAATCCTTATCTGCAAATTGGAGGGACATTGATTGATGTGTGGACTATTTAGTGGATAAGGAATTGACTGCCTGAGAGATGTGGTGAATGACTCTGTCAGGTGGAGACTAGTGATGAGTGGTGTCCCTCAGGGCTCTGCGTTGGAACCGGCACTCTGTAATATCTTCATCGATGACATAATGAGATCAAGTGCACCCTCACAGAATTCACACAGAATTCACAGAATATTATGAGTTGGAAGGGACCCATAAGGATCATCTAGTCCAACTCACCATCTAACACCCGTACCCTCAACAAGTTTGCAGATGACACAAAGCTGAGCAGTGCAGTTAACAGAAAGAAAGATGCCTTTCAGAAGGACATGGACAAACCTGAGGTGTGGGCCCGGGAGAACCTCATGAGGTTCATCAAGTCCAAGCGCAAAGTGCACTTAGGGGCATCCACAAACATGAGTACAGGTGGTAGAACTCATTGAGAGAAGCCTTGCAGAGAAGGACATGGGGTTCTTGTAGATGAAGAGCTGGGCGTGAGCCAACAGTGTGTGCTCACAGCCCAGAAGGCCAGCTGCCTCCTGGGCTGCACCAAAAGAGGAGTCACCCACAGTTCAACAGAGGTGATTCTCCCCCTCCCTTCTGCCTTAGTGAGACCCTTGGAGTACTACATCCAGGTCTGGGGTCCTTCACATAAGAAGGACATGGATATGTTGGAGCAGGTCCAGAGGAAGGCCATGAAGATGATCAGAGGGATGGCATACATTTTCTGCAAAGACAGGCTGAGAGAACTGAGGTTGTGCAGGCTGGAAAATGCTTCAGGGAGACCACATTGCAAACTTTCAGTACTGTAAGGGTGNGCCTGGAGAAGAGGAGGCTCACAGGTGACCTCATTGCTGTTTACAACTACCTGAAGGGGAGTTGCAGTCGGGTGGATGTGAACCTCTTCTCTCAGGCTGCCAGCACCAGAACAAGAGGACATGGCCTCAAGCTACGCCAGGGGAGGTTTAGACTGGATGTTAGGAAGAGGTTTTTCACAGAGAGAGTGATCTCTCATTGGAATGATCTGCCTAGGGGGGTGGTGGAGTCACCATCCCTGGAGGTGTTTAAGAAAAGACTGGTTGAGGAACTCAGTGACATGGCCTAGATGATGGGAGGCTTGGACGCATGGAGTGTGATGCCCATGGCTCTAGGGTTGTGGGTGGGTGTTCGCTTGGGATTTGGACTATATGATCCTATGGGTCCCTTCCAACTCAGAATAACCTGTGAACCTGTGACGTGACTTCATATACAGGGACACACATGTAGTATATAGTATATGAATGTAGTATATAGTATGTGTATGCATAATATGTAGTATACAGTATGTGAATGTATTTGAAAAATCAGTAAAATTACCAAGAAAATATGAAGGGAATATGTTTCAAATAGTGTCATGGAGGTTGCTAGTTGTGTATTCATTCTAACATCTTCAGTAAAAGGAAGAGAAAGTATTAGAAGTACCTATGGGGAGAAGACAGTCATTGTACTTCAATTAAAAAATATAATTGAAAAAGTGGTCTGTATGCTTAAAAAGGAAATAATAATGCATGTTTTGCTTGTCAGTGATATTTTGATGAATTCTTATTAAGCGAACTTTACCTAAAATATTGATAAATCTATCAACCCCACAAATATTCCTTTCAAAATCACACCTATACACTATGATGTTACATTGAAGGAACATTACAATATAACCTAGACAAATAATGTGACTTTTAATTCCAAAACCTGAAATGAGAATAAATATTAATTTTCTCCTTTTTTAACAGTGTGTTCGTGTGCAGAAAGAAAAGGCTAGCCAGCTGGCTCTTCTCCAGCAATTCTCCTTAAGACAGTGATTACTCTTGTGCTGACATTAGCTCAGTTGTTTAGAGCATGTTGCTAATAATGCCAGTATTGCTTGTTTGATTCCTGTATGGCCCACATTCACTTAGGAGTTGGACTCGATGGTCCTTGTGGGTCCCTTCCTACCCAGAATATTCTATGAATCAGTGTGGTTATCCTTTCATCTGTCAAGATTATAAGAGGGATTTGGAGACCATTCTGTATAGTCAAGATACTATAGCACTTAGAAGGAAGTTTGCACTGCTCAGGCAGTATAAGACTCCTCAAAAGTTGGCTTAGCAGCATCCCAAGGTCACTTTTGAGCTGAAGTGTATTTAATCAGAGTTAACTCTGAGCTATTGGCTTATCCCTTTTTATCTAAATGGCACTATAAGCAGCATAGCTGAGTGATACTCTACCAAGCAAACCCAGCAACAGAAGAGAACATCTTGATTGTTGTAGTTAGTGGAATGCAGAACAGCTTTTATATTGCTTTAATTTGTATTTTGGACTGGACAAGTATCAGTATGGTTTCAGTTTTGAAGGTATGTTTAGGTCAACTTTACATCACCATTCCATGTTCAAGTAATGGCTTTTCCTACTTTAAAAGGAAGAGAGATATTTCCAGTGTTACTTCCTCTTCTGTAAGAAAAAGGATTAATGAATTCTAGCCTTCAAGCAGAAGGCCATCCTTATATATTTAATGTATTGGTGGTAGCTTTAGATATGGACAAGGAAAATATTTTGATAGCATGCAGTTAGTATAGCGTTCTTTCCCTTCAACTCTGAAAAAGAGAGGGAGTTGAAGCCATTGCTTATCTTCTCCAAGCCCTCCTTCAATTTCATCAGAACAACCTGCTGATCACAGTAGACATAAGGAAAAAAAAGGAATTATTAATCCAAAATTCTGATCAATGATGATGCCAAATACATAACTTTCTAGAATTTAGGATGAGAAAAAGCAGGCCTAGAAGGTTTTCTATGTTGAATTTCAAAGCAGACTGCATTTTCTATATTCCAGTCATATTGAATTTCTTCTTAAACTTCTGTATTTCAATAAAACAGATTTTATTCAAGTACGTGCAACTACAAGAGTATGAAGAGACCTAAGATCAATGTAGATTAAAGTTTATGTGAAATTTATGAAGATTCATTGACCCAAAGTCCAGGTCCTCAGTTTTGAGGCTTTCACATTACAGTCATAGCAATTTTTCTTCACTAGTTAAGTGGTGTACAGACCATCATTATTTTTTTTAGATATACATTATTTTTGTCTACATCACTAGTGTGGCAGAAGGAAAGGCAGTAAAGGGTTTAGCCTGTCCATAGGTAGAGGATAATCTGTTGAGCAGGAATGCTGTTAGTCATGTCATTTATTGTTTTTTTGTCAGGATTGGGAGTGTCCTTGTCTCACATCACTATTAAACAAACCATAGATTCTAAATATAATAGTAAAGATCTTCACTTAAGAAGAAAATATGTTAAGCGAATTTGAAATATTATAGGTGAAGGTATTGTAATCCTCAACATTTCATCACCAGTTAGCCCACAAATTCCTTGACGATTAACCAAACTGTGGGTGAAAGAATAGTTTAGTGTCCTCTCTCACATCTGTATGATTCTGTCTCAGCTGGTCTCTAAAAATTTGTAATGAATTTATACTCATCTTACAATAAACCTTAATTTATCCTATGGAATATCTTTATTTATTTCAGTTCTTGTAATACGTTTGCTTATTTGGGTTAATTTACTACAACAGACAAAAGAAAATTTGTCATTTTTTTGAAGGGGATGTTTAATGGATAAAGTGTGATTTCTAATTCTAATTCTGTTTTCACAGATGTAAAATCTATTGAAGGGCTATTTTAATTCATAGCAACTACATTTACCTCTGCTGGTATGGTCATCGTGCTGTTTAGACCTTGTAATGGAAAGTAGATTTAATCATATTCAAGGGGACAACAAGAATTCCCAAAATGTTCCAGGTCAATCAGTATGGCAATGTCCTATTTCTTTGGAAATAGTGGCCCTCTTACGTTCATGTCAACAAAGGTCACACCTGCTGTCACTACAAGTTAAAACATGGTAAACAAAAGATTAATACATTCTACTACAAACAAATTGTGCTTTCTAAAACAAAAATCTTATTTTGCTTGCTGTACACCCAGTTATGTCCTTAGAGGAGGTGACCAATAGGGCGTCACACAACCCATGCTGTGAACCAGAATCACAGAATGTTAATCTATGTGTGTCGTGCAGACAAATGGGCTAACCAAAGGAAGAGTTTTCTCACATATACTGTCCTTACAAAGAAAAAGGAGTATAAAAAAATTCTTAAGAGGATTTTTCCTTCTTGCTTTCCAACTAGCAGATTTTTAGCAAAGCATACTGTTTTTCAGATATACATGACAAAAGGCATGCACAGAAATTCCCCTTAATTGGTAGAAACTAGTTGTTTCTTTATCCATATGTTTTAGTGCATAAATCAGTTATTTTTAGCAACTGTTGGGAATGTGAAACTCCCTCCCTTTCTTCTTCTTCCCCCACCTTATCTTTTGTAGGAGAAAGGCCAGTTTTCCTTACACATCCATTGCTTGCTAAATTCATTCATGCTGCTAAGTTCAGCTAGTGGCCTTAGACATAATATCTTAATGTACATATGTTTTTAAGCAATGACTTGCCTATCTTAATAACATCACTAACTCAATTTGTTCTCAGAAATATATGGAGACCAAATACTAATCTAATAGAAAATGGAATTAAAAACAAGGTGCCAGGACTATGTTTCATTGTTAGTTTAAGAAAGTTCTGGTTCTATCATGCTTTCTCCTTGTTCCTCCCCTCCCCACCTCACCAGAATTGTCAGCACTGTTTCAGACTGGTGTAAGTAGTCCTTTTGTGAGAGACTAATGGCTTTTTGTTAATTTTGAAACTTACCAGGATTTAGGGAATTCATGGATGCACAAGTGAATCTGCAGATAAAATCAATTTTCTTCAATGAAATGCACTGTAGTTTTATGCAGGATTTAATCCTTATTCTTATTTTGCAAGATTATCAGTAAAATGTGATGTAATGTTTAAATAAAAAAAATAATTGTAAGAATTACACTTAAAAAGATGTCAGCTTACATTTATGCAAGTAATAGGAGCGATCCACTCAAACTGGATAAAAACCACACAAATGGCTTGCAAGTTGGGTATTTTAGCATTTGCACTCTTTTTACCTGCCAGAGCAAATTTGAACAAGATTTTCAGCTTCTGTCAGATCCAAAGCCAAGAGTGTCCTTCATTACAAGCACCCTTACCAGGAATCTTTGGTTCTATATGCCTGTCTTCCCTGTGCAATTAGTTGATAAAGTATAAAAGGAAGAACTGCAGAATTATAGAAGTGTCAATGTTTTGCCTTGCCTGGTGTAGTATGAGAGGTTTTAGAGGTAAGATGGATGTCAAAAATGGAGACAACCCTTCCTTTGCTTAAAGGAAAAAAAAAAACCAGGAGAGAGTATGCGTGTTCAGTTTTGGGCACATAATTATGTAATGGATTACAGTGATGAGTAACGGCTTGTATTTCGGTGTGGCAGAGGTTGTGTGGTACAATGATTAAAAACAATGTTGTTTTTTTTTTATTCAGTCCTGTCCTAAACCACCACCTTCCCCTGCACTGCTTCACACTTCATGCAGCCAGCCTGATTAGACAGCATTTTCTTCCTGCTTTAAGTACTCATTATAACAACTTAAAAATAACATCTAAATTAGGCCTATCACTGTTTTTTTATAGCCATAGCAATTTTATGGTATGTATGAGTGCCCTAATAACTGTATTTATTTGCGTTCTGAGAGGATCCATAAAACAAGTTGGTTAACTTCAATATTTTTGTAAACGCTCCAACAATTCCACTATTTCTGACACATATCATCATAACCTTTTGCTGTAGGCAAACTATCATTTAATGAAACATCAGGAAACATACTATAACATTCATCTAAATGAATCTCTCATGGCTAAATGGGTAATATTGAAACACAAATATTTTTGTGTTTGGGAGACTTTCCCTTGAGAAAACCATACATAAAATAGAAGCTATGCAAGTAATGAGTGACAGTTTCTTAAAGGTTAATATTTTCTTTAATCTATTTCCATAACAGGAGAAGAAAAGAAAATACAACACTAAGCATAAGGTGTGCTTTTGGGATTAGAGAAACAATCTCTGCTGGTATGTATATCTCAGACTACAGGGAATGATACAGACACTGCAAACACATTTGTATTTCATTTAATCAAATATAGAAGTGTCTTAAATATTTTTTCCATATTAAAAGGATTGAGGATTCCTTAAATTTTCTTTTTTCATTATTTTTTACATTTTTTATAAAGAAAAGTCAAACTGCCCTTAATGCTGGACTACACTATGTGACTGTCATGTAAGGTAATGAAACCATTAAATGCATAGTATTAAGAAGAGACGAGATGCAATTAGCCAAGAAATTACTCTGATCTCAGTGACATTTTCAAAAAATCATAATACAATATACATTGCAGGACATGATTGACAGTCTAATCCAGTTTTGATGGAATGTAGTCCACATACTGAAAGTAAAGCAGTACACGGCCAGATAAAGCTCACAGCTGTGAATCCCTGATATGTCCTTACAGTCTTGTCACCCAGGAAATTCCTCAGGTTTAAAAGATGATGAAAGTATCGACCATTAATGACAGGATCATCTCCTACCCTGAAATAAAATGTACTAATCCCTTTTGCTAGGTCTTTGAATTCCTAATATAAATTATATAAACTGTAGTAATTCATCTCTGTTAGCACAGTTGTGTTTGGAAATTGTACAGCAGTCTTTGCCCTATTTGAAATGCCAGATGAAAGCAAGACATGTTCGTTTAAGCTGCAACATAAAGTAATTTAACACAGGGGACAGAATAACTTCTGGATAATGAGCAGTAGATATGTAAAAGAAGGAAGTTCTGAAGTTCTAAAGTGGCCTGATGGATTTATGCTTGATCTTAGAAAGAGGCCAAAAATGTAAATATAGGAAGTATGGTTAAATGCAGGTGCTTTGTTAGACATTTGTAAGATGATTTAATGATTGAGTCATACAGAATACATCCTCTGACTTCAAACAGACATACAATGGTCATTTATGTCTTACAAATAATTTGGATGGTAACCTATCCATCATTTTAAAATACAGTAATGTGGATCATGTTGGATTATACTGCAAGGAGGTGGGGGGGAAGTAAAAAATTAAAGTGAAGTAACATTGCAAACATGTTTGAATTTCTGTAATCCATTTTTGATAATACATAGGCTGCACATATCTATCAAGCTGGACTTGCAGTCTTGTGTTCATGTGTCATTGACAACTGCAGCACTGCATAGAGAGTCACTGATGAAGTGAGATATAGTTAGCTATCTAAAGGATGTTCAAGGCATTTGTAAATAATACAAAGCTCAAAGCTAGACTCTGGACATTTTACACACAAGTAATGACAGTAGAAAAATGCAAGGTTTTTAAAAGAAATATCTGGGAAACATCGATGTAAAGTAAAAGCCTTCAATATAATACGCTTTTGTTTCAGCTGTGTGTGCTGTGCTCATGCATAGCTATATTTACTGGTTTTAAGAGTAAATCCAGAACAGTGAGAATATTGCTAGTAAAACCATGTTTGTTGTAGGGGTAACTGTTCAAAAATATTCTATGTCATGCTTTCTGCATTGTGAGTCTGGTGAAAGTCTACATTGGAAATCATTGCATCACATATACACACAAAGCAAACTCTGTCATTCAGTACTCAGAGAACACCTTAGGAAGAAGAATAGAAAGTCAGTTCTTTTATGTCTGGCTAGCATTGCTTTTGCCAGTTATGTTTAGAATCATTGCAGTGAGATCAAAAGCTAACAGTATACTAAATTCCCACAACTTGTGGGATTAAAGATATCCCACAGGTATGATGGGCTACAACTGATTCAAACTCGTCAAATTTCATCAGGTTTCAGTGCAGTTTGAAGTATGAACCAAACCACAGCTGATTGCATGCCATTCTGAAATCATCTCAGAGAACCCAAGAAACCCCAAAAGCAGCAGAAATCTATCGGTCATTTGTAATGTTCAAATAAAATCAAATAGATAATGTCAGACTAAAAACCAGAAGCCAACTTTGAACATCTACCGAAGCCCACATGCAAGGAGGTGACTAATGGATTATGCCACTTTATGAGTCAGACTTAAAGAAATGCTGCATTTTCATCCTGAGGATTTGATTTATTCAAGCTGGGTAGTACTAGTGATGAATACAACTGGGTTTGTAAGTAGCTTATACTAAATTCAGGGGGTTGTTTNCAGAAACATTCTAAGTTAGGAAAATGTTTTGTAAAGTAAGACTACTTCTACTGCTACACAGTATCTTCCATAACATTGCCATGAATTACTTCTGACAACTCAGCAAGCCCTCTTCAGGGAAGACNAGTTATGTTTAGAATCATTGCAGTGAGATCAAAAGCTAACAGTATACTAAATTCCCACAACTTGTGGGATTAAAGATATCCCACAGGTATGATGGGCTACAACTGATTCAAACTCGTCAAATTTCATCAGGTTTCAGTGCAGTTTGAAGTATGAACCAAACCACAGCTGATTGCATGCCATTCTGAAATCATCTCAGAGAACCCAAGAAACCCCAAAAGCAGCAGAAATCTATCGGTCATTTGTAATGTTCAAATAAAATCAAATAGATAATGTCAGACTAAAAACCAGAAGCCAACTTTGAACATCTACCGAAGCCCACATGCAAGGAGGTGACTAATGGATTATGCCACTTTATGAGTCAGACTTAAAGAAATGCTGCATTTTCATCCTGAGGATTTGATTTATTCAAGCTGGGTAGTACTAGTGATGAATACAACTGGGTTTGTAAGTAGCTTATACTAAATTCAGGGGGTTGTTTGGTTTGGGGTTTTTTTCTAAGTTTACTAATAACTGCAATTTAATGTCAAATTCTGTTTAAAAGATGATTAAATCCCAAATAGTCTCTAGATAATTTTCATTTTTCTATATTCTCTTTATACTATTTGACATACACATAATTTTTATTATCTTATCTATCAAGACCTTGAATATTTGGAAATACTACTGACATAAGGTAGAATTAGAAAGCAAAAAGTACAACATTTAGATTTTTACTTTATTTAATTAATTTAATTTTATTGCAATAGTATACATACATGAACAGAGTTTATATTAATATCATGACTAATAAATTGCATTGTTGGTATGAAAGTGGCAGGAAAAAAATGCTTCATAAATTAGCAGCTTAAAACTAGAAATGTGACAAGTACCTTTGATCTCACTAAATTTGGTACTAAGCAAGGCCCATCAGCAACTCCAAGAGGGATCTCTGCACCCTACAGCATCCTAGGCCAGAAACATTCTAAGTTAGGAAAATGTTTTGTAAAGTAAGACTACTTCTACTGCTACACAGTATCTTCCATAACATTGCCATGAATTACTTCTGACAACTCAGCAAGCCCTCTTCAGGGAAGACTTTTCCATTTCTGTTCTGAGTCAGACACTGTGCAATCTTTACTTGCTGCTATAAATTAGCTGTGAATGCATCTTGCCTACACAGCTTCATATCAGTAGGTTCTGTCTTTCCTCCTTTTTTAAATGAACAAAAATGGAAGTATATTTCATACCAAATAAAGGAAAAATAAAAGAACACCTGTATTTCAAAATCTAGTCTGTTCTTATAATATGGGTTATCCCAAGTAGAGAGGCAGGGGAATAAGCAAGAATGTCCTGTGAGTTTGTATAGTTTTTATGTTCAAAATGTGGATTTGTATGTTATACAAACAAAAAAAGCTATACAAACTCAATATGTGAGTTTGCATAGCTTTTATGTTAAAAAACAGTACAGTTGTATTCTTTGTGAGTATGACTGTCTTTATTTGAGGTAATGAAGATTATTGGCCCAAAATGTTTCAAACTGATTTTGATTACTCATGCTCTAATCTTTAGAGGAACAGATACTCAGAACCGCCTTTTTATTTTCCCATGTGCACAATGTGATCATGGTTTTCTATTTTTATTATTACTTGTGGAATATTATAAAAGAAGATAGCTTTGGTTTTAACTGTTCTAAAAGTAAACAAATATGTTGAGCTTTTTAAAAATAACAAATACATTGACATTTTTGGAAGTCTTCCTAGATTTCTGTACTTTGCCATTTATATTCAGTTTTTAGGCAATCAACTTCAATTTTGGCATAGTAATTTATTAGAGAATCCAAATTCCTTTAGGAAAGATCAAAACTGATGATGCCAGTAGGCTCAACATGAGAAGATAATACAAATGCTTTTACTCTGCTGTATGAATGTTTAAAGTGAAAGAGGAAGAGTCTATGGGAAAAAATGAATACTTTAGTAGGTCATGTGCTAACTGTGCAAACTTCGTTTTTTATATTCTACTTAGGAATATCAGATTTTAATATATATAAGCTCCAAGCTTTTTTTAAATATAATTGTACACAAAATAAGTTAAATGGTTGAAGATCATCTTGTGTATTTAATTCAAGCATCAGCTGCACTGGGTATCCTTTTATATTTTTTCTGATTTTATGAGTATTGATCTGTTCTTATTTCTGCAGCAAAATCACAATAATAAAGCCATTATTTGTTAGTAGGTTTTGTAAGACCTAAATTTCTGACATTAATAACTGACTGATAACAAAGATTGTAGCTGCTGCTACTACCAGTGGTGGAGTAACTGAATTTGCTCTAAAGTTAAAGAGAGGATGATGAGAAATGATGTTTATACTTAATTCAGAAGGTAGTGCACAATGCTTTTATGTGGCCCAAACTACTAAATCCCAACAATATTTTTGGCTTTAAAAAAACCAATGAATTTAATGTATTCTGAATGATCAATGATGGTAGCTAAATTATTACACAGACTTGTTGATGTTGATGTTATATTCAAGGAAGGGAAAGACTGGTGATGGTCTCTAGCCAATCATAGATAACAGTTTAGAGGCTACAGCACTTTATATTTTCCACGTTCTGCATAGTCATATGAAAAGCACCAGGAAAATACAAAAAAAAAAAAAATCACTCTCAGTCTAGAAGGATTCTGTGTGTATCTACAATTAAAAGAGAGTAGTGGAAGAGCTGAGCACTGTTTTTGGAGAATATAGGGGAAAACCTTGTTCACTTAAAGGTGTTGCTAAATATTTTTCAAGATTTGAAATCAGTTTTTGACACACTTGTTATGGCTAATTAATTACTTTCATTTGCTTTAGATTGTGTATTTGAAGATGAATAGTGCATGATAACAAGGCTAGACTGCGTGATGAAGACCTTTCGTAGTCTATGCAGTGTGCTGTCTCATTACAAAGCTAGTTATCTGCAGGAAGTCTGACATTGAAAGGAACTGCACATCCCATAATGCCCTCCTTTAACTGTGATGATTGTAGTTTCTTCCTAAAAGTGATGATTAAGAAAGAGAAAAACAAAACTGAATGCTGTATGAATATTTCATGTAAATGTAACCAGGCACTTACTGGACGTAGACCCTTGATTGATGTTAGAGTGCCTCTAAATGCCTTGACATTGAAGGGTTTAGACTTCCTTTCCACAATGACTGCTTCAAGAGCTGCAGTTAATAGTGGAATATAGCTGTATTTAGCTGAAGAGCTCTTTATTACTGGCTGATATTAAACAAAATCACAGGCCTCGGATTTGAATCAGTGAATCTAGATAAAGGAGATAGTGGATGTATAAAGGAGATAAGATACTTAAGGTTTCTTCTCTTTCAGACTTTCTGTTCTGTAGCTTAATTGCTTGCATCACTTTTAAATTCCTTCCTATGCTGAAGTGAATCAGCAGCACACAAGACCCATACATTTTTTTACAGTGCCTTTGTTCAACAAATCATCAAATGGAAATATCTAAATAATTTCTTACCAGGAGGCAAGTGTTATTAAAAGGTATTAAAATTAATATAATTATTCATATTTTAAAAGTCAGAATTTTAATATCTTTCCCAATAAGTATTTCAAAATACCATTGAAACACTGGTCAAAGAGAAAAATATCTACTCTTTCAAGAATTGATTTATCTTTTTCTTTCATAGGGACACAAACATTTCTATGCATGTACTATATAAAAGCCTTATTCTGTCATACATTGAAATTGATCTCTATGGCCTTAAATACATAGTTTTAAATGGAATAGTAATGCATGCAAATAATTTAGAAACTGAAATCAGCATTGTAAAGGAATCATCTTTCAAAATCAGTCAAATGAAGAAATGATATTTTGAAAGTTGACACTGAGAAGTTTCATAGTGAGCATGAGACGATGGTCATAATATGTGTGTTCTACATTTTATTAATAGAGAAATCAGCCTTTGAAACAAAGCTCTGTGACTATTTTCATCTGGATTACAGACTACACTTCCAAATACCTTTTTTAAAGCTAGATTAATAAAATGCCATATTTCAAGCTCTGCTACATTTAGGCAGAAATTTTAAACGATATGGTCATGAAGGAAATTGAATGATTCCTCATCAGGAAACTTCTATGCCTCTGTTTTACATATCTGAAAGGCATTTCTGTTTGTGGCACCCGTCTCAAATCCAGTACAACATAAACAGGAGGACTTTCCATTCCCTCAATGCATAGAAGATTCAACTGGCCCTTACCAACCATCTATGTAGGTGTGTTTTCTTAAAGCTCATTCTTCCAGTAAGTTGATTCCTTAGGTAGTTTAAGCAAAGAATTGGCTGAGGAAGTTCTTTCTGGTATTATCACAAAAGCTTGACTGAGATTTTCATAGATTTTTTTTCCAGCAAATTGCTAACTACACCAACAGAAGAGATGCCTTTTAATTTTATTTTGTTTTATCATTACATCACATCATCTTCTTTGCTCTAGACNCTCTCTCTATTCCATAGGTTTGCAGGTAGACAGTCTGCTTTCACTATGGTCTGTTCTACGAGCAGCAGCGAGACGCCTGGTAAAACATTTCTACCCCTTCTCTGGTCAGCCTGGGTGGGAGGCCTTCATGGCTTTCAGCTTCTTACACATGTCCTGACCTGGCCATCTACTTTCTGTTACTAAGATTTTTTTTCTCCCTTTCACAATTATGGTATTCACAGAAACATCTTATCTGTGCTGTATAACCTTGATTTCCACAGCAGCAAGGGAGGCCGAGGCAGAAGCTATTAACCCCCTCGCTGCCAGAGGAAAAAAAAAACAAACTGGGACAGGCACTTTCACTTAACTTGTGTTTTGTTGTTAAATGCACATTATTTAAAACAAAATAGAATTAAAATTATATTTAAAATTCCTTTTCTTTTCTTGTGACATGCCGTAAAAAATAAAGCAGTAGTAGTTAGGATTTTTTCTATGAGAATGTATTGCACCTTGGCTGTTTATAGGATAATAGGTTTCTTGTAAACAGAGATTTTTAGCTGCTTCATCACATAGATCACATTTAAGTATGATTTCTTGTGAAATAAGACCCTCTATTCATTCTTGTTGATGTAAGCAGAACTTTTAGCTATTGATTTTAGCAGCAAGTGGCTTAAGCCTTGTATATTTTCCAATTTCTCAGATATTTGTCTATTACTTTAGGAGTTTCTGTATTTTGTGAAGAGAAGTGAAGAGCAGCTCTAAGGGAAAACTGTAGGAGCTGCTGCATGACAGCCATTACAATGCGATTTCATTTTTTCCAATAATACATTAAAATTGCAACTAGCCGTGTATCAGTTAATAAGGTTCAGAGCATTTTCCAGCTGTGAGTAGTCCTTGTGCCTGCTCATGCCCACATCTGATTTTGCATGTTAGTGAGCTGACCATATATTTTAAGAAACCTAAAGCCCATGTGCACCCTTATGCACATAAAAAATTTCATGCAACACTGAAGTTAAGCTAGTGCAGGTGGCTCATGACCACTGAGTGAACTAACAAAGCAAAAGTGACGCTTGGTAATGTTATATGTAGTCCTGCTTGTCTCTAAAAATGCATAGTGTGCCAGTATTTTTTATGTGCTAGAGAAAGATAATACAAGACCAGGAATACAAAGCTGCATAAAGGGACTTGGGAAAAGACAACTTAATGAATACTAGATGCCTTTGTTACTAAATATAAACACAGATTTAATCTTAACATTTCATAGTCAGTCATGCATCTGACTTTAATAATTGTAAACTTAGACTCACATCTTTGTGCGCTAAAACTAATTCTCTGATTACCTACTGATGCAGCTTGTTTCTGCGTCTCTTGAGCACATGAGTGAAGTCACTCCTGCTACCTGCTGAACGACAGGTAGATGGTTATTCAGGCAAGAGCAGTAGCATTTTGATGCCACAGTCAGATATTTATGAAAAGAGATGCATTGAATTTTATCTCAGTAGATCAATTTTCAGGACAGAGTTCCAAACAGTGTATTCATAAGCTGGGTACAAAACCAATTTTATCTGCTTCACTGGTGTGTGAACTGTATAAGGAAAGACATCTCTTTACTCTCTGATAGCTTATCTTCCCTGGTGACCGTTTATGTGTGCTCTCGTAAATATACATATTTTACAGAAAAAGCTCTTTAAACTATCCTTTGAGATGACCTTGAAATAGAAGCATTTGAATTCTCCAGGAAATTAGCAGTAAAGTCTGTTTTGATAATGTTTGGTAGAGTGGGAAGTGCTACTCAAAGCAGAAGTAATAATTAGTGTTGCAATATATTTCATAGTACAGCTCTATGGCAGAGTCAAATTTTTACAAGGAAACACACAAAAAGAAAAATATGTCCTCTGTTTCCACTCTGAAAAGTTTCTTAGGAACTGAGAGTTTCTTGGAAATGAATTGTTTGGCAAAGTGGTGTTACTGTTTAAAAATATTAAAGTAAGCAACAAGAAAAATAACATAAACATTATTTGTTTTTTGTCCTGCTGGGCACGTAAATACTGACTAAACTTAGCTGATATCAATAGAGAAAATAATGGCACTTTTCCAAGAGATACACTGAAAGAGTAAAAATATTTATCAAGGAAACATAAGGAATTGCTTATTGTATCTTAGTACATAGTTTATTATTTTTATTTCATTTCTCTTTTTCCACTTTTTTCCTCACTTTTCCACCAAGAAAGCTTTCTAGAGATAAATCCTTCTAATTAAAATTAGAGGTCCACAGATTTTAAATATACACGTGGAGTGACCATTGATATCACCTCGCTTATATCCACTGTCCAAGCTTATACACAAATACATATATTCTGCTTTTAGTTATACATAAAGAGACATATAACTCTATGCCCAAATTCCTGCTCACAGATGCACACTATAAAAATACTCTTCACTATAAATGTCTCCAGGCATATGCACTTTTGTCCCTAACAAATGTGCGCTTTCCATGTGCACGTGCACACTTCACAGAACACACTTTCCTGTGTTCTTCGCCAGCCCACATCAAATGTCTCTATTTGCTTCTTCTCATGCTGCCTCTTCAAAGATGCCTATATAAAAATTCTCTCATTTTTTTTATGCCTGTAGCCTGTACTATAGATAGATATATTCATTTTCTATACACAAGAATACACAATCCTTGCAGCATTCATTATGTACATATGCAATCTTTCATAGTAGCAGCTTGATTAACCATGAACTCATGGAAAAAAATTTCAGGTAGAACTTTGAAACAGACCTCTATAATGATACAAGGTATTCCCTTAATTTCATTGACAGTATCAAAATGACTCACAGTTTTGCAAATCCTCATGAAAGAGCCTAGCAGATTAGTCGGTACAATAATTCACATATTGCTGTTTTGAATTTTACACATTGATACCATTACTGTGAATTTTACTCATAATTAACATTTTTGAAAATATGATAACTCAAAGATGAGTACAGTTATACCCCATCGTTCGCGGAGAACGGGACAGGCCACGGCCCTTGCAAAACGCTAAACTCACAGATAAGTGCAGGTCGTTAATATGCATGCAGGCCACGCCCATTGCTCCACCCCCCAGCACTCTGGAGTGCTGTGCACAAATTTCTGCTCCTTCCCATGGTCTCTCTCAGCTCAAGCGAGCAAAGGGGACCGTTTCTGAGCAACTGCTGTGACCATGTGTACTCACAGCCCAAGCCCCACACTGCTGCTCGCCCCACCCCAGCCCCCCAGCCTGGCCCAGTCCCAGTGCTCATGCCAGCCCGGCCCCAGGGGCTCCGCGCCAGCCTGCGTGTGCTCGCTCTGTCTCCACAGCGGGAAAAGGGTGTCCCTGAGCTCTGGTCAGCATTCTTGGAGCCTGGAAAAACCATAACTTTGCAACATTGAGACACCCGATGCACTTATGGCGGGGCGGGGGTTCGGTATTGAAGTTTCTTTGCCTTTAACATCCACCGGTGCCAGGAGAGGCAGCAAGGCAGCGCCGCCACGATGGTCGCAGAGGGCGAGGGAACAGAAACGTCTTCCTGGTGTAGTGGCAGTGGTGTGGGAACATCCCACCGCTGCCCCGTCCCAGCACACAGCCCTTCCCTCATTTTTGTGGGGCAGTTTCTCTGCAGCTATATCATCACTGTGTGCGCTGGCCGGCAGACCCTGGGCACAGACTGCAATGCCTTCTCTGCCTGTAACCATGGAAACAGTAACACAGACACATGCACACAAACACTGCCCGCTTGCAGCTCGCACACACGGGTGGGCAAGTGACACTGAGGGACCTGCTCTGCCTTCCACAGTGGCCGTTCCCGTCCCACAGGCCCCCAGGCCCTCCCTGCTGTCCCCAGTCCAGAGCCCCTGACGGCAGTTTGAATTTTATTAAGCCATTGAGAAAGCATGTATAAATCTTCCACAACACTTCTTTTAATTCTATAAATTGTATGTACATACATACACTGTACATATGAATACATGGCATGTCTTGTGGCAGTGCTGCACTGGGTCTCAGTGGCCGCCTGGGACATAGTGCAGTGTGACCCTTCCACTGTAGGGACTGGGCACGGAGACACACAGGACCAGCTCAGGGGCCAGGCACGGTGCGGCAGGACTGTAAACTCCAGGCTGTGCCGGAGAAACCCTGAGTCCTCCCTGCGTGCCCTCCCTGGGGGGCCGGACCCAGGGCGGGCCCCTCCCCCCTCACAGGGAGAGCCGGCACCGCCCCTTGGCAAAGCAGAAGCACAGTGCATGCATTGGCTGTGGAAAGTCGCAAATCCCGGAAGCTGGACTGCAAGAAAATTGCTTCACAAATGGGTGGGGTCATAAAGGAGAGGTCTGGATGCAGCGGGGATTCATTGTATCAGTTTTGAATACTACTAACAGGTATTAAGCAGTGACTCTGGGACATACAATCTAAGGGGAACACAGAGATATTGTTTGGAGGTGTGGAGGAGGCAAAAGTTCAGCTAGAACTTAAAATGACCAAAGATGACAAGAACAACAAAGAAGGCAGCAAGCAAGCATGTGAGCAGCAAGCAGAAGTACAGAGTGCAGATCCACAGCTGAACAAGTTGGTATAGTCTGACAGGTCAATTCAATATGATACAGAAAAAGCTGAGACACTAAATGCTTTCTCTGTTGTAGTGTCCAAGGATAAATTTAGCCTCCAAGAAGCAACAACAAAGCAAACAATGAGCTAGTGAGTGATAGAGTTGGGAGCCATCTGTGCCTTTTGGTACAGATATGCAAGCCTATGAGACCTGGTAGGATGGATCTGAGGGTACTTAGGTCATTCCATGACAGCAAGGCAAAGTCCCTCTGTCTCATCTTTGAAAGGTTGTGGAGAATAGGTCAAATTCTGAATGACTGGAAAAGCACAAATATATCCCCATCTCCCTGAAAGAAAACCTGGGAAAGAACAGAAGAGTCAGCTTCAAGTCAGTTCCAGGACGCATTATGAAACAGGCCCTCATGGAAGCTGGGTTTACCAGTGGCAAATGATTAATTGACTGACTGCTATCAGTAATGAAACAACTTGCTCAGTGGACAGGGGTAGAGTGGAAGTTGTCATCTGACTTCATTTCAGCAATATATTTGACACAGTCTTCCATATAATTTGGAAAAATACATTATGAAATGGATCCTAGTCTATAGGGTCTATATCTCTCAGACAAGAGAGAGTGGTAGTAACCATTTAAGAAAGGAAGACAGTAAAATCCATGGGTTTGTCTCAGATATGCCATCACTGACATATTACATCTACAAAAAGAGTTTGACAAAGTTTCTAAGATTTTTCTTTATTTCATTATTATTTTTAATTAAAAGCTGAGAATTTTTTATGCTATTCACCAACATGGATACTACAAAATTTAGTAACCAGCAAAAAAAGATTGAGGGGAAGAACAGCAGATATTTTTTTTTGTTTTCATCAGAAGAGCTAGTTACTAATCACCAAAAAATATTTTTTCTTTTAAATGAAAAACACTGATGTATCGGAGATAGACCTAATGGGAGTCCATTAGATTTAATTACTATTTGATTGGGAAGGCTTACTGGGTGTCACAAGTGGGGATAAGATGCAACAACCCATAATAACTAACAGTCTAGTAAGCTGAGAAGTAAGAGACTCAGCTTGTGCCAAATCTGTCAGAACAAGGACTGTTATTTCTATGCATACACCAATTACATTTACAGTTGTTTAATTCAGAAATAATCAGAATTCTTTTCAGCTATGTTCTTTTAACTACAATAATTTCATATGAAAGGTAATGATAGCCCCTTCTCAAAGGCTAGGCAAACAGCAACCCTACTGTGAAAAAAAGACGCAAAGAGAAAGGGAGTTTAAATTGTGATATCTGTGCTGCACTGACTCCTGCTCAATGACAAATATCCTTTTCTACTGATCATGCTTTTTCTCTCCAAAATGCTATTAATGTTTTCTTTCCTTTTTTCTTTTCATTTATATCACTCTTTCTCAAACTTCTGAAACAAAAATCCTCACTTCAGCTATAAGAGTGACAAAACCCATTGACAGCTGATGAAGACAAGATTTCAGCTTCATTGGGTCTAATGATGGTACACTGGGCCCTATAAGCTTTCGGCAATGTTTTGATGCTGATCTCAGACTAGGCTTACATTGTGTAAATATAGAATTTTGATCAGTCAGCCTAACTTAAAACACTTAAGGACTAAATATAGGTGCTACATTCAAAGTAAGACTGCGTATCTCTAGATGTAACCAGAGTGAATGAGAGTATTTTACCTCTAGAATTAAATTCTGAAATATTTTGTATTTATAATAATTATAAAATCCCATATTTTAAGTGTCTGAATCTTTTGTGACATTTGAAAAATTATTATATTTTTAAAGCTAAAATAAATTAATATCTCTTTTAAAATATAAGATTATTGCTTTTTGACATCTTTGTTTTCAGATGGGATCAATAAATACTCAGGTAGGGAGTCAGAACAGGCTTTGTTCATTAACAGTTGCATGGATTATCACAGACTAACTGTCATTGCTATGTTACTTGGAAATTTGTTTTTAATCCAGCATCACCATATTGCTAATGATTGAAACATCTACCCATGGCATCTTTTCTAACAGCAGAGAAATGCAATGGAATTGATTTTAATTAGCCTCTGGGGGGAAAAAATAAAGTATTATGTAGAATTCAAAATCAAATGCCAGGCAAGCTGTGTGAGACATTAATATAGCTAACTGGACATTAGGGACTCATGAGTGTGCTCAAAAATGTGCTAATAGTTTAATAGAAAAATGTAAGGAATATGTTCACTTACAGCGTATTTATCTAGGTAGTGATGTAATTATGATTATAATTGGAACCAAAAAAGAGATACAAAAACAGAGGCAAAATTCTGATCTTCAGAGCAATGTCAAAGGGACTATAGGGATTTTTTCAGAGATGAGGAACATTAGTTTACATCATATGTTAAATATGCCTGGGTCAAAGCCCATAAGCATTTTGTTAAAATACGGTTGAGATATTCTTTAATTCTTTAAATAAGATTCATTCTCTGCTGAAAAAGACAAATCAGAAAGCCAGATCCTTGGAATTCAAATCCAGATGCTTTATGTATTTTAATTATTTTAGTAGGCCATGAGGACAACAAGTAAATATCCATTAAAATGTTTTTTCTTTGACTAAATGACATGCATTTTTAGGTGCAAAAATGCTGAAATCAAAAGCTGAATAAGCATCAACTTTTCTTGCTGATCTATAGGTATTTGGATAATCTGACCATATAGAACACAATTCTGATATATACAACTGAGCTTAAAAAGATTACATTTCTGAGTGAAGATTTCAAATAATTTCATTTAAAAAATGCAAAAGAGTGCAAGCATTAAATGAAGCAAATATAACTAAGGGCAACAGAAGAGCAAAAAACAAAGAGCAAAATTGAAATACTTTTTAAATTTAATGCACATTCATTTAAACACTTATTACTAGTTCTGATGGTTCAAAACTCTGATCCCAGTATTTTTAATGCATAGTTTTCATAGTTCATGATAAACATATTTCAAAGTCAGGTCTTGTGATGTAGTGAAATGCTTTTTTAGACTACTTGAAAAGAAAAATAATGGGAAAAAATAAGGAAAGGGCAGAAGACTAGTAAAACAGAGAAGGCCCAGCTGGAGTTTAAAATCATCACCTGGTATACTGAAGATCCAAAGATAGCAACTCTGATATGCAAAGTCAATTCCATACTGGGACTAAGAAAAACAGTTTCTGTTTTGTTGAATCATACAATTCTCCCAGCCACTCTAGTCACTAGATCATATTTATTAGGTCAGCAGACATAATATTTCTGAGTCCTGAGAAGTGGAGTCAGTCTTGAGTCTTAACCCTGTCTAGAAGGGATTTCTGAAAGTTATCTAGTCTGACCTCTTACTCAAAGAAAGGATAACTTCAAAGTTAGACAAGTTTGTTCAGGGCCTTTAGTGGCCAGATTTTGAAGATCCCTAAGGATGGGAGTTGCTGAACCTCTCTATATAACCCTAGTGCTTAATTTCTCTCACTGAGGGTTTATTCTGTTTTCCCCTAATGTCCAACCTGATTTCCTCTTGCTGCTGCTTCCAGTTGTTGCAGTTTATTTTTCCATGCATACCTCTTTCCTCTTAAAAGGTTTTGCTCCCTTTTCTCCAGTAACCCCCTAGTAGGTAGAAAAGACTGCAACCAGAACCCTGTCAGATATGTGCCTTCAAGATGAACTGAGTTCCCTCAGCGTTTATGTACATGTACACAATTCATATATATGTGTGTACAGATCATGTACTGCAGTCTCATACCTATCTTGGTGGCATTCCCCTGGACTCTCTTCAGTTCTCACTCTCAAGTGAACAGAAAAAGACACTACACTCAAGGTCCAGCCTCATGGATGACAGGCAGAAAGGAATTATCATTTCCCTTTGGCCCACTCTTGCCAATGAACACCTGCTGGTGGTTAATGGTATCATCTCAAGGGCAAGTCCAGTTGCATGTCCAGCAGGCCCCCCAGACTGCAGAGCTGTTGCATTGCTAGTCAGTCTGCAACCTATACTGTTGGATGGGATTATCTCATTCCAGGAAGGATTTTGTATTTCTCCTCTTCTTTATATGACTGCAAAAATGCTTCAGTGAGGACTTCCTCCTTAATATGCTCATCTTTTTTCTTTAAGCAGTCCTAGAATATCCTTGAATTAAGACAGTATCATAGAAACATAAGGATTTAGCACCTAAAAATATCCAGAGCAAGTATGTCTCTCCTCTTTCTACAAACTTGGACTCAAATAGTTTTTCTGTCTTTGTGATATTTTGTCTAATAAAGCCGTGGAAAGGGTACAGTAGAAGAAATACCTGATTTTGTATTTGTCCAGTATTTTGGGGTTTTTTTGTTATTACAGCTACCTTCTTACAAAAGTATTTAATCCAATATTCCAGCCAAGGGTAGCCCTTTTAAAAATAACACAGTCAAGCAGCTGCTGTCTTAAAATTCAGGTTTTAAAGCCATCTGCTATCCATGACATCTGTCTGTGTTTCAACTGGTAAATGGTTTTCCTTTTTTTCTGGAATGATGCTGTTTTCTCTCACCTATTGCAAAAATATCACACAAGACTGGCAATATTAGAAGAGTTTCCCATTCATTTCTATGGAAAGCTCACAGGAACCCGTGGATAATGTTACTGTTTGGCAGCTGGCTTTGCATATTTACATATATATGGATGGATAGATTTTCTTTTCAGTGTTAATTTGAAAAGGAATTTAGAGGACTGACACAGAGAACTTTGGAACTAGTTCAATTTAAATGGTTGAAGCAAAATAAAATAGCAATCTCTCAAGTCAGTTCTCTTAGGCAGATTTTTCCTTAGAGCAAAACTGACCATCTTAGTAAGTCAATAAATCAGGTTGCAGTTTATCTATGCAGTCTCTTTGGAAGCAGCCTTGTTACACAGACGAAACTGAGACACCCTTTGGACATAAAGCTTCTCCTGAAAACAACTAGTGAAATGTTTTACCAATGTTGTGTTGCACTGTAATATAGGGCAAAACACATTTCTATCACAGGGCTTATTTCAGTATGACTTCTGTTTGCAGAATCAATTTAGTCCAATAATGTTAGCATCAAAAAGCATATGAGTCACTGAGAGGAGGAAACAAAGAAATGTTCTCAAATACTGTAGATGGGAGTATAGCCATAATCATTACGAATGAAGGGGGGGAAAACAAAAAAACAATTAAAAAACCTAGTATATTGATTGTGCCAATAGTCATAGCACGAAATAATTTTACCTTAAGAAAAAGGTGAGAAATAAAACTGTAAAAATCATGAGTATTTCACCCAACAAAGATGATCAAAAGCTATGATATTAAGATCTGTCCAAGCTGCTCATGAAAACCCTTGGGAAGGTTATTTATTGGCCTAGCTCATATTTTCAAGATTCAGCCTTACAATTTACCCTACCTTTCTAAGAAGTCTTTAAAAACACTATTGTGTTTGTTAATTCACAAACTGAAGATCCAACTTATTATTTTCAATTTTCCCTAGTGTGTTTCACTTCATATTGCAAATACTGCAATCAGAGGCGAGTAGGGTGTGCAAATATTTTCAAAAAGAAATGGTTTCTGCCTAAATTTAGACCTTTAAAGGAATCTTGAGTATTTTAGACTGTATTACAAATTACAGTTTCTAGCTTGTCGACCTGACAAAGGTAAATTATGATCAAGTCAAGAAAAGAAGAAATCAGCAGGAAAGATGAAAGACTCCTGAGAGGGAGAGGTACTAATGGCCTTTACAGTAATACAGCAACAAGAATGTTAACTCCAGGGAGCTTTCCGCAATTCTTTTAATACAGTGGGCCCCCGCGTATTCGTGNGCCACCCCCCTCCCCGCTCGCACAGCAGGCCCTGTCCCCGCTCCCACCTGCCCTGATCCCGATCCCGTCCCTGTCGCCCCCGTGCTGCCACTCGCTCCCCCACCCCATGCTGGTCCCGTCTTCGGTGATCGCCCCTCCTCCTCCAGAGCTCGCCCGCCTCGGCAGAGCACAGCCAGACATCTGAAACAAGCCCCGCTTCCAGGACCCACCCTCCTCCCGACCTTAATAGGGGAGGGGGCGTGGCTACAGGCATGGCGTACTCGACTACGTAGTGTGTTCACTATCTTTGCAGATTTCACAACTCACGGGAGGCGGACCAGACCCAACAGCACGCAAGTAACGGGGGTTTACTGTATTTCACCTTTCCTGGCTTGAGAACAGAAATGCCAACAGTTAGGGCTCTATTCTTCAAAACGTCATGCTCCATTAACGGTTTTTCTGTGGGATTTACCCTGTCAAAGAAGGAATCAACAAGGAGTAAGGTCTATGGTTGTCTTATCACTAAATCCCTCTCTCAGTGATGCACAAATGACTAAGTACTTTTGATGCCATTTCAAGACAGAAAGTTTAAACAGGTCAGTCTCAGGTTAGGGTGATAGGAAGATTGTCCTGCACATGCCAGGTGTTTTATATCCAAAATAAACACAAAACTCTCAAGTGTTTAAAAATAAAGTATGTAAGCTATAAGTGCACAAGGACAGCTCTTTCTGCAATCTTGTTTAAAGGCATTTGACTATGTGCAAGTGTACATGAAAAAAATTACTCACATACAACACTTGTATCACCTGTACTTCTGATGTAGGCTAACATGAGCATTGTCCTTTCCAGGATGGACAGCTGTGCTTTGCTAGTGTTCTTCCATATGCAGAGACAAAAGGTGTGCCCAGGACCTAGGAAAGGAATGAGATGAGACTCCTGAGCAGATCACTGCCAAGGCCCATTGCCTCGTGTGTTTCTGTGCATCTGAACTGCTTCTACATTTACACTATAGTTACATGCCTTTACCTGCATGCTTCCACAGAACTCTCCTGGGAGACTGTACTGCTGTTAGTATTTGAATGTTAAAAAAGTGATGAGTGAGGCTAAGCACCTTATGCGATGGACTTTGAAAGGATGGAGGAGGCTATTTTTACTGGCAAGTTGAAAGGATCTCCCCTTTTTTCATGCCGAGCACGACCAGCATTTGGGCTGGCTACTCAGGCTGAGAACTTAATTTGATCCATTGTCCACATAGTCTGTGGGGAAAAAAATCACAAAGTCTAACTAGGAGGAGCTTATTAACAAAGTAGAATTGTTTTTCATAGACTGACCTCTCCAGAGCTGAGCAAATACCGGTTTCGGAAAATGAAGTGGCAAGTTTTACTATTGCTGTTGTTTGATCAAATTGTATGGCACCATGCTTATCAGAAACACTTGTGCTGCCTCAAATAATTACCAGTAGTATTCACACACGTTAGGGAGAATGGAAAGTACAGATGTGAACCTGTGGCATAAACCTGTGTTTGAACAGCTACATATGAGATGTCTTTCTTAAATTTTCTATTCATTAACTTACAGCTATTTTTTGCCCTTTAAAAACTCTAGGAAATAACTGTCAGAATAGTACCTACTTAAAAGTTACTCTCTTTCCATTTTAGTCCTTTAGTTGTCTATCCTTCAAAATATTCCTTCTCCGTAAAATATTTCTTCTGGAAGAAACTAGGATTTAATAGTTACATGGTGGCTTTGGAGATTAATTTTTAGATACTTAAATTCCCCTACAGATTAATGGTAAAATTGTCTTTGGTAATATTCTCTTTCTTACATCTGTTTTACTGGAAAAATGCTGAACAAGAGTCCAATAAAGTATTTCTTGTTTTGTAGAAGTTAGAAGCAAATTGGACCAGCTATTTAGATGCAAAGATACATCCTAAGAAGAATATATTGGAATAAATGGAGATATTCTTTATAAGGGAACTGGGGGTGCACTTAATAGAAAGAGCATATAGACACCCTGGCTGTGGCTAATGTGCATAAAAAATTCAGCCTGTCAGATCGTCACTTTTCTAATTCAGTAATCTAAATAATTTATTTGACATTTTAGCTCAAGATGACCTTTCTTGGGAAAAAATTACTGTTTTAAACTTTTAGCAAGTGTAACCACTGCAGAGGAATGCTGTTGAAGTCTGCATTTTCCCAAATGAGTAAAGGTTAGTCTTGTACAGCTCAAACACATTTCTGACCCTTTTACAAAAGTTCACGAAAGTAATTTAATTTTTTTATGTAATTTCAAATATATTGCAATATTTGTGTTAAATGAGCTTCCTCTTCTCCTCCCCTTTTATTTCTGTTGCTCAGAAGCCATTACCCATGTGTTCTGGTGGATTTAGGCAAAGGATTTGTTTTGAATGTGTAAAGGTACCATTCTACCAAATGTTACTTTTAGAGAAAGTTCCATAAATCAAGTGAAAATATATGGTAGATTAATAGGTGAGTAGGTTAAAACACCCACAAGTAATAGCAAAAAAATGGCTGTCCAGGGGTTCACAGTTCCCAGATTGGTCACTTGACTCAAGTAATCAGCCTCAGAGCTACACCACAAAAAATGATCATATCTGTCCCTGGATTCTCTTCTCCTAACTAAACAATCCCATATTTTGCAGAGGGCATTTCAATGGTCTACTAAAGGACATTTAGTGCAATTTTACTTGGCTATTTCTGATAATTTATCTATCTTTCCGACGGGTCACTAAAAAAAAATCTTTCAATAAAAGGATTAATATACCCCCAATTGTACATAATAAAGGCTATAATTCTCTCAGGGTGTTCAGGTGACTTTATAGGGGTACATTATTTATTATCAAAAATGTGAATTTGCTAGAATGGCTGAAATACCACAAAGATTTCAGAGTCTGTGCCAAAACTGCAGTGCAGCTGTCAGCTGTGAAAGTACCTAAGTAACTAGCTATCAAAGAAATGGATGACCAGCCATAGTTAAGCTATACAAGAGATAAAAAAGCAGAGTCTAAAGTTATCTTCAAAATGGATTTTTTTCCTCCATGTTATTTGCCCATCCCCAAATTTGCATAATTTGTATGGTATCATATCACAGAATCACAGAATCACAGAATCACAGAATATTATGAGTTGGAAGGGACCCACAACGATCATCTAGTCCAACTCCCCAGATAATGCCCATACAGGGATTGAACCCACACCCCAGAGCTGTGGACATAAACCTAGTTCCCTCACAGGCTCACAGGCCACTCCGAGCCGGAAGGGACCCCCAGGACCACCCAGTCCAACACCCCACCAGCTAGACCATGTCACTAAGTTCCTCATCGAGTTTTCTCTTAAACACCTCCAGGGACAGTGACTCCACCACCTCCTTGGGCAGACCATTCCAATGAGCGATCACTCTCTCTGTGAAAAACCTCTTCCTTACATTCAGTCTAAACCTCCCCTCGTGTAGCTTAAGGTTGTGTCCTCTCATTCTGGTGTTGTCAGCCTGAGAGAAGGCATCCTCACCAATCTGGCAGCAACCTCCTCTCAGGCAGTTGTATACAGCAATGAGGTCGCCTCTGAGCCTCCTCTTCTCCAGGCTGAACAACCCCAGTTCCCGCAGCCGCTCCCGATAGGGCTTGTCCTCCAGTCCTTTCACCATCCTTGGTGCCCTTCTCTGGACCCTCTCAAGCAGCTCAACATCCTTCT
>WEKX01002487.1:0-10107 GCA_013390025.1 Pitta sordida | reverse complement strand
AGTTTTTCTCTAGGAGGGAGATGGGACGGGGACTTTAGCTTGTGCAATTTTTCCTTCATCAAACCACTTTTGATTGAAAATTAATTGATCCTCCCCCATCTCTTTTGAGCTCAATTGATACTGTTTAAGGTTCTAAAGATACAGGGGTGTTAGCAGTAATATCACATTATTTTCTAAGGTAATTGATGCATGGATAGACTATGGGAGACAGGGGCCAGGTTTTGTCCTCTTGTGAAGTTCTTCGAGCTGTCAGAGGCATAAACTCTACTGAGGATTGAGAAACCATGGTAACAGGCTTCAGCCTGTGAACAAGTGTCCAGGTCCTGAGCCATCTTGAACTAACAGAGTGATTGATTGTTAGCAGGATCCAAACTTGCTAGATGCAAACCAGCTCAAATTTCTTTACGTGCATTTGCAGAATAGCTGTAATAGTTGTAAAGAAAAAAAATCCCTACAAGTTAGAATCTTTCCCACCTGAAGTTAAAGTTAAAGAAATGGGGAGAGTCTTCAGTGTGCTGTAAGTATTAGCAGTTTTATTTTAAGTTATGAAAGCAATAGCAGTAGCACTTGCTAGTCACAGAATCACAGAATTCTGTGGTTTTGTGTCAGTCATTCTCAACTGGAATGTAAACAGTTTATGCTGGTGATAACTGAGAAATGGGTATATTGAACAATTACAGGGATGTTGTGCCCCTGCAGTATCATTTAATGAAATAAATAATGCTTACATATATGTAATTGTAACTTTCAGTCTTGCTGTGGATAATGCAAGAGTTGGGAGTGGGCTTTTTATCCCTATTATCTATTCTTCAGGGAATTATTTCATTGCTAGCAACAGATGGTGATTTTTAAGCCCACTGCTATTTTGGTGTACATAAAAAAAAAAAAAAAAAAGAAAGCCCTAAAAATAAACCTAAGTTACCATATCCAGCAAAAAGTGTGTTGTCAGCTCTTTACTCTGCTGGACTGAAAACAAATCTGTCATCAATTTCTCTGGGCTAAACTGTCTGAACACTTGGAAGCGACAATTTTTGTTGGGTATTTTGGGTTTTGTTTTGTTTAGTTTTGGGTTTTTTTGAAGAAAGCATTTTAAGTGGTTTTGTAACAGAGTCCATTTAAAGATTTAGGTATCAACAAATTACTGTCAGTTGTTATAAAACACTTTATCAAATTGATGAAACCTGCACTCTGGTTGATGTTGAGGATCAACTATATGAATTACATTTTAAAGTCTGAATGAGTCTGAAATCAACATCTTCTGCTCTGCTGGAACAGTCATTAAAAACCAGCCCATTTTCTGTAATTACCAACATGAAAATGAGAGTGACAGATATTCATGCAGGGGGAAAAAAAACAAACAAACCCAAACCAAGCCACTGCTAATACATCTGAATCAAATAGGGTTCTTATGTTTCACAGAATCACAGAATACTATGAGTTGGAAGGGACCCACAAGGATCATCTAGTCCAACTCACCATCTAACACCCATACAGAGACCGAATGCACATCCCAGAGTGGTAAACATAAACCTAGTTCCCACACAGGCTAACAGACCACTCTGAGCCAGAAGGGATCCACAGGAGCATCCAACCCTACACCCCCCAGCTAGACCATGTCACTAAGCTCCTCATCGAGTTTTCTCTTAAACACGTCCAGGGACGGTGAATCCACCACCTCCCTGGGCAGTCCATTCCAATGAGTGATCATTCTCTCTGTGAAAAACCTCTTCCTTACATTCAGTCTAAACTTCCCCTGGCGTAGCTTGAGGCCATGCCCTCTCGTTCTGGTGTCGTCAGCCTGAAAGAAGAGGTCCACACCCACCTGGCGGCAACCTCTCCGCAGNATGATGGATTTAATTCCCTCATCCATATCATCAATAAAGTTGTTGAACAGTGCTGGGCCTAACATTGACCCCTGTGGGACTCCACTGGTGACTGGCCACCAGTCAGATGTTGCACCATTCACCAGCACCCTCTGAGCTCATCCTTCCAACCAGTTTGTAACCCAGCATAAAATGTTTCCATCCAGTCCATGCTTTACGAGTGTCTCCTGAAGCTTACTGTGGTAAACTGTGTCAAAGGTTTTGCTAAGGTCCAAATACACAACATGCACAGCCTTTTTGTCATCGACCAGTTGAGTCACTGGATCGTAAAAGGAGTTCAGGTTGGTCAGGCAGGACCTGCCTTTCCGAAATCCATGCTGACTAGATCTAATGTCATGGTTGTTTTGTAGTTGCTGCATAATAGCACTCAAGACTTTGCATGGAACTGAGGTCAGGCTGACTGGTCTGTAATCTGTTTGCCTCACAATCATTTCTTGGGCTAAAAGTGTGGTTTTGACAGAGTTAGTGAATGGGGAAGGAAAAAGACCTACAGGTGGTTGACATAATAACAGACTGCCAGTGCCGTATTTTAAACAATATTTTCAGTATTACATAGATAATTTGGCATAACTGTTGGCATAAGGATGAAATTTAAGGGTTCAGGTAGTTGTTATCTCTGTACACATGAAGTTATCGTAGAATGATGGATACTGAAAGCTGAACCAAAACTAGGCCTTTAAGGTAAAGATTAATTGTAAGGATCTCAGTGCAATATTGTTTGTCTGGCAGCATTTGTGTAGATGAGGTAAAGATCCTTAGGGTCAAATCCTGTGAAATGTTAAGAATTCTTATTATTTGTTGGAGATTGTCAAGATCAGTAATTCCCCAAATCAATACTTTTTTATTGTTAAGTGGTGTGAATGCTCACTTCCTATCTGGATGTGCCCAGATAGATGTAAATGTGCCCAGTCATCCCTGCTGACAGGATCAACCCCTTCCTTTGCCCCTAGAGGTAACTTAACATTCTACAGTTTGGTCTTCATTCAGACATAAGTTACATGCTTACAGCAAGCACTGTGGCTCTTCTTGTCAGAGAGTTTAGCATATGCTCCATAGCAGACCTTCCTTCAAGGCCCCTGAACTTCATTTGCAATGCTCAGTTTGAAAAACTGTCTCTAAGTATGGTTAGTAATGTTGGCAGCCATGGTGCTGTGAGGCAGAATCCATTGGGCTGGAAGCAAAATTGACTGAAGTACTTCTGGAGACAAGCTTTAGAGCATGCAATCTGTCATGGAAAGGTGTGAGGAGAGCCTCATACACATACTCTGTTGTGGTATACTAAAGAGGACAAACCTCCTTTGTACCTGAGACCCTGTGCTCTGTGCTGTAACCTGCAGCTTCAGCTCTCAGACCAACCTCCTGATGATGAGCACTGAGTGCGCAGTGCAGTATGATATCTTTCTTAAAGGAGCCTGATGTTGCTTGCCATAAGGACAGGTATATTGTATGTGCATGTGTATGTCAGCAAAGAGTGCCAGGGTCATGGAAGTGCTGTAGATCACAGACCATTTCAAGGAGCAGTGATATCTGGTGTGGTATATATATAAATACTCTGGCACCAATTTGTTGCTCTGTATTTCAGATTTCTAACTGTGCAGTAGTAAGTGCCAGCCATGTCTGTGTGGTTTGCTCATGCTGTGGTATTGCACTGTGGCCTGTCCTGGCTCTGGCCCTCTACAGCACCCCAGGTCTGGACAGGACAGATTGTGAGTTAGAGAGGAAAAAGGAAACCACGTGGAAACAGTCCAATTTCTTTTTAGAGTGGTGAACTAGTGAAGTTTTGTTTCAGGAAAACCCCTCTCTGCCTTTTAATCTTGCACAGGCTTGACATTTTGACTACAAATTGTCATTATCTGAGTATTATCTTCTAAGCCTGATCCTGAACCTTCTTGTCACCTTTCTTGTCCCACATTCACGGATCTTTCTGTTCTATCCCTGCAGTAACACATTACTTCCTTTCTTATACCAAATTTTTGGTGAGTATTAAAAGCCACATAGTTTTGCTATCCCACAGTCCCTGGATGATTGACTGTGATGCTTATGCTGAGGTGACCAGCAGTCTGATGCTTAATTCCACTGATGGGTAACTTCTCTAGGCATAACCACAAGGTCTGCAGTGGTTTTGAGATAAGCTTTTGGTTATGCAAAGTCAGCCACTGTCTTTGTTGGGATTAAAGAAAGAGGAAGATGAAGTGTGAAACTTTTTAATGAGAATACTGTCATTCCCATTATCTTAACCCAATGATGATAAAGGAAAAGAAAAAAAGCCACAAAACAAATAAATATTTAAGTTCTTTGCAAATCTGAACATTTGTCAAGTTTGTACATTTTTCCCTTCTAGCTAAATATAAAGTTGAGGAAAAGAATTAAAGGCAAAGTTGAGGAGAAAAAGGATCAAATCCAAAGTTGAGGATATTGAGTTGCCTTGACCTTGCTGGATGAAGCAAGGTTTACATGTCGTAGTATAAGAGAAGGCACGAGATCTGCTTCCCTAAAAAAAAGGCACACATTTTCTTTTTTAAGGTTTACAAAGGTTCTCTTCATTTGAAGAGAACAGGAAATGAGCAGAAATTAAACCAGACATGCCTTATTGTACTTAGCATTTTTTTGTAAAAGGATCTAGACAGATGATGGGTATGCCATTTTATGCATGTATATATAAGGATAGGGATAAGTGCTTTTCGACAGCTCCAAGTCCCCAGCATCTGTCAGTATCTCCAGATGCATGTAAGTCGTCTGAATCCTACAGCCTTAACTGCATAACATGGACATATTACAAAGTATTACCACACCAAGGTAGTTTACATTATTTCATAACAAAAATACTATTACAGAACATTTTTGCCCTTAAGGCAAAATGACTAATTACTTAAAACGTTGTCTGTATGTGTGTTTGTATATGGTGTATGTGAACCTCATTATGGAAAAATGGGGTGGATTAAAGCAGGATCCGTGGGATACAGCCCCAAGGTCAGAGGAGTTTCAACAGACAAGAATGTCAGAAGCTATGCAGAAAGTACCAGTGTAGTTGATTATAATGAGCTTATTGGGATGATATGAATCAGTTAACTTGAGGGCAAAGCCGCTCTTTTTGGGGGGAGCAGCTGTGTGAGACTGTCATAGGCCTGGTCAGAGGATTTTGGTGGACAGCAGGTATTTGGGTTCTCAGGTGGAATCCAGACACAAGTGTTAAACTTCGGCATTCTCTAGATTGCAAGTGGGTCACTGACTTCAGAGACAAATTGATTCAGTTACCTGTCTTCTCTGTTCAAATCCACATTTGTTTCTTGCTGCAATGCAATAGTACAATTAATTAGCTACTGCCTATGTCCTGACATGTTAAATTATTTTTGTGTGTGTATAAAGTTTTGTTTTTCATGACAGGTAAGAAAAAGACTTGTCTTCTTGTTCCTTCTCATGTGATTGCTTCTATACTTCATTTCATGACCAAAATGGAAGATTCCCCACCCTCAGGTGGATGTTCCAGTTTCATATCGTGGAGGCTCATTTTCTTCCACGTGTGTTCATGGATATCCTGCGTCCACACCAGTAATTTCATGGTCTGTAATGCAATTTCAGAGGTTTTGAAGATTCTAGGCTGAGGCACTCAGCATGCTTTCCTGTGAAAGGATGGCCTACAGCCCTTCAGGAAAAGACTTGATGACTTCTGATTGTCCCACATCTAGAGTACAACCCGTATCAGCTCCAGCTGTGCTGAAAAAAAAATGCTAGCTACAGTAATACCAAGCTGCATTGTGACTTCTCCATTGCAACCTCGCTGGTTTGCAAGAAATTTTTCTTGCAGACCTGCCTCAGTGGGAGCTTCCTGGCCGATGCATGTGCAGTGCCTCTGCTCTACCGAGGGGTGGTGCCAGCACTCCCAGTGAGGCAAGACTGGCCCAGCGCTGTGGGGGAGCCACGTGGTGCCTCTCGCTCCCCATGGTGTTTACAGTCCCATGGCGCTGTGCGCCAGTCCCTGCCCCACTCCTGTGTGTCTCCATGCCCTATCCCTACAGTGGAAGGCTCACGCCATGGTATGCCCCAGGCAGTTGCCGAGACCCCAGTGCAGCACCACCACAAGTCACGCCATCCCCTCTTGCTCTAAGCCCAGCTGGGGGACTGACTCCCGCCACATGCGTTACTGTTCCCATGGCTAAGGTGGGGAAGGCAATGTGGTCTGTGCTCGGGGACTGCACGCCCAGCACACCTGGTGATGACGTAGCTCCAGTGAAAGCGGGGCCAGCCCTGGCGGTGGTGGGGCAAGCGCTGTGTGCTGTGATGGGGTAGTGCCGGAATGTGCCCACACTGCCGCCACTGCTGCACCAGAAGGAGGCTTCTGTTCCTTCATGCCCTCCCCCCGATGCAGCAGGGGGAAGTGGTGCTCTGATGGGTCTACACGGCCAGTGCTACCTCTCCTGGGAACGGCGGATGTTAAAGGGAAAGAAACTCTGACACCGACACCACCCCCCAACATAAGGGGTGCCGGGTGTCACAGTGTTGCAAAGTTAAGGTTTCCCAGGCTCCACGAGCGCCGATCAAAGCCTGGGGACACCCCTTCCCAGCTGCACTGCTCCCACGGAGGCAGTGCAAGCATGTGTGGTGGTAGCAGCTTGGCGGCAGTTGTGGAAGCAGCAGCTTGGCTGAAGAGAAGCCAAGGGATTCTCCGGGAGTCTCCCCAGGCAGAGAGGGCTCAGAAACGCTTCCCTTTGCTCCCCTGTGCTGTGAGAACCCATGGGGAGGAGCACAAAACGCTCCCCAGTGCTCCTGATTTGCTGAGGCTGGAGCGATGGCCATGGCCTGTATGCATATTAATGACCTGCACATGTTTGCGAATTAGACATTTTGCGAGACCCCCAGAAGACCTGTTCCTTTTTTTACTTCAGCCTGAGCCAAGTGGAATAGATGTACACTGACATATATGTATTAGACTCAGCCCCTGAAGGGCTGATAGGAGGAACACCTGTTTCAGTGTTTTAAGGCTGGAGCTTGGATATGAATGAAATGTCTAATCAGCTAGACTGAGAATGTTTTATGTTATTCTGGAGTGCAACATCCAACACAACCCTGTAAGGGTTCAGGTGCTTTCGTGGACAGACAAGGGCTGAGTGTTTTGACAATGATTTCTGGTATACCAGAGGGAGATGTAGCTTATTGTGGATCCTGAAGATTCTTAAGTTAAAACATGCATGCATGTGGTGTGAAACATAATTTTTCAAAGTGCCTTTTAGGGCTTTTTATTCATCCCTCCAGAATTCTACATTAATATATACCCTGAAATTTAAACAAACAAACAAACAACATCCACCACCCCCACCCCCCAACACCCTGTAAGTGGCACTTTGGTCCTTCTATCCTTCTATCCCTCTATCCTTCTTAGGACCCTCAATTTTCTATCCTATTTGGGACTGTCTACACCTCTCATGAACCACTGGCAAGAGGGAGTGTTCTCAGAGAGCAAAATAGACCCTGGTTGACAGATAAGGAGAGGCTATCCATAATCTCTGTCTTATGGTTCCACTGCCCTGAATTCTCACATGCTGATCTGGAACAGAGGGATTTAGTTTGGTGGAATGGAAACTTTAGTCTTAGTTGGAGGAAGTCCCCTTGCAGGTCAGGAAGTCCCTTCTTGGTCAGGTGTTATAATGCAACTTGGGAGCAAATGTGTGGTCCGCTGCCACTTTCTCCTCCAGATGAACTATGTTTTGAAATGGGTCTTTTGGTATGTGGATTTGGCCTAGAGCTTAAATGTATAAGAAAGCCATGCAGGTTTGAATTGCAGGTTTGAATTACAGGCAGAAGAGTGCGGAGGCGGGTCAGACATCCAGTCTGTTACAAGTAACGTCGTGTGGACAGTCAGTTCAAAGAAAACTACAACACAGCCAATGGTATAAAGCCACATATATCAACAGCTACAGAAAGATGTATAAAAGTTGGTCACTCAGGTTAATAAACTGTCTTCCTTGGTTAACCCCTTTGAAATCCATGCCCTTAATTTGCCAAGCTTAATAGGTGACACTAGCAATCAGGATACACAAGATGTTCCTGAGCTTGCTGTTGTGTTGGATATGCAAAGATGGCTCATACTTCACCCCAGAGGAATGACAGGACTCATCTTGAGGCTTTCTAATGCAAAGAAAAGCAGTAAAATCTGTTTTTTGCAGAGCAGCACTGGGAAATGGTTTGTGCTTGTTCTCATTCACCTGTTTCCACATAACACAGGCTTCTTGTGAAATACTTCAGAGGATGTTATAGAAGTGCATAACTGAAAGTTCTGCATGATTTTGACAGACTTAAACTGTGTGGCAGCTAATGCCATCCAAATACATATTCTCATATTTCTTATCTATATCCTGCAACTGTTGCTACCTTGTGAGTCCCCACACTCCCTTCTTTCTGCAGCCCCTTCCAGGCGCCCTCAGTTCTCAGCTACCTGTAAGACAATATATGATTGACCAACCACTCAGAAGACAGGGGTCTTCTATCTATCTGGCCATGCAGAACATATTCATTTGGTGGATCAAAATGGTAACTTGGTATACCATGCCTGTCCTGTTTGTTTTTCAAGCTTGGTGTACAATATCATTCTTTCTTCTCTTACCCTAAACACAAGCCTACCTCTGGAGGTAGGAGAGAAGGCAGAGCTCCAAGATTGGTTCCCCATAGATCCTGATAGAGAAGTCCTTATGAAGACCTTGCTTGCAGTTGCAAGTGCAGCTGGGAATCAGTTGGACTTAATGTGTCTGTGGCTGAAGGGAGTTAGAGCTGCAGCAGCTGAGGGCAGTCTTGCTTGTACTGCACATATGATGTGCCAGCGTATACTCTCTTCATTAGCATTCATCTAAGTAGGCTTCTCTTACAGTATTCTTTGAAGTAGGGCTTTTACTTGTAGGGCTGCATAAGTCAATTATTTCAGTAGTCAAATAGATGACATCTTTTTGTTCCATTTATATCATCAAAGTTTTTATCGAAAATAAAATAGATGTGTATATTACATGTCACATAGTATGTATAACAAGTCTGCAGAGGCAATGAATATCTGCCAGTCTGATAACTTTTAAGTCAGAATTTTCACAAACTATTGCTATTGTCTTGTTCTCCAAGTTGTTTTATATTGGAATTTTTATAAACTCACAGTTAAAATTTACTCCACAGATTATGAAATGCATCAAATTTTCCATGTGCCAGTTTGTAGCTGTATGCTACTAGATTTCTATTATTGGCTTAGGGTAGCACACCAAAAATAGACCCATCTGTGCTTATGTTGTACTGTAAGCAAACAATTTTGCAGAAGAATTTTATTAAACTAAGTATAGATTCTCTGTTGTCATTGTTCCACCAGATGCAACCTCTCCACATCAAATTACCAATTCCACAAATAGCTTTAGGTGACATAGCATTACTTTTGCTGCCAGGAATACTCTGAAGAAGAGTATGCTCTGCAGAGCACTTGGGTCTCATCTATACCTCTTCCTGTTAGATAAAGGATCGATTTAAACAGTATAAATGCTATATGGGACGCAGTGTTTGATAGTTCTCGCAGATATGAGTGGCTTTATTATCTGGAATAGCATAATTAACATTAAAAATTAAGTACACCTTTAGCACTAATATTTTCAAAGTAAATTTAGAAGAGCTAGCACAAGCACTCTCTGGGTGAGTAATAACTATGTGCATAATTCAAGTGATGATCGTAGAAAGGAATGATGTGTAATTCTGTGAAATACACATTGAAACACATAAACATGCTACATTTATCTATGTTTTATATGTCTCTATTAAATATAGACATTAATGTATAATTAACATAATCACATATATATACATGTATGTTCATCATAACGTCATGCATGAAGCATACTTTAAAAAGTTTATTTGAAAAGAAGACAGCCTCTGCATCTGACTTTTCAGCTATCTCGTTAGGACCAGGAAGGCTGGCAAGACTCATTTACAGGGCTTTAAACTAAGTTTGAAGGGGGAAGGGGATCCAGCAGTCACTCAAGAGGGCCCAACTGGCAAGAATTAACCAAAAACATACTCAGCAGCACAGCTGAAGTGCATGCACACTAATGTACACAGCCTCGGTAACAAACAGGAAGAACTGGAGGTTATGGTGTACCAGGAGCGATACGATATAGTTGCCGTAACAGAAAAATGGTGGGATGAAGCGCATGATTGGAGTTCTACATTGGAAGGTGTCGTGGTTTGAACCTGACTGGATGCCAGA
>WEKX01002476.1:0-22516 GCA_013390025.1 Pitta sordida | reverse complement strand
TCAAGCTGACGACACCAGAACAAGAGGCCTTTAGCTAAGTTACGAACATGGCCTTAAGCTACGCCAGGGAATGTTTAGACTGGATTTTAGGAAGAGGTTTTTCACAGAGAGAGTGGGCTCTCAGTGGAATGGTCTGCCCAGGGAGGTGATGGAGTCGCCATCCCTGAAGGTGTTTACAAGAAGGCTCGATGAGGAACTCAGTGACATGGTCAACATGGTGGGAGGCTTGGATGGATGGAGTGTGGTGCCCATGGTTCCAGGCTTGTGGGCTTGATCCCTTGGTAGGCATTCACTTGGGAGTTGGAGTAGATGATCCTGTGGGTCCCTTCCAACTCAGAATAACCTGTGAACCTGAGAACAACATATGCTCCACCCCATGTCTGAGGTAGCATCTCAGTTTAGAGACAATCCAAGTGTCTTTCCTGTGGTATTCAGAGGTCTCACATCAAAGCTGCTGTGGAGCTGACAACTTCTGCGTGAGGTAGGCTTGAGTTTTGTGGAAAAAGGCTACTTCTCTTTATGCAGCAGAATGGACAGTGAGGGCCAATAATAACATGCATCTATTTTACTGCATTAAAGAGGCTTCTCTGCAAAGCCTGCTGTCTGTTTTCCTTTATGTCTTCTCAGCTGCCAAATGCAGACTTCTTCTGCCCCTTTTCTCTCATCACCAGTTCCCACTCAGTGCGCCTCCTTAGCATGCTCTGTGATGGCGACACACACTCCACTGAACCCTGCTGGAGTCTGAAATTCACCAGCATGAGACAAATAAACAGCCTTTTTTTCTTTTTTCTTTTTTGTCTAATTTCCCAAACTGACATGCTGTAAAATAAAATAAACAAGAATTTTGAAACCTATGTTGATCAACACTGGTGTGGTATGCAGAAAATATGTTGTGAAACAAATGCTTTGAATTAGGACAAATGCAAAAGCTTAGGGCTGATTAAAAGCTACTGCAGTAAAAGACTTCTGAGATTTTTGTTTCAGTGCTGTGGGCCAGGATAGAATTTCAAACATATTAATTAGCAATAGTGTGTGCATGTTTGTTGCTGAACCACTAAGCAATGGAAAGGAAGTGCTAGAACAAGCCAAGAAATACTTTTGGATACTCTGTCACAAAGAAATCAAAGCAAGAGTACCACTGTCAGCTTCTGGATTAATTGGTCTGTAGGAATGGGTAACTTTGAAGATAGAGAGGAATGAAAGACTGATAGACTGATAGATTTCACTTTCTAGTCATGCACCAATATTTGATTGATGGATTGATTCAGTTTGACTGATGAAAAACTCTATGAGCCTTCTGCTATATCAAGATACAAACATGTCCAATCAAGCTAGAGATGTATGAATAGGATCTCTAAAGCAGTCGGAAAATCCCTCACTGTATAAATGATATTTTCCTTTTTGAGGTGGTGAGTTTTTGCATCTAAGTTTGAGAAATGTGGATTTTTAAATCAAACTATCCATTAGCAATTGATTGGATAGTTATCTTTTTTACCTCCTTCTTGGGTTGGGATTTCACATGATGAAGACAGAGATAAAGAAAGTTGTTTTGCCTCTGCTATCATCTCTTCACCCAAAATTAGTCAGAGAGGATGAGTTGGCTGGCATCCAGAAAAATTCCCTGCCCTCATGAGCTGGTAACGTTATAACTGATTATCTGACAAGGAAATCCAGTGATTACAAAGGAAAGAGTCTCCTGTCACCTTATTTGTTGAGAAGGAGAAGTGCTCAGCTACCTTAGTGACTGTAGGAGTAAAATGGGATGCGAAGTGTTTAAGGGAAATCAATGTCTATATGTAAGGAGAACAGCAAGATCCTGAAAGCCTACACTCAGATGGATGCTCAAGAATGGTGAGTTTTGTGGAAAAAGTGAGCACATTTACTTATCTCAGTAGTCCCTTTAGCTCCATGTAGCTGTTCTCCTAAAGTATAGAGCTAATGGCATGAAAGATCTTCAAGAAACTGTTGTGTTACATGCTGCACAGCACCTATGAAGAGGTGAACTATAATCCAGAGCCTTTATAAAGCTGGTGAAAAATTATAAGCTCAAGCAAGTGGGTTACAGTGAGGGAGCAGCACTGACTCCACTTCCTCACTTCACCTTGTATATGCCAAAAGACTGAGACTAAAGTGCCCAAATGGAAAGAGTACTGAAACGTGCTCTGGGGAAGTGAAGTAGAAGAGTCTGCTTGTTCTATAGAGTGAGACCTACCACTGTAGACTTGAAAGCATTTGCCAAGAGACAATTATTAGGCCCCATGTTATTCTAATGTTGACACCACAATGAAGCTTCTCCATCTGATTTCTCTCCAGTATGGAGCAGAAGCAGATACTTAGATATCTGCTGGAATTTCTTGTGTTCCAATTCAGGGCAGGAGATCCATCCCAGGGAAGCAAAAATATGCATGGGAAACTATTCACAGGTTCACAGGTTATTCTGAGTTGGAAGGGACCCACAGGATCATCTAGTCCAACTCCCAAGCGAAGCCCCACCCAGGGATTAGGCCCACAAGTGTGGAACCACAGGCACCACGCTCCATCCATCCAAGCATCCCACCATCTAGACCATGTCACTGAGCTACTCATCGAGTCTTCTCTTAAACACCTCCAGGGATGGCGACTCCATCACCTCCCTGGGCAGACCATTTCACAGAGAGATCATTCTCTCTGTGAAAAACCTCTTCCTAAGATCCAGTCTAAACCTCCCCTGGTGTAGTAGCATTCTGCAGGGCAGTCAGGCTGGGGAAATACTGTATCTTCAGTTTTGTTTACACAGTGCTGCTTGCTCTGGGAAGCTCTCTAACTATTCACAGCTGTAAAAAAAAAAGGTATCATTTGCCTCCCACAGTAGAAGAGAGTCCAGGAACAAAGCTACTGCTGGTTTCAAGCCAAGCATAGTTAGAGAGGCAGAAGTTACTAAAGAGGCATCAAAAAATGGTACATTGTTAAGGCTCCATCTCCTGGAGTCATGAGATTATGCAAAACATTAATGGCTTTATTGTTTATTCTTTGAACACCTTTGCCTTATCATGGCTGAAAAAAAAGTTGGAAATGACTGTTAAAAGTACAAGGCAGCAAAGGGAACTACAGAATTCATTGGGTGATTGTTTTTCGATCATGTGGTTCAAGTGAGGGGGTAGGGAAAACAGGAATGCTTTCCTTAGCAATAATGAGAGCTTTGCCTAGAGGACTTCCATAGCAAACACTAGCTGCAACTTAATGTCTACAGCTCTACCCTTGCTGCTGCGATACTATTTAGCTTCATACCAGCACTATGTGAATGATTGCACTATTTGAAGTTGTTCCTAAACCAGCAGAGCCCCATGGCACAAGACTGAATTATACCATATGAAACTACTTTAAGTGCTGAGCAACTGCTGCCTCAGAATCTGCCTCTTCACTTCTGGTCTCTTCTGAAAACCAAAAGTCAAAACCTTTTAAACCACAGCTTGCCCCTGCCAAACCTCAGCCATGTATCATACAAGTCCGTCTCCACTCTTCCAGAGGCCAGACCTGGCTCTAAATCCCAAGATGTATTTTGCAGCAATTAATCCACTTTAGTATAGTGGTGAGTGTCCCTGTCTCTCATGTAGGAGACCAGGGGTTTGATTCCCACCAGGGAGACAGTGGTGCCATTTAAGAGTTGGACTTGATGATCCTTGTGGGTCCCTTACAACTGAGAATATTCTGTGAAATCTGTGAATCTGTGAAATACCATGTCTGTCAGGGAAGTGGAAGACTAGATGTGATTACTTCAGTGCTTACAAGATTATGATGGGGTTCCATAAGTTAGAACATCAAATTGGTAATGAAATCATAAGTGGTACTCAAGAAAGCTACAATTCTATCATAACACCCGCTGTTTTAACTAGTATATGCCATAGAGCTGTTTCTTTCCTGAATTTTTTGGTGTGAAAACTGATTTTACTAATTCTAATGTTTTCTTCCATGAACCTTCATTCAGGTTGTTGCTGCAATTATTAACTAGACTGATTTTTCCAGTAACAATAGGTATTAAAGTCCTAATCAATTCTAAGACATACACACATCTATCCCTCACTGGTTTTTGAAGTGTGATTTCAAATACATTGTTTTGCTTTCTAAGCGATAAAAGCATTTTTAAAAGTTCAAATATACTTAATCCATAAAACTAATTTATGCCCATGTAAGTAGGAGAAACAAAGCTTAGCAATTAATAGCCTGAGTTATTTAAAAAATAACTGAGGTAGGCACTTTTCTTCCTGATTTTTTGATGACTTTTCACATGCAAATGTTGGCCTACACTTGATACGAGCTTACTAAAGGTAGACTCATACAAATAAGGAAATCCTTGCTCAGGACTGTAAAGAGAGATTTAATGTGCACTCTGACTAAACCATAATGTGGTGGCACAAAGTACATCTGTTATGTGTATGAATTACTCTAGGCACATGAATGGCTGAGAAAAGTCTTGAAAAAAAATTCTGAGCCCAATATAGAAAATGTCAAAATTTCTTACTGACTTAGGACAAAGAATGGGGTTTCACTGCTTTATAATGTTTCATGATTAGGACTATCAGTATCATCAGCATAGACCAAGAACTGTTTCATTTAATCAAGCGTTACTTCAGTTCCCTGAACTTTCCTGCGTGTTTATTTTTACTTTTTAAAACACAGTTACTTTCACCTAAAAGGTTTTCATAGACACACTCTAGAAGAATATCTGTGGCTCTAGAGAGTAATTGAACCCTCCGTAAGCATAGTACTTTATGTGAATAATATTGAAGACTTTAGCCTTGATCTAGTAATACAAGTTTGATTTTATTCATGCAAATGCTATTGGTTTATTAGGTACACTTAACTCTAGATCACAGACCAGGAAAGGGGAGCAAGGTGATAAGAAATTACTGCTTATTCAGAGATTTAAAGGAAGGCTTTAGGGCATTATTTTCAGGGAGATGGTTATCTTTTCCCCAAAAGGTTCAACAGACTAGCTGAGCTTATTTAATTGTTTAGAATGGTATTTAAATTTTGAGGGGTTCTCTTACCTTTCCTTTTATTTGTTTTTCTTTTCTCTTTTCATTTTCTTTTCTTTTCTTTTCTTTTCTTTTCTTTTCTTTTCTTTTCTTTTCTTTTCTTTTCTTTTCTTTTCTTTTCTTTTCTTTTCTTTTCTTTTCTTTTCTTTTCTTTTCTTTTCTTTTCTTTTCTTCTTTTTTTCTCTTTTTTTTCTTTTCTCATTTCTTTCTCTTTCAGGTTTGTTTTTTTCCTTCTATGCAAAAGAGTCTCAAAATATTCCTGATGGACTGAAGCTTCACAAGGAGAATAATAGGCATAATAACTATCATACAGTTAGAGTGGAAAAGAGGCATGATGGGTATATCTGTCTCCCTGTAGATGCTGTTCCATTTTTATTCAAGTGGAAATTGCAAGAGTTGTGTAGATAGGTCCTCTGAAGATCTCTGAATCAAACCAATTTTAATTAATCTTATCAATCATTTCAGAATAATCAAATTAATGGAAAAAATGTGCTTGACTTTGATTCCAGCAGCAGCTACATTTTATCATATGAAAAAAATGGCTTTTCCCTTTGTATTCTAAATGACTGAAATTTGAAAAATAGATTTGTTAACTTCATAAAGGGCAGTGAATGTTATTACAAAAGTGGTTGGTTAACTTGTCACTGTTCTGTTCCGAGGTTTGGAGTAACACTCACAATGAGATTATTGATATAAATAGCGTCTTTTTAGGAGGAGGAAGGCAACCCGCTCCTTTGCAGCAGTTAATTTATTAAAACCTCAAGTAATCTTTACCCTTTCAAAAGATGGGAGCTCCCTGAAAATAAAGGGTATATTAATGAAAGGCATATAACTCATTGAGCTTGGAGCTATTATATCACTCTTTAGTATATAGCTATGGATTTTTGATAGAGTCAGGTGTATGATGAAGAGCCGTGGTTGCTGCATGGTATTCTGCAAAAGCAATGGGAGTACCTAGCCCATCTGCTAACTGTGATTTAATAGCTTAACTTCTGGCACATTGCTGGCAGAAAAAGTGACAAGCACTGCTTTATACACTGAGCAGTGTGCATTCTACATTAGTTCCATTTTATTTAGATAGCAAACTCCTAGGGGCAAGGTACCTTTCTGTGATGTGTTTGTCAAATATTTTGCACCATGGGGGTTCTAGTTTGGGACTAGATGTTTTTACACTGTGCGGAGACACTCAGGCCAGCAGCACCTGAGCGCCCACTGGGGACAGAGGCAGCCCAACTACAGCACCATAGTGCTTGCACCACTGAAAAAGCACCAGGCTCTTGCACGTCTGACAAGCTTGGTCACACTTGCCATGCCGGTGCTACCATGTTGCTTTAGGACCCATGGTGGTGGAGCTCTATGGCATGGAGCTATGCCACATAGATGCGCCAGCTTGGATCTCCACTAGCTCAGGCACCTTTGTGCCATGACTCACAGCCCAGGGGAAGAGAAGGGTGCTTTACCTCCAAGGTGCTACAGTAACACTGCTAATAAATACAGCCCTGCAGACACTGCTCTGTAACCTGCGCCCCAAGCAAGTCTGCACAAGCAGCTCCTTCTGCCAGACACATCCAAACCATCCCAGGTTTACTGCCTATTTGAGACTTTGTTCCATCGTGTGTCTGATCCTGCTAAACTCTTATCCATGGAAGTAGCACCAGCAATGTCACCAGATCAAATCACCTATCTAATAATTTTCAGCTAGAATATGGCGCTTTCTTGATTGTAGACCTGAGCACACTGCTTTACAGAGTGTTGCTCAAATTGCTTTCAGTGGGATTAAAAGGCTTTTAGAAGTTATTTCTGTGGGAAAATAACCCTATTTTTTTCTCTTTTTCTTTTTTTTTTTTCTTTTATGCCAAGCTCTACAGTGGACATAGGAATTTACTGATGTCCTGCAGTTCAGGGAGTGTTAGTTGCCCTCTGACCTTGCGTTTCAGAATTGACCTGCATGTTTCTAGTGGAACATTCTGGATTTCATTTCTCTGTCTCCACAGTAAGGTTGCTTCCATCTGAGCATTTCACCAGGAAGAAATGTATCATGAAGCCATCAAGTATCACTCTGTTCTGAGTCCTTGGGCAGTAAGATTGCAGAACACTGTGTAGGGTCCTCTGCTTCATCCCTTACCAATCAATTCCATCTGGACAAAGGAATTGTTGCTGGAGGACACTAGCATATGCACTTCTGCATGCGCTGCATCCGTGTTTGATCCCACAGGGCTTTCAGTATATTTTCTCCTTATCTTACTTAGTTGTACAGGTCAGTTTTCTTCCACAGAGTGAAATGTTGCACATTATTAACATGAGGGGAGAATTTCAAAGTAAAGGGATATTTGGAGGGTCAAACACCAACTTTTACCATAACATGGAATATCACAGGCCTGATCTTTAACAGCATTGTAGTAATCCAATACATGAAAGCGTAGTGCTGTAATGTCATCACCTGTTTCTCTGTTCAGCTTTCTTGTCTGGGCTTTGTAACTCATCCTTGCTTTGGGAACATCTGGTAATTTGGGCAATGCAGTAGTGACAGGTGACAGTGAAGTGTCTTTCTTCATTCTACGTGCTGATGCCAATACTATGATATGCTAATACTGTGTAAACATTAGGCTTGAACCCTACTCTTTCTCTGGATTTAATGCTTTGCCACCTCTGGTTCTCACCGTTCACATTATTTTTCTATGTATTCCCTTAGAGCTGGGAGGCTGAAACTGAACTTCTCCCAAATGAGAAAAGGAGAAGGAGAGGCAGGAGACAGGAACGTGTTCATTCTCTCTGCATGGCTCTGCAGTTGTGCAAGTTTTGAGCCACCAACAGGTTATAGCTAAAGAGCGGGAGAGGAAAGGGGACAATGCTAGGGAGGGAAATCCTTCATCACAGGAGACTCAAGTGGAAAAGGGTTACCAGGTAACTCTGGTAACACCTTCTTACCATCCTTTCGAGTGATATATGTAAGAACTATTTTTTCTTTTCTAAAGAACTCGAATGCGGCTTAGAAATGGAGTGTCCCACAAATATCAAACAAAAGTAAAATAAATATTTTTACCGTTTCAAATAATCCTAATTGAATATGAAGGCTGTGTATAGAACTGTAATTCTGTCCAGAGGCTGCTTGTCAAGTCATGTTTTTAGTGTAATTACCTGATTTGTTCAGCTTTAATCGTATTTACTTTTGAAGGTCAGCTGTCCTGCTCTGAAATGGTTAGTGAAGGCTGTGAGAGTACACAACACTGATAGGAGAAAAGCAGAGATCACATAAGCTCTTTTAATTTTGACTTCACAGCAGAAGAGGTAGTATTTTCCTTCACTTCTTGGCAGCTCACATTTCTTCATCAACACTATTTATTATTTGTTCCATTATAACTCTTAGAAGTGCTTCTTGTGACTGGTCTCCAGTGTCTGTTGTGATATATATAGGATGTTGAGNACGGGTGTTAGATGGTGAGTTGGACTAGATGATCCTTGTGAGTCCCTTCCAACTCATAATATTCTGTGATTCTGTGATATATGCTTGTATTCAGTATCAACCCATACCTCGGAAACCTTGTAATGTAAAGAGATGAAACAAAGCACAAGAAAAACAGTGTCATTCTCTCCATATCACTGTTGTAACAGCAGGGAAACAAAATTTTAGATTTTATCCTCCTAGCTTCGTTTAACACCATAATTGCAGAGTTGTCAGTTCTCTATATACGTATCACACGAGCATGCAGGTGAACAAATAGTGTTCTGTCTTCCTGTCCTAGTGAGACACATACAGAAAAATACTTAGTCTCCCTGCCCCCAAATAATTTCTACAGTCTGGAAGAAGACCAGTAAGCATTGACAGTGAACTCAGAAACAATAAAATATATACGGTAGTATGGGCTTCCAAAGGTGCTCCAAAATTTGTTTGTTTACAGTTTGATGATATCATGAAGTTACTAGTCAAAAAAATATTTCAGGAACATAAGCCTGTTTCCCTGAGAAGATGAGAGGTATTTTTATTGTGCCTCCACCTCAAAAACAGTTTCACTTTTAGAGCTAAACTTTGAGAATCAAACCATTGGCATTGGGCTATCCTGCAAGGCAGATCATTATTATGCTACTACCACATATTATGAAAGAAAAAGACAAGCTTCAATCCTTCTTTTTAAAATAAACCTTTTTTTAAAAAAAAAGGCTACCTGATTATTTTCATTGTTTGGCAGTCCTTGTTTCAGTTTATCAGTTTAGTCCTCAGTTTAGTTTCTAAACTTTGGCCACGTAATGGAAGACCACAACTGCAAGGAGGGCTCAGTGGCACCTGGTTCATGGGTTTTTCCATGTGACAGCCATTTTGTGTGCAGCCTGATGATTAACTTTGCTACAGCGTAAATCCAGCAGAGGAAAATCCCCAAAAAACAAAATAACACATAAACCCAGCAGTAGACTTTTAAATACTTTAACTATAGTTAAAGTCCTTATGTTCCTAACAATTTTAAAGCAACATTAATGTATTCATAAACACTAACCTTAAGTCAGTGCTGCATGCTCAAGCATAAATTCTATTATCAGTAGATCTTCTACTGCAAATCTCAGAAGAGGGAAAGTTGCTGAGTACTAACATTGCTGTCAGCTTCTTGTTTAGTATAAACACCTTCCTAGAGCTCACCTAAGGAAAAATGCATTTTGTAACTGCTTTCTCACCTTCATTTTATGGATTACCCTCCCCCCTATTCCTGACCATATTGAATCACTACTTTCAAGTGAAAATTTACTTTTAAGTTATAATCTTCAAAAAAAAAAAAAGATAAATTACTGTATTAAATTTATCTTTAAGGTCTGAGCCCAAGTAAATAATCTATTTTTTTTTTTTTCATTTTGTAGTGGGCTGTTTCTTTCCTCCAAAGTATGTTGGCTTAGAATAAAATTTCTAGGTGGTTATTCAGCTCATGTAGTTAGACATTATGTTACTCAGTGGTTTGTAATGAAATAGAAAAACTCACCCATGCGTTCTTCCAAAGTGGGCAACATGAGACTAACATGAGAATTATACCTATCCTAGAAACAGATGTATTAAATTTTCCTGTTTACCTATGACTGCACTACTAAAGTGAGCGGTCATATCTGGAAACTTAAAAAAATCCTTCTGCATTATCTCCATTTCTGGCCTTGCATCAGCCTTTTTAATCTGCTGTTCAAGGAGATATACTACGTATTTCCAGTTTCTTTTCTAGTGAGATTCATAGAAGACTAGAATAAGGATTTGTACATTGTCAATTTACATTAGCAAAGATGAGCAGAGGAAACGACACTACGCCTGCTTATGCAAAGCGTATTATACGTATATCCATAGGCACACCTCAACAGCATTAAAGCATAATCTAAACAAAACAGAGGAAGTGTGGAACAGGAAGAATTACATCCATCACAGGGTTTATCCTGGTTTCCTCAGGTCCTGATAGTAAATCCCTAGGGCATCTTAAAGTCTATCAGCACAGTGGTTCTTGCAGCACACGCCTCCTCACCTACTGTTGGCTCAAAACATGGCTAAGGAAGCCCTAAAGGAGGCAGAAACAAGGTCAACCATATAAGTAAGGATACAGTGGTTCATCCTAGCTGTGGTCTTCTGCTGCACAGGAAAAATGCACCTTGTTGAAATGCTGGACTCTTTCACCTTCCATTAAGTGTTTTACACACACAAAAGACTCTTTCCAAAAAGAAGACCAAGCCTTGACTATTCCATTAACTGGAATATCAAGATGCTGCATACAGAACTGCTTTGCTTAGTGACATTTTAACATCAGCCCAAAGTACACAGGAAAAGAGTACCCATAGGTATTCCATAGTAGAGAGGTAACCTGTAGGAATAGATTTTCTTTTCATCACTACGCGTCAGTAATGTTGGAACCATACTAAAGAACAAAAACAACTACAACAACAAAGAATCTTCTAATTAGAACTGATGTAATTATATTTTCAGTAAAGTTCCCTTCCTAAATTTGACCTGTATCCAGTAATAGTACGAATAGTGACAGCATTGCTTACACTCTACTATCTGAATACTATATACTATATGAACACTATATGATCTACTATCTAGAATACTGAATCTGAATACTATATGATCTACTNTTGATGACCTCTATGGTCTTTTCCAACAGATTCTGTGATGTTGTGACCCACATAATTTCATCCCAAAATCTGACCCAATCCTATACTTTTAAATCTGAATAAATAGCAGCTTTCTTCATGTCAGCTGCTCCACAGTTCACCAGTCTTCAACTTTGATGGCTTTTTTTAGAAAGGATATGGTGTAATGATATCCTTACATATGGGATTATGGGGTTACATTAGGCAAGTTCTTAAAAAATAACAATCCTATTGTACACAATTCCACACCTTGTTATCTTCCTTTCAACTTGTAACCTTATATTTTGTTTTCAAACTTAGGACCCTTACTCTTTGCTATATTGTATGGTTAACAATTTCAAATTGTACTATGACTTCTCCCTCATTTAGAAAGCTTTTGTTCACTGCTTCATCACAATCTGCATGTAGAGACAGGCAACCATAGTCTGTAGGCTGCAACAGTAATAGCACACTAGATAATATCACCAAATCAGTTACATGCTACAAACATACCTGAAATTTCCCATGCTTTGGTATTGTTAGAAAGCTAGGTAATCTTATGGGTATTAGGAAACTTTTCTCTGTTACAATGGGATGCAGTTATGTTAAGAGAAAAATGTCTTGCATGGAGAATTTAACACCTCAAATATATATTTTGAAAACGAAGGACTAGGAGTGTTTAAAAAGTGGGAGCAGAGTTACAAATGGCAACATTAAATTAGGCCAATTAAAAAAAAAAAGAGAATTAATAACATATTCATACTACTAATCTCTTCAGAAGGCAGAATTTCATCAAATCCTGAGTTTTCTGGGTACAGCTTTTCTGCCAGAAATTTTCCTGACTTGAGTTTGAAGACAGTACTTAGCATTTGCATGGCACATGGGATGGGGAGAGGTGGTATGTCTTTTAAAAATAAGAAGTAAACAGTGGCTAATGATGCAGTTAGTATTTCCTTTTTCAGCTTATGTTTTTAATAGGCTTTTAACAATCATGACGGAGTTTTTTAAAATATGTAAGATAACTGCTTTGTATAAAATAAGAATGGAACCATATTGGAACAAAAATTCATAGGAAGTTTACAAGAGTTGAAATTTTTGGAGCTTTAAGTCACAAATTTATTGAGTGTTAATTCATCCAGGTAACTAGAAATCTGAGTCTCATTTCTTATGCAGCCTTTGCAGTCCATATGAATTGTTCTGTATCAAGATCAATTAATTCTTTTTTATTAAAATACCTCTTAAAAGAAGACATGAGGTCTTGATTTGAAAATCCTTCCAAATGGTGGGGTTTTTTGGCAATTTATCCCTCTCCACCAGTACTGTTGAAGTGCACTTTCGTTGCTACCTGAATGGAACTAGTTTCAGCATTTGGCCATGGATATGCTTTTTTCCCCTCTTAATGAAATAGTCTTTTAGTACCAAACATTTCTCCACCACTTGATCAAATCACATCTCATCATTCCGATCCACTGAGGAGATGGCTTTCACTAACTTTACCCTCACTTTACCCTCAGTTAACTTCTGAATTTTTTTACTGCACTTTTTCCACTGTTTCAGGATACTTTAAAAAAAAAAAAAAGAAGGCCACAGGAACTGTAGGTGCAGCTACACCTATTTACCAAGGCCAATTGTAAATGTTAGATCCTATTCCCATTCACAGTTCCTTTCACTTACACAGGAAGTCCTCAGCCTTTTAGTGAGTGCTGTTTGTCTTACATGTTCTATTTCAGTTGCATTGTTTCCAGGTGATGGGATTCCCCTACTCTCACCCTTGCTTTGTCATGAGCTCTATTTTCCTTAATAGATAGGACTAATTACGTAGTTGTATTCAAACCAGTTCATTTGAACAAACTTAGCTACAACTGATCCATGTCAGTTTGTGTGCCCATCTCCACAAGGTCTTGGTCGCCTAGAACCTTTGACAGCTGCAATGCATTATTTCCCAGTTACTGATTCCCACCACTGAAAATGCTAAACAATAGTGGCCCAGCATTGATCCTTATGGTAAGTTCCCAACATTACAGGTTCACAGGTTATTTCAAGTTGGAAAGGACCCATGGGATCNGACTGGCCACACTGTTCCTAATACAGGCCAGGATGCCATTGGCCTTCTTAGCCACCTGGGCACACTGCTGGCTCATAGGACATAACTGTACAACAGCAATTCATAATTAGCCATTGACCACTGATGACTGTGATTTTGAAATTTGTCATGCGGCCAATTTTTAATTCATTTAATATGTTTTTTTTTGTGTTGTGTAGCATTGACTCTATAATGAGAATATTGTGCACCATTGATTCAAAGGTCTTTAAAAGTCCATTACATTTATGGAATATCCTGTCACTCAAACCTCAAAAGCCAGAAGTGAAATAATATTTTCTCCCTCTAAATTTAAAGATGTTTATTTTCTAAGAGCTGTTTCTGCCATTCCACTAGCAGCAAAGAAAGCTGGTAATATACCTCACCATCAAACAGAAGGATACCATTCCCTTTGTTTCTAAATGTAGAGACAGAAATATTGATTGACCATTTCTGACTTTTTTGCTTCCTGAATGATACTGTCACTTCCCCTTTACTCTGTTTTGTTGCCATCTTGATGGAAGAAACCTTCTAAACACTTCAGATGACCCTATTTGTCCTTTATCCTAACATATGTTTGCCTATTATGACAAATGTAGTTGAGTACAGCGTTTTCTCCTTCTCTTCCATAAAACTAGGATTTCTGACCACAAGTTTTTTTCCAGAGAATTTCAAATTCACATGTTTCTTTCTGGATTTTCTTTAGGATTTCACCAACTTTTTCTTCTTTAAATCACTGTGTTGTGTGCATATATACATCATTATCATCAATCATTGTCAATGTGAGAGTTAGTGGCCTGATAAACCAAATCTCTTTGTGTTGTCTCTCACTAATCTTGTTACCTGATTGACTGAATATTGGAAAAATTGGTATGACAAGAGACCCTAAAATACGGAGCGTGCAGTTAAAATGACAGTCCCACAGAAGAAGCTATTGAGGACATATGAAAAGAAAAAGGGTTTATGTGTATGAACTGGGAAAAGGATACAAAGGAATTAACAGAACTAAGGGCCATTGTGGTTCTTGGTTGCCCGTGTGAAGAGCAAATTTTGAAGGTCTACAGGTTCTCTCCCAGATCCTGCTCTTGCCTTTGTAAATGCCTATTCTCCAAAAAATTTCCTTCAGACAAGTGATTTTCTTTTTTTTTAATTATTTGCTTTCAAGCTGAGCTTTCAGTTTATAATGAGTCCTGGTTCATAATTAATATCCCAGGTCTGACTTTGTCATGTCTTTTTCTGAAAATTCTATTCATGTAAATTATCTTGAATAAGACTGTAAACATAAATAGGTTCTTCCACTTATTGAAGCTTTCATTTCTGCTAGAACCCTTTGCGTAGTTCAGCCCCTGTCAGAGATACAGTTCCCAGCCCCAAGCTTGTAATTCCTCTGTGACTGTGGCAATCAGTACTTTTCCTGTAATTATTTATTAATAAATCTGATGTCTCATTTGATCTAATTTTCTAGGATCATTTAATGGTAATTTGCGTTAGTATCCTAAAGAAATAAAGCTAGAGTAAACTTCCTACCTTATCTCTTTCTGGAGTACAAATCACTTTTATAATATATTTTCAGAGTAACATGTCAATGAAGCATGTAATGTGTTAACTGAATACAGTGGACATATCATATTCAAGTCAAAACTTTTTTCCCACTAATCAAATGCTTCAAAATCAGGTCAGCAAGCACACAATTGGGATTAGTCTCACATCACTCATGCCCCCTCTAGGTCTGACCAGTATGTGTTTGACAGTTGCTTGTAATTCTTCCTTGTCTCTGGCCTTTGCCAAACTTTCTTTTGTATGCAACAACCAATGGAACTCTTGGGTATTCCTCCTAACTGATTTTCCGAGGCATCAGATTGTGAAATGATCCTACCTAATAATCTCATTTCATCATATATAATATAACTATGCTTTAGACTGAGGCTAGCCTATATTCAATGTAATCAAATCAGGTTCACTGATCTTAGACAACCACTGGTAATTCCAGCCAGAAAGGAATTAATTTTTATGTTGTGAAGAAAGCTAGTAAGTCTATATATTTGAATTACAGTTCAAAAGAAAAGTAATTTGAAATATTTGTAATGAGCATTCTTTGATTACAATGGGACTGAGATTTTTTCTCTGACCAACTTCTTTGTTTCCATTTTGAAATGCTGAAGAATGGATAATCCATCAGTACTGTCTACACAGTTCAAGAACTATTGTCAGGATGTATAAAAAATATGTCTGAAATGTGAAGGCCTGACACAATGCACATTTATGTCAATAACTGCATTTTCCTACTTTTGGACTTTGCATCAGATTTCATCACAAAGGAAATGATAAAATGCTTGAGAACTTCACTCCTGAGCTGTTAAATTAAATTAAATTAAATTAAATTGCTATAGATCAAAGGAAAGCCCAAATATTTAGTATAGAAATACAATAGGATCACGCCTTCTTAAAGAAAATGGAAAACAGTAAATATATTCAGAAGAAAAATGAAATAAAGAAAACAATTTGACATAATATTCTGTTGGCAAAAAAGATATCTCATTTTCAATTTAATATTAAAAAATTGCTCACATTAATTCTCTTCAGTTTTCCAATATACATGTATGAGCTGTAGATTGAGCTGTGCAATTCATCATAAGTGTTATTTGCCAATATGATGTCCAGACTACTGACTCTGACAAGAAGGAACAACTTGCTTGATACTTTACATCCATTATATTCTCAGTTCCTTACTCCCTATGTTACACAGTAATTGTGTTATCTAGTTCATCTTAAAAAAAGTTAAAATTAAAACCTATGTAAAACTGTTGACACTGCCTTTCAGTGTCTTTCATAAACAGCAGTGGAAGTCCAAAGTGAGGGAATAGTGTAGACTAGGAGTAATGTAAACACTGTGGCTGGATGTCAGTCCATGAAATATGCATGTTCTTTGGTTTTCATCAATTAATTTCACTTCTTTAATCAAGTAGTTTAGTTCTTAGTACCATGCAAATAGGCCAGAAAAACGGAAATATTACTTTGAAACAGATTATACAAATGTCTTACGAATGGTTCAGGTAGACCTCTGCCCAAACGGAAGAAGAAGGACAAAATTCTCTGTTCATCAACTACAGCTGTCTAGGATATCTATACACTCAGGTCTTCTATATCGCACACCCGGGGCCTTAATCTGGATCTGTGTAGCCCGACTACCACTTTGAATGGCAGCTGCGCTGCCGCCCATGTTGCCCCCTTGGCCGCCGCAGCTGCTGCCACCACCCCCGCCGCTGTCACCCGCTCCGCCGCTGCTCATGCTGCCCCTGCTGCCACCCAAGCCACCACTGCCGCCAGTTCCGCTGCCCGTGCCGCTGCGGTGGCCAGTCGCATATGTGCAGTTATGAAACGGGTCTCCTACATCGCTAAAAAATCATGCCACTAAGATCTGAAGCCGCAATATGGGGGGCGTGAAGTGCAAGAAGACCTACTGTATCTTCAGTTTTTCAGGCAGGAGCCAGATTCCATAATCTACTTACAGGTTTTGTGGAAAACTTGAATAGAACGTATTTATTACAAGCCCAGTCTGCAGAGTGCTAAAATCCAGGTTCACTGATACTCCTGCCTGTTGCCATAATACAAACTTACGTTATCTTTCAAAGTAGTAATTGGTTGGTCAGCTCAAACACAGAATTACACAGAATTACTATTTCGGTTGGAAAAGACCATAAAGGTCATCCAGTCCAACCACAGTCTAACCTCACCCAACTAACACACCTATCCTACGGCCTAAAACCTAACCCAACACCTGATACCCAGCCTCTGTAACCATAAACCACTGAAAGAAAGAATTTGTCTTCTTTTGGAGTTTCATTCTGTATTTGCTGTTCCACAGCCTGCATCATAAATGCATTCCAGGTGCCTTTGCTGCATATCCTTTAGGTTTACATGATCCCATACATTGATGGAAATTTGGCTGTGATACTGTAGCTGAACAAAAGCAATTTTTTAAAAGTATTTAAAGTAGGAAGGATATTCAAGGTAACAAGTTTGGCACAGAATAATGTGCATTGAAATGTCAAACTTCACAGAATGCAAAGCAAGTGTAGAAGTGTTTCTGGGGCTGTTTTTCCACTCAAGTGCAGTTTTTGTTTGGAAGAACCATGGTTTAAAATCAGCCCTCCCATATCACAGGCAATATTGTACTAACCCAAATATTGGCCTGTTGCTACAAATACCACAAATACAGTGCTTAATCTGGTTACAAAAATCTTTTCAGTCAAGAAGAAAGACATAGGTGTCTATGTTCTGGATATAGGTGAAAAAACCAGTTTCATAGGGTAGCAGACTCCTATAGACACAGAGAAATGACACAGACCTCACCACCTCTTTTCATCTGTCCCTCTCTGGATGCCAGGATGGCTGCAGCTGCCCACTGAGAAGCAGCAGCCAAATTCATGATCTGATCCATCCACCTGCTTCTTCCAACCAGGTCCAGGTTTTCCTTTCTTACAGGCACAGTGACTGTTTCTATCCCTTACTTCTGAATCAATAAAACTAATTTTCTGCCTACTCTACTGAGGAGCCCTGAGCTGACTGCCACTAGCTAAGCTTTTACTACTTCAAAACGGTTATGAATAAATACAAGGATATACAACTCAGTTTACAGCCTGAATAGCAATTTACCTCATTTATTCTTTTTTTAGAAATACATACCAAAGAGATTTTTTTTTCTGTCCTTGTTTGTACCATATGCTGACTTGTCATACACAAAGAAATTAACAAGAAATAGAACGCATCCTGGTTTTTAAGTACTTTCATCCTTTACATCAATAGGAAGGTAATCTGAGTAAGTGAGAGCGGCCAACATTCCCAGAATAGCCCCAGAAAGTGTTCAGTAAGCAGGAGCTATGCTAGCACTCTTCCCCAGAAGGCTGCCATTACAAGAGAACAGTTCCCTCTTCTAACTCTTTTTTTGTTTTGTTTTTAACCAGCTTTTTTCTGAGGTCATCTTAGGCAGCCAACTCTATGGGAAAGAAGAATGGGAAACTCAAAATCAACATAATAATACCAAAATAGGCCAATTTTCACATTATGTAATTAAGTGGAAAAGGAAGGAAATAAAGATAGCATTGGATGAAATTAATGTAGTTGCAGCCCACTGTAGTCTGAGTAATTTTTCTTCCCTCATCTTGTGTATGATCTAAAAAGGAGAAGGTATTTTTTTTCCAATGGATCCAGCTGCAAGCAATTGTGAAGGAACTAAGGAGAATAAGCAATGATGGTCTAAGAAAGTAGATGTTGTTTGTTTATTTCTTTCTGGGAGGAAATGAAATAAATGTTTCAGAATTAAAAAAGCCAGATTCCACAAACACAGCATGTGACAAGTCACCAAAATCCAAAGGACCAGTTCTCCATGAGACAACTGAAGGGTGGTATGCAGAAAGATTAACTTAAGCCTCAGCATAACCGATCACCTCCAGCATCCCCGAGGTCAGCAAGAAAAGACAGCTTCTTTCAGAAGTCAATTCAGAACATCTATCTGCTGGGATTTACATCCTTAGGCAGCCTCTGTCTCTCCACTTCGAGCATTTCCTGTACACGTATTAGGATATCCCTAGGGACTATCACTCCAACTTCAACTGCTGCAGAAATTAATCCTGATGATTCTCACATAAACTTTCCTGTTTATTAATAAGACCACTCCTAGCTTTTAAAAAGGAACTAATAACAAAATCAGCTAGGAATTAAAACTGACAGCCACCAAGGCCCAAATTTAAGAACAAATGCAAGTCCTGGTCAAACTTGTAAGCCTCTAAAGGGCTGAAATTTATTGTTTGTCTAACAGAGATCCCTGACTGGGAAACTGGTCTCTGCTGTCTTATTTTCTCATACTGAAATCTCCTTGTGATCCATAAAGCAGGTAATTATCTCCCATCTTTCCTGCAGTGCATGAGCAAATGTACCCACGCCCTCAGAACATATCGACATAGGAGAACAGCGAGACATTATAGGGGGAAGAGGAGGAATTGTTCAATTTTTCCCAATATCTGTAGAATATCACTCCTTTTAGCCCTCCAACTAAAATAATTTCAACCTCCATTGAGTGATTTACTGTATCAACCCATCCTTAAGGACTACAGTAATCATGTCATTCTTTAGTACTATTTTGTAATATTGGGCTACCTAAAGCCATAAATGCTGGAGAACATTTAAAACTGAAAAAAAATCATAGTGCAGCACTAGATGTCTAACTCTATTGAATAATTGAATGTCTCTTTTCCTCCCTCAACACACTTGTTACCTCTGAACATTTCTTGCTTATCCCTTGCCCTACTTGTTGCAAAGCAATGATGCACCTCTCAAAGAAGTAATCCAGCTGATGGCAACAGGATTGTTCAACTACTTGTGTACTCTTTGAAGACATGGGCTTCTTGACTTGGCCAAATTCCCATATAATAGAGCTGTCACATACTGTAGAGCTGTGACTTACTTTCTAAAGTACAAAAGGAGGCAGAGAATGGGAGAGAAAGGAATTATAATGGCAGATTAACTTCCTATGAAAGAAGACAGATTATCAAGAGTAATGTTTCTCAAACCTTTCCAAATGCACCACTTTGTAGTAGTCTGAGTGTAAACTGATATGAGGAAATACAAACNATTCTGTGATTCTGTGATTAGAGAAAGTGGTGCTGTTTGGCCTACCTGTTCAACCAGCTTACATTTTTTTTTCCGTGTAAGGAGAGAAATGTTATAGTTTGTCTTGAAGATTATCCATTTTACTCTGAAATTTGAAAATTACAAATGTTGCCAAAAAATCTTATCTGGATTTTATACATACTAGACTGTTTGTCCTCAGAGTACTTGTAACTTCTCCAAACTATTCTGCACATATGAACACTTCTTGGAAGGAAGTATAGAAATATTTTGTTGATTCTCAGCACTACTGACAATATAAATGTCACCCTGCAAGAAAACTATTTGGTAGAGGTGTCATATCTCTTTGGTCATTTTAATAATAACGCAGATAAACAAATAAGCCATGCATCAACTTGGTATGACTACACTGAAACTAAATGTGGAAAAAATATAAGTTATTCAACTGGAATATGTTATAGGCAACACTAGTTTTTATAAACATGTTCTATCCAGCAGGATAGAACTTTTCTCCAAAGGCTGCTTTATTGACAATAGTGCATTGTCAATAGGTTGTTTGTTCTGCTGTGTTGCTGAGATAAACAGCATGAATTTTGTTGTACCAAATTCAGTATCCAAACAAGATAAACAGAATAAGAGACTAGAGAATTTTCAGGTGATTTATTCTATGTAGTGTGTTTTTATTCTTTCATTGACTAACTGTTGGATATAGTCTTATGTTTTAAAAATCATTCTTAGTTTTCCATTTGCTCAAGATTACTTCATTGCAAATGAACTAAAGTATAATGAATTTTGTTGGACTATGGCTCATTTTTCATGTTTTTATAGAGTAATATATTGATCCTGAGTTTACTTATGGTTTATGGTTTATAGTACAGTCCTGGTTTGTTTTGGAGGTTTTTTTGTGAAATACCTGAACCTTAAAATCTTTTATTTGGACAAACATTCCTGCCAATAAGTCACTTACTAGAATGATCACATAAAGTGCACATGAAATATGCATGAACATAATTGAAATGAGTTTATTTCAGAGTTGGAATAAGTACTTGTAGACAGCTATCTCAGTTGCTCATCCAGCATTACTGAAAATAGCATAATTATTGAATAAAGAGAAATGACACCTGATAAATATAGGGCTGAGAGCACACTGAAGAAAACTATATAAGATATTACTGAGATGGCAAAACCTTTCATGGAGAAAGAACCTCACAAAACAATTCATTTCATATCCCATGCTGACAACGTTCCTACTTGTCTGGGCAGACACAAACTTGTGTTGTTAAAAGGGGAATTAAAATCGGAAGGAAAACTGCCTGTGGAATCATCGTAAATGCAAGTAATACAAAATATGGAGATTGAAGATTGTTTGATAGAATTGTGAATTACCAGGGTGTGTTCCAAAGCGCATTTATTCCGTCATTGGTTCTTTGTGCTCTACAGCAACACTGATTTCACATTCAACTTGTTCACTCGTTTCCAAAGGACTGGGGGAAGAGGGGGGGAGCATTGGGGGAAAGCTTGCTTTTAAATTTATATTATTTATGTATTTCCATCCTGGATTTGTCATCTTCCTCACTTAAGAAAATCCAAACTACTTATTTTGTGAGGCCTCAAAACTTTTTACAGACATTAAAAAGTTAAATTTCACAACACTTCTCGAAGGCAGAAAATTAAGTTTTAAAAATACTAACTGTTGAATAAGGAAACTTAAGGACAAAGGTCAAGCGATTTACTGAGGCCACAGGAAACAGTATAAACAGTGGAGTAGGAACCCATTCCTGTGGCTGGTAACATACTGGGGCACAGGACAATTATAACATTTCACACACTTGAGCCATAATCTAGCTTTTTACTCCTCCCCTTTTCTACACAGATAAAAAATATTTCAGTGAAGCATTATTCCATATAAAGTACTTTGATGCATTTACATCACCTTTTTGCTACAAACTGATTATTTACTCTTTGTTTAAAAGGTTACACTGTCTTATAGATAAGCTTTCAGGAATAAAAAGTGCCTGGATACTGAATACATGACCAGTACCAAAACATTAAGAGCCACACTAACCCAGACTACAAATGATGGCTCCACACCTCTGCTGGAGCCTTTGGAATTATGTAGATCATGTTGTAAGTCAAACCAAATAGCCTTTTAAAATATAAAATATTGTTTCATTGAAAACAGTTTCTCAAATAAAATCAGTTTAACAACATAGTTCCAACAATTTTAGACTGGGAATTTTGAAATCAGATTAAATTTGTTTTCTGGCTAAAATATTTACTTATAGGTTTAAAAGAGCAATCCTAGCATATTAAAACAAAATTTGCCCCACTCTTTCTTATCTTTATCATGATGGCAATAAATTGTATAAATCCCGGATTTATTTCTGTTATTCATATCTTCACCGGTGTCCCTCCTGACTTCCTTTCATGTTCCTCCATTCAATTTCCAAATCACCCTTGGCTTTGGAAGGCAGAAGGGAAAAGTGAAATAGTGTGAATACGCTACTACATATCCTGAAACACAGAGAAAATGGTGAAAAATTTACAAAGATGGAGAGAAAACAAAAGGTTATGTTTCATAAATTAAACAACAGGAAGAACTGGAGGTTATGGTGCATCAGGAGCGATACGATACAGTAGTCATCACGGAAACATGTTGGGGCGACGGGCACCATTACAGTGCCACATTGGAAGGCTACACACT
>WEKX01002474.1:0-22200 GCA_013390025.1 Pitta sordida | reverse complement strand
GTTCTATAACTAAACAAGCACGTCAACATTTTATTATCTGAACATTTAGATATGTATATATTAATTTTGCTCTGGTTCAAATATGTCCTTATTTTATTCCCCCCAAAATACTGTAATTTTAGTCTTTTATCAGACTTCCGTTATTAAACAACTTGAGTTATTTTAAGAATTCCCCATGTTTAAAATCCAGGTAAATGTTTTAGAAAAATGATATAATAAAAACTCCTCTCAAAATAAATTATCATTAAAAGTATTATCCATCCAACTATTCAACAATACCATTACAAGAAAAAGCATTCTGAGGAATCTTATTGCTCTTTGTCTTCTAACACTTGGCTATATTTCTTTAGACAGGTGTAAAATGCAGTGTCACAAAAGCAAAAGGTAACAAATGCCAAATATCTGGCAGGAAAGCATCAGGAAATAAATCTCCTCAATTCCTTTGAAGACAATCAATTATCTAAAACACTGCAGCAGAAAGAGCTTGCAGAGAAATGAATCTTATGAGAAGTGAGAATAGTGCATAGATAATTGGAAAAAGAAGACAAATGGAAAAAGAAAAACAAAACAGAACAACTTGAACTTTCCAGAAGCAGAAGTTAGGAAATAGCTAATCTTAATGAGTGCAGATGCTTTAAGGTGAAAAATGTATAACAGATTCTCAAGCTTGCAACTGCTCAGATTTTTAATAATATTTTTCTTTCTGTATAAATTAATATCAAGATTTGTTTATCTTTTTAAAAAAAATTCTTTTGTCACTGAGTCCTAAGAATAGCTCCTCTTGATATCTTTGTGTCCAAATATGGATTCCAATGGTCTTACTGAGAAACAAATCCTATTAAAATATACTATAAAAGTATTTTAATTCACTTTTTAAGGAGGAGAGATAACGGAAGAAAGATAATTTTAAAACTAATCTCAATTACATAATACATACTCTGTAAAATAAGAATATGTCGGAGTTTGTTTCTGGTAACTCAAGATTATCACTGTGACCACCCTTCTAAAACACTGCTGTAATTCTATTTTTTCTATCTGTTCTATGTTTTCTAGCCCACAGTTACAAAGTGTGCTCATTTTCTAAGCAAATGTAAATGAGAATAATTTTTCCAGCTGTATTACATTATGTTCTACCTATCACAGTGACAGTTGATAGCCACTTGTACCTTAAATAAGTAGATGAAATCAACATATATTTTTTGCCATGGGCATGTTACAAATGTAAAAGCACTTTTATTTTCTGCAAAGCATCCATTACTGATTTTTGGTTTTGACAGATGAAAATCAACTCCATTCCATGCCAAACTTTCTAAGCTGATGTCTTGGCAAGGACTTTCTGGAAGGTATAAACTTCATGGAGAACAGTCATTTGGTTGAGATCTTCATTGATACTACCTTCCCACGTAACTTATTTTCTGTGCTTCATGCCTTTCTGGGGTTTATTTGAACTGAAAATCAGTTTATAACCACTTTTTTCCTTTTTACTGAATATCCCAAGAACCCACTCAATGTTGTGATTTACCATTTATCTGACCTTTAACTGTGCTCTTGACTTACTACTCTGAGTTGCATTAGTTCTTTTTACCACACTTTGCTCTGCTTTTAACCTCAGCCCTGCTGCTCCTTCTAAGTTATTGCTTTCCTTATCTATGTGGTTTAGACATTAGTTCACACATCAGTTCTTATGGCAAATACTATCTTAGAAATAAACCTAATGCAGATTTAACCAGTCAAAATTACCTGAAGATCATGTAATGTTCCTTTCTAAAAATAGCATACTTCTATTACCCTTATGTAATACAAAGAAGCATTGTATTCTCCCATTTTCGGCTAAAACTATTCTTTAATAAATATAGACTATAGAAAAATATAATTGGTAGGAAAATGTAGGCAGCAGTAAGATTTTTTTCAAATTTGTTTTACTTTAGTCATAAAAAGTAAGTAAAGACCTGGCGCAGTCTACACATTTTCATCTGGTTCACATGAATAAAGTAACACATGCCACACAGTATAACACCAAAATCATCAGTTAAGGGTCAGATTACATCTTTTCACATATCCACACACTGATAATGGAATCAAGGGCTTCATAACTGAAATTCAAAACAATAAACTGATCTTAAAAGGATTAAGACTTCAATCCAGTTTGCAGCTACTGAGCTCTGAAGTGCTCTTCAGCCTTGCACTTACATATCTATATAGGTGAAATAAACTACGTATTACCTCTGAAAATGTAATGAATTAATGTGTTCTTTCTGAGAGTTGTTTACATGCATTGTCTTTGTGTTGGCAGCTGATTCAGAGGAAAGAATACTTTCTTAATTGCTAACTACTTATTATTTGAATAAAAATGAATGCATTTCAAGAATGCATCCTCCCTTTCTCTTGATGTTAAAAACAAAAATATAAACCATTGAGTTGTTTTCCATATCACATAATGTAGCTTGGTAACTGATTTAATGTACTTTAATAGCTAGTTTCTATCTAACCCTTATATCCTACAAAGTGTCAGCATAGAAATGACTGCTTGTTTAGAGCCAGTGAGACTTGTCAGATTTAAATAGATTATTTTCCTTTTCAGCCACATATTTCAATTAATAATTCAAATTGACAAAAATTATAAATGGAATATGCTTGCTTGGTTGATTTTTTTCTTTCACATTAGTACAGATTTTAAAACTCCAAGTGTTCTCTTTGAATTAGTTTTCTATGTAAACTGTGTTACCATTCAATGTAGAAAATCTGCAGTTACTGCAATTGGCCACAGCCTGCTTGGAATAAAAAGGAACTAATCAATCAGAAGAGACATTTTCTTCTCTATGATAAAGCAAGCTGTTTACATACATTTAAGGTGGTTATGTTCCACCTGTTTGTTCAATGAAATGCCCTAGATTTAAGTGGCAACCAAAACTCATGACTCTTGCCTCAACATCAGCTGCCAGGAAACACCCCACCCAGATGAAATTTTTGCTTAATTAACAAAGGAAAAAATGTTCTATGAGTACTTAACACATGGTTACTTTACACTGAGTACTTTATTTTTCCCTTTTTATGGGAACAAAATCTTTCAATTTTATGATTTTCTTCACTCATGCAGCATTCATAAATATGAACTTGATCCTGGAAGATGCTGAGCATCTGGCCCAGGTCCAGAAAAGCACTTCAGCACATCTTTAAGTATAAAACTAATCTTGGAGTTTAGCTGACAGTTATTCCAGTTGCCAGTGTGCTTTCATGAATCAGTATGACTGAGCTAGAACGATAACGCTTTGGGAAACAAAATTTCTGTCCTTCTATTCAGTTCATAACCCGGAAGACCACTCCTTGACCTTTATGGTTATCTTTTATTCCTTTAGCAGTGAAACCCCAGCCTTATCATTAGCTATGATGTGGTAAGTGTAGTCAGGTACAACAAATGATGTGAAACCAGATGTTTCTTGTAATAATTAGGGAATATGCCAGAGCATAGTCATTGAATGGCGACAAATACAGCCAAAGTGATGATGGTTCTGATTTCCTGTGGGTCTAATTATAGTTCATATCCCAGTGGGAAACTATGGCAGTTTCATAGCCCTTATCACATCACAAGGACTCGTTACAGACACCTTTTCTTGGCTTAAGAGTAGTCGTACTGTTTCATAAAGAGTTTGATGAGAATACTTAACTGTATTACTGATTACAAACTTAAGGATGCCCCTCTACTTCTTTTTGTCAGTGCAGCTTTTGACCTGCATCATCCACAGTCCTTCAATGTTAATGGTTTTAGTAGGCTTCATTCAGGCACAAGAATATGAGAATGGTTTCACTGACTGAGAACTGACTGGTTTCACTGACTGTCAACCTAACATAACATTATTTCTCCTAAAGTGGACATAAAAAGATGTCTAGGGAAGAGTAGTAATGGGGCAAACTCCTATAACCGTGCCTTGTAATATTCTCTGAACATCAAATTATTTTCATGGGAAAGAATTCCTCAGCTCAAGCATAGTAGGTTTGTTTAGCAACCCATGGTGTCTTACTCTTTCAATCTTTTTTGCAGTTTTCCTGAGACTCTCTAAACTTATAAAATCCAGGACATACTACAGCAAAAATATGTTGCCAAAAAAGCCTTATTTTTCTATTTTAAAAGTGGTTTCTATTGACTAGTAATTTTAAGTCTCTCTGAACCTTGCAAGTGTAATTTTTCAAGGAGTTGTGAGTATTGTATCTCAGTCCACCCTCTTTATGACAAAAAGCTTATTATATTGAAGATCTCTTTCATAATCTCACTATTGTGTTTTCCCATATCATCGTATTCTCATTGCAATCCACTTTTTCTCCTTTGGAGTAGGAAGGAATAAGGTTTTCCATAGTGAATGTTTCAGTTGACTAGTTTTCTAGAGAATTCATTATTTAAATTATCACACTAATTAGTATGTGATAATGAATTTTTCGTAACTGATAATGTCAGTTACAATGAAGCCAATCTGTCTCAATAGCTGGAATCCCTCGTCTTCCCTCACTTAGTTGTTTTCATAGAACTGTTACATTAACTGCACCATATAGTAGCTAATCCATGTAACAAGAACTGAAAATATATTTTCCTTAGAATTCAATCAGATCCACCAGAGAAACAAAGTATTTGTTTCTTTATCATATTCATAACTTTAAAAAAAATTGTTTGAAAATGGTTAAGTGAGAAGAGAACAAAAATATAAGTATTGTTATCTCTCTCAGGGACTCTCAGCCAAGCAAGAATTATTGCAAGACGTAAAGCAGATGACTGCTTTAGTTTGAATTTCAAGGAAGATGAGTGAGTCGGTGTAAACTACAGAGAGCTCTAGACCATGAACCTAAATTCAAAGCTTTTCAGATCATACCAGTATTATGACCATTTTTTGCCAGAAGGCAAGAATATATACTAGTCCATTCATTAATTATTTTGCCTAGGGGTGAGATAAATCTGTCCACCAAAACCAGATATTTCAATGAACTATTTCTATTATATTAGTATAAATCTTCTTGTGATAGTGTGCTTTGGTAGAACAAGAATTAATTTTATTCTTTCCTATGAATTCACAGAATTCACACAATTCACAGAATATCATGAGTTGGAAGGGAGCATAAGGATCATCTAATCCAACTCACCATCTAACACCCGTACAGTAACCGAAAGCACATCCCAGCGGTAAACANGACTGACCACACTGTTCCTGATGCAGGCCAGGATGCCATTGGGCTTCTTAGCCACCTGGGCACACTGCTGGCTCATATTGAGTTTTCTGTCGATCAGTACACCTAAGTCCCTCTCCACTTCACTAATCTCAAGCCACTCCTCCCCCAGCCGATAGTGGTGCATGGGGTTGTTATGGCCGAAGTGAAGAACTCGGCACTTAGTCTTGTTAAATCTGTCTTTATTAAAGTAAAAGGGGTGTACAAAGAATATCACCGCTGTCATCTGTTGTGGTAAAGTAAATTTTATTGCAAAGTTGACATTTAAAAATTGTTATTTTGATTCATATTTAAAATGGTTAGCATCTTTTTAAGAAGCAACATTCATAAGAGTAAAATATTTTCATCTTGCAATTCTTCTAAAAAAGAAATTTAATCTCCAAGTGACATATAACAAAATTCTTAAAAATCATTTAGGATATACTGACTTTTAACACCCCACAATGGAATTAATTTCAGTATTGTGTACAAATAAATGCCAGTAATAAGATGGAGTACTGTGATCATAACAAGAATAAAGACTAAAACTATCCTATTAGGTCCTACAGCTCTCTTAAGTCTTAATTAAGTTTGCATTCCAGACCATTAATTCTTATCTGCAAGAAAATGAATCGAAAGCTGTTCACTAGCACTTGGTTGGCAAATGATTTATTCTGCTTCTCAAGTAGGTAGTCTATGGAGCTATAGCTAAGATGACATGACTGAAATGTTACTAAAGCTGTGGTTCAGTACTATAGGAATTGACAGATTCTTTTTATTGAGGCTTAGTGGCGTCAGATCTGCATGATATTGGCAGTACTGGCTATCTCTCACTGTTTTTAAGAGAAAGAAAAACATACCGAGAATGTAATTAATGTTCTGAAAAAAAACCCTAGAATCCTAAATAAGGTATCTGATAAGATGGCTAGAAAACATTGACTGTAATTCTACTTTAACCCTTCTACCTATCTGAAATCTTTCCATGCTGTACTTTGGATCTAGTATCTCTGCTCACTACGCTGTTCTCATACAGAGTAACTCTAGTCATGGACCAGCGTCACTCTTGCATTCTTGGTTGAATGATGATGAACAATGATTTTAGAGTTGGAATGGTCTCTCAGTACGGATATTGCAATTGACTGAAAGATGTGCAGCGGAAAAAAATGGTGCTTTAATATATAACTTGAAACTGCAATTAGAATATGATAAAAACAGCAAGAATTCCCCTGAATTTCACAGGGGTTCAGGTCTGGAAAAGTCCTGTGATAGCTGAAATTTGTGAAGAAGCAGATCATACATATGCAAATAAGCCACATCCGTTGCTCTGCCCCCTTAGCCCTAGCGAGTGCAGAGATTCCTTCACTGCCACACCAGAGTGTGTTGAGCAGGGGTGAGCAGCTGGTACCGCCCCTCTGTTGTCCCGTCCCCATGCAGTACAGTGTGGTCACAGGGCAAACAAACGCGGGCAGAGCCATGCCCCCCCACTCACAAGTGAACCCGGATGGAGTTGCACCCCCCTTTTCAACAAGAGAGCACAGGCAGAGCCACACCATTACAGGGCCCGGAGTCTTCCCTGGTGACAGTGGAGCCCATAACTGAGGGACGAGCAGCCTGCAATTCCCCACTCACACGTGAGCATGGGTGGAGTCGCATCCCCCCCCTTGCAGGCAAGCATGGATGGAGCCACACTGCTGTGGAGTTCCCAGTCTTCCCTGGCATCAGTCAAGCCCACAGGCATGGGATGAACAGCCTCCAATCCCCCACTCTCCTGCAGCCCTGGTGCCAGCTTGACACAGTGTGTATAAAGTTTCTCTACAATTTTATTAATTTTTCCGACATTCTCATACAGGAGGTGAGTCCAGCTGGCCACGAAGCAAGTGGCACCTGCCAGCGCTGGTGTCCTACACTGTAGCACCGGGCAGTCCCACCTCACGGGGCAGCAGAGTTACTTACTGCACATGTGCAGCCATCTGCTGCTCATGTGACACAGAAAAGCCCCAAGAAAAATCGAGGGAAGTCTATGACGTCTTTGAGGGGGGAAAAAATTGTGCAAAGGTTTGAAGCCGCAAAATTTGAGACACAAAGAACTGGGGGATTACTGTAATTGGTAGTGATTAAGACAGAAGATGAAGAAGAAGAGGGGGAGGAAGAGTGAGAACATGGGTATGTAATGATTCTCTAGTGGTAAAACTGGCTCACTGACTGCTTTCCAAAGATACCTATTTTTTCCATTTCATCCCAACGCTGTCACAACTGTGATGATACAACTGTTTACAAATACAACATCAAAACCATTTGTTTTTCTTTCTGTTGCTCTTATAACTCAGTTCATTATAGTGATTCTGTAATCACTATAATGAGTGATTATAGTGATATAATCACTATATTCAGAGTGTTGGATCAACACAAATCACAGCTTATTCACAGGTTATTTCAAGTTGGAAGGGACCCACAGGATCATCTAGTCCAGCTCCCATGCGAACACCCACCCAGGGATCAAACTCACAAGCGTGGAACCATGAGCACCACGCTCTATCCATCCAAGCCTCCCATCATCTAGACCATGTCACAGAGCACCTCATCCAGTCTTTTCTTAAACACCTCTAGGGATGGTGACTCCACCACCTCCCTTGGCAGACCATTCCACTGAGGGATCACTCTCTCTGTGAAAAAGCTCTTCCTAATATCCAGCCCAGACCANATCCAGTCCAGACCTCCCCTGGCATAGTTTCAGGCCATGTCTTCTTGTTCTGCTGCCGTCAGCCTGAGAGAAGAGATTTACACCCACCTGACTGCAACCTCCCTTCAGGTAGCTGTAAAGAGCAATGAGGTCACCTCTGAGCCTCCTCTTCTCCAGGCTGAGCCCAGCTCCTGCAGTCACTCCCCATAGAGATTGTTCTGCACTCCTTTTGCCATCCTCTCAGCAATATCCCGTACCCAGGCCCCAGGGAGGCAGCAAACCTCCCTATGGGATGGGTCTGGTTGACAGGTAGATCCTTCTATTTCGCTCAGAAGGGAGTCCCTGACAATCACTACCCTCCTTTTCTTTCTGACACCAGAGGTTCTGATTTGCTTGGTGGAAGTGTCGGTTCCTAGTGATTTACTAGGTGGAGTGCCTCCTTCCATGTCATCCTCCTGATCCCTGAAATCCAGGACCCCAAACCTGTTCTGCAGAGACAACTCATAGGGTGGCATCTGAAAAGGTGGTGGTGGACAGGAGAGAGATACCTTGCCCCCACGGGAGGAAACCTGTTCCCATTGTCCCTCATGCTAGAGGTTTCTTTCTTCTACGTCGTGTTGGGGAATGTGAGGTGCAAAAGTTTCCTCGGACTCTCGAGAGTCTCTAAAGTTTGAAATTACACAGTCCCTCAATTTTACTTCCCTTTCATTATCTCGAACATTTCTCAGCCTTTCAACCTCTTCCTCCAGCTCTGTTATCATGGAGAGTATGTCATTTACCTGCTCCACAGATGTGGATAAAAGTGACAGAGGATAGGAAAATCTAAATCTAACACACCATCAAAACGTAAGAGCAGCATAACAACCAGAAAGGAGGATCCCACTGAATTTAAACTGGCCTTCAAAAGGTTCTTATTGCATAGTTATAATTGATATACAAATATTAGCACCAATGGTTTGCCTGAAATTAATCTGTACTTTTCTCATATATTGTACTAATATTGCTTCTCAGTTTTTACAGTCCAACATTACTGTCATTTTCTTAACCATCTTCAACCTTTTCTTCACTTCTAATGTCTTCATTATTTTCTTGTTCTTCTTTGTACTCTTATCAATATGTGTTCCACCCATTGACTGTAAAATGCAGTATTTCTTAAAACCATTAACTATGAGCTCTGGATTTTTCTGATCTGATGGGCTCTTAAAGTGGCAGGGTAGTTTTTCACTGCTCCATATTTTCCTGTGGAAGCTAAAGCATGATCTCTGCTGACAGACTTGCTGAGTATGAAGATTTTTAAATGGTCTTTAAAGAGCATGTTTACCACTACACAGAGTTTTGATGTCATTCCTCTTGGCATGACCATAAGATCAATATTCATTTTCTTACTTGTATTCTTCACAGCTATGTTACATGACCTTTCTGCGCATCTAGGACAATTATTCTTCTTTATCTTAACATCACATCTAGTCTTCTGATCAAAATTATGTTCAGTCAATCATTCATTAAATCATCCATCTTCGATTTTGAGAACTCTCAATTATTCCAGTAGTCAGTTATTCCTTCAGCATTGCTTTATGCTTGATATCATATATGAAAGCAATATTAGGTCACACTTAAACACTGTCAACATTATTGTGACATGCATTTTTTCATCCACCAAAGCTTTGATGGTGGTAGATTTTGTACCTATTTTTAAAATGCTTCAATGGATGTCAAATCAAAGTAAACCAGTTTTCTTGTTTGGCTCAGAAGACAACAAAGGGACAAATCCTAGCAAACTGAGGATCTATGCCAGACAAAAAATAATGTGTTGTATCTTTTGAACGTAGAACTCCTCACTGGTCTTGACTTCTTGTTGTGAAAAGCTTTGTACTTGTGCTATCTGTTGATCTTTTTGTTTAATAATTTCCTATGTATTCCAGTTTCCGTCTCTTCTTTGACTACACACAAATTATACAACTTCGTTCTCACTCTCTATGGCAGTATCCTCTTATGGGTCTAATTAGATCAACTTAGTGCATAAAAGCTTACATTTTTTTGTTTCAATATTTTCATATTTTCTTCTGTCATAATATTTCTTCTAAGCCTCACAACTATAAATTTGTTTTCTGCATAGAGTGCTGCCATTAGTCAAAGAATATATCAGTTGAAAATTTGCATCATACAAACTTCCTATACCTTCTAGTACACTAACTTCTGCTCTCATGCCTCTCATCTCCAGAATAGTTGCCCTTTAACAATTAAATTCTATGATTCAGGGAGATTCATAAAATTGCCATAAATACCAGTGGCATTCTCTAAGCTATAGTAGGTCGCTCAGGAGTACCAGTGAGGCATTTACTAACAGTCCTGGCTTACCAGTGATGTATGGGAAGACTGGAAATTGGCTAATGTGACACCCATCCACAGGAAGGGCCAGAAAGATGATCCAGGTAATTACAGACCTGTCAACCTGACCTTGGTCCCAGGTAAAGTCATGGAACAGATAATCCTGAACACTAATACGCAGCACCTGCAAAATGACCATGACATTAGAACTAGTCATTATGGATTTAGGAGAGGTAGGTCTTGCCTGACCAACCTGATCTCCTTTTAGAAACTGGTGACTCACCTGGTTGATGATAGAAAGGACGTGGATGTTGTGTACTTGGATCTTAGCAAAACTTTTGACATGGTTTCCCATGGTAAGCTTCAGAAGAAACTCTCAGAGCGTAGATTGGATAAGAGTATTCTGTGTTGGGTTAGGAACTGGTTGGATGTACTCAGAGAGTGTTGGTAAACAGTGCCACAATGAGCTGGCAGCCGGACACTAGAGGAGTCCCACAGGCATCAGTGTTAGGCCCGGCACTGTTTAACACCTTTATTGATCGTATGGATGGGGGAATTGCTCCACTATTAGCAAGTTTGCAGATGATACCAAGCTGGGGGCCCTTCTACCAGAGGGTAGAAAGGGCCTTCAGAGGGACCTTGATAGGCTAGAGAAATGGGCAGATTCTAATAATATGAGATTTAACAAGTCCAGATGCCAGGTTCTTCACTTTAGATACAACAATCCCATGCATTGCTATCGGATGGGGGACATGTGACTGGAGAGTGGTGAAATGGAGAGGGATTTAAGAGTAATGATTGACAGAAAACAAAAAATACGAGCCAACAGCGTGCCCAGGTGGCTAAGAGGGCCAATGGCATCCTGGCCTGTATCAGGAACAGTGTAGTCAGCAGGACTAGGGAAGTTATTCTTCCCATGTTCTCAGCACTGGTCATACCACATCTGGAGTACTGTGTCCAGTTCTGGGCTCCCCAGTTAAGAAAGATGTTGAGCTGCTTGGGAGGGTCCAGAGAAGGCCAACAAGATGGTGAAAGGACTGGAGAACAAGCCCTATGAGGAGCGACTGCGGGAGCTGGGGTGGTTCAGCCTGGAGAACAGAAGGCAGCTCAGAGGCCACCTCATTGCTGTTTACAACTACCTGAGGGAAGGTTGCAGTCAGGTGGGTATAAATCTCTTCTCTCAGGCTGCCAGCACCACAACAAGAGGACATGGCCTTAAGCTACGCCAGGGGAGGTTTAGGCTGGATGTTAGGAAGAGCTTTTTCACAGAGAGAGTGATCTCTCACTGGAATGGTCTGCCCAGGGAGGTGGTGGAGTCGCCATCCCTGGAGGTGTTCAAGAGAAGACTGGATGAGGAACTCAGTGACATGGCTTAGAAGATGGGAGGTTTGGATGGACAGAACGTGGTGCCCATGGCTCCAGGATTGTGGGTTCAGTCCCTAGCTGGGCGATTGCTTGGGAGTTGAACTTGATGATCCTTGTGGGTCCCTTCCAACTTGAAATATCCTGTGAACCCATGAACCTGTGAGATGAGGAAAGAGCAGCAAACACAGGCGCTCTCTATGCCACCATCTTATTCTAGGCACATGTGATATATGTCATGGCATCAATAGTGGCTTCATAGGAGAAGTAAATCAAACTTAAAGATTTAAATTATAAACACTTTCCTGTAGTCCAGTTAGTGAAGTTTGAATGAGAGGTTTCCTAAATGATTCTAGTGATAGGAAAAAACCAACCAAACCCAAAAAGGAAGAAAAATAAGCCTACCTTTAAGGTTCTTGGATTCAAAAGCAGAATCTGTAAATTGCCTGGCAACAGATGACCTAAATTGGATCTTCAGCATGTGTTGAAGCTCTTAAGTATCTTGAAATGATAATACTATTTGACTCACCATATAAGTTTACAACAATTATAGCTATACCAAATATTGATGCAGCACATCTAAGGTTGAACTAAAAATGCTATCTTGAGTACATTCTGAAGAGTTTAATTCATCAGTTTTTATTCAAAATAGTCAGCATAAGTGAGAGATAAGGAAAAGATGATGGCATATATATTTTCTAAGTGATAATCAAATGGATACATGAAGTCTTTTGTAGTGAGAAGGAAAGATACAACAAAAGTGAAGCATTTCTAGGAAATTAGAGGTTTCCATAATGCATGTTGTTTCTGAGTGTAATAAGAAAATCTTTTTTGTTAATCTCAAGCTGCTGACTTGTCTCACTTCAGATGTCTTCTTCAATCAGTTGTTCCTCATCTGATGATTATGTTTTTAGTGGGGATTTTACTCTCTCTAATATTTAAAGGCTGACTCACATCTTGCACAAATACATACAGATTCACAGATTCACCTTGCACTTTAAAAGTCTACTGGTATTGGATCTGTCCTTGAGACAGGTCGAAGACACAATAACCTTTATATTGGATCATTTAAATGAATAAAACATTTCGCTATCTTTCTGACCATTCTGTATACAGAAAATTCTCATTATCTTCATTAAGAATTCAGCCTTATTTCATGAAAGGTATAATCCTGTTTCTCAGATGTTATGAAATTTATTGGAATTTGAATGTAGTCTACTCTTCATACCAACATGACAGAGACAGCCTTTGGAGATTTTTCTTTTTCTTTTGTTCTTTCACAGAAGAAGATACAGAAAAAGACAACAGATGTTACTGAACTTTAATAGCAACATGAACTATAAAGCTCTATTGTGTCTGCTGGTAGATAATTCTCTATTTACATACTCGATGTCAGAGATACTTCTCTGTTTTGAATAATTTTTAATAATAGAGACTTTGAGAGAGTAAGCTGTCAAAATAGAAAATGTTTCACTGGTTTAGAAAAGACAGAGTCCAACTTTGGGGTTCTCTGTTTAAATCTTCAGTCTTTCTTCATTTTTTTAGGGTGAGAAAGTGACATCAATGGCTGTTAATACCTAATGTGTCATGGTTGCCAAGTAACAGGCTAGATATGTCAGTGAAGGCTTTTTGTATGAGAGAAATTCAGTAGGTTACAGTTTCAAGTACTTGGAAATAACCTTATCCTGTCTGCCTCCCTGCTGTGTTCAAACTGATGAAAATTTATGTAGTCAAGCAAAGGATACCATACATGCATAAGACACAAGTCTAACAATGGGTAGCCACACTAATAGTTTTTGTTGCTTCTAAATCGTAAAAATAGTTAAACATCTAACATAACATAACCAGTTGCAATTTCCAGAAACAAATGCCTGATGGAAAAATTGCTTGAACATATTATCATTCCTGTGAAGCTACATGGAATGAAGAGTTACAATAAACAAAATTGCTGCATCAGTTTTAAAAGACCAGAATTTGATTAAATAGTATAAAAAGTTGTCAAATGATCAGTGACTTTATTAGGAAGAAATCAAATCAGACCATGGAGTACTGAAGCCTGAACAACAGGCCTTGAGCCAAAGCTGACCCCTGGATGAACCTTCCGAACTAATGTTATATTAAGCTGTATAACTACTTATTAACAAAAATTATGTATAAAATAGTTAGCATGATAAGACACCTGTGTAAACATGTATGTTTGTTAGTAAGATATATTTGTATCCACCTATTAGTGAATATTTATATCTGTCCATTAATGAAATATGGATATATTTATCATTCNACAGCTGCAGAACCTTTTGGCTCATTAGCACTCTCTCCCACATCTTCAGTATATACAGCCTGAGAAGGGGCCCTCTGGGGGAGATGTTCCAGCCATGGGAGTCCTCAGCCTCCAATTTACTTCAAATCTTCACATATGTTTAGAGACTGGTCAAGACAATTGAAGTAGATGTCTGGCCTAGTATGGTGGTAGATGGCCAAAACTGACTCCCTTGATTTTCCTCAGAGCTCTGGCCAGGTTTTGCATGAATCTAAAGGAGAGAAGGAAGCCTGATGTTTTTCCACACTAATGGTTATGTAAACTTGTTTGTTTAACAACATAAAAACATGACTCTCTTACAATGAAGATGGAGGCCTCACCCATGAGTGGATGCACTGTGCAGGATTTCTTGTTTACCAGGATTGGTTCTCTGACCCTTTGCTGTAATTGAGGCTTCCCAACTGATGTGTGGGCCTGGATGATGGTAAGACATCAGGATAACGGGTGATGTATCTTTCTTAATCACTATAAGCACTCTGTGTAGTAACGGTAGATGCATTGCTAACTTTATCCTTCTGTACCTCTTTGCTGTTTTGCAGTACTTTTTGTTCTTCTGCATTATGGTAAAATTACACACTTGTTCTTTAGTGTCTGTTCTTCTTGTGCTGACCCTCATTCCCTGGCAAAACAAACCAGTTGTTTTTTTGGGTTTTTTTTGTAGTTTTTAATTTCAGAGTCTGAGATGTGGCCTGGACAGGTAAAGTTCTAGACATGGAACCCTAGGAACCATTACTATTTTGATACTGGCTTTACTGATTCATAACATATTCTCAGGCTGCATTAGAGGAGTTTTGCAATGGTGTGTACTGGACCAGATAGCGATCAGTATCTCCATTGACACTTTACATTATGGAATAAAGTGTTTCTCTATAAAATCCAATGGTAATATTAGCAAGCATTTTGGAGGATAAGATTAGAATTCATAATGTTCTTGATGGACTGGAGAAACAGACTGAAATCAATAAGATAAAATTCAATCAGGACTTAAGAGAAGGATAAAGTACTGTATGGAGGAAAGTAGAATCAAATATCTACACCAGAACATTACTTCAGCTCAGAAATAAATAAAATCAGGGGTAGGCTCTTCCAGAAGAACTACTTGCTTGCTTTGCAGTAATCTGTGGATCCTCTTGCTGTAAGTTATGATAAGCAGTCTTTCTGATAAGAGAAGTTACAACGAAAGGCAAAGTACACTAGGTTGGACTCTTTGCTGAGGATGATCCTGAGGGACTTGCAAGAAATTTTGTGGAAAGGGACAGAGCAAAACTCCTGNAATGCATGGGGTTATGTCCAAAGTGAAGTTCAAAACAAAGCTGTGCTAAAAACATCTGTTTATTATTACCAACTTTATTGGTTTCAGTGGAATACCTGACAATTTATTTTCTATACTCTTCTAAATTATAATATCTCGATTTGAAATTATAATTCCAAAATAAAATAGAATCCATAAATCCACATTACTAATAGTGAAAATAAATATACAGCTGATATATGAAGGAAACTGCTGCTTTGATTTCCCAGTTTAACTAGAAAAACTGACAGCATATCACTTTCAGCAAACAAAAATATAACAGAAGGCAGTTTATGTAAGATTCTACTCTATTTCCATAGCCATATGATAGAAATTGTATCTACTAAAAGATATATTTGAAATAATGGAAGATAATAACTACTCTTGCCTTTTTCAAAAATTCAAATATACATTAGAGTAACATTGCAACAGCTTTTTGTAGAAATAAAACACTAGCCACTTATATTTCAGTTCAGTCATAAACTCAACAACTATTTACTACTCTCTCATTCTAATTTCCTTTGAAATTTGCAAGAACATCATACCACTAAATAAAGAATGGCAATTTTCCTTTAGTTAAGCTAATACTAAAATACTAATAGTTCAGCTAATACTCTCATCATTGATCATTCTCCATTAGGGAAGACAGGACTTAAAGTAAAGGCAGCAGTTTTCTAGGGAGCGTGTAATGTCTTCTCTTTTTCAAAGTGCATACTGGATTCACCCCTCAGTGCAGCGATGAATAAAGAGATAAATCATTGAAACCAGCCTACTTAGAAGAATGAGGAAAGAAGGGTGAGGAAAGAAGATAAAGCTTTCTTTGCTATACCTCCTCACAGGTGGCTATCCTCTTTCTGATCCAAATGCCAGGATTTCCAGCAGTCCGTAATTATGCTAGTATGTTCAGAGTGCTGTCTAAGGTTGCTTAAATTATCAGCTGTAACCAAACCAAACACCAAAAGCTACTTACAAAGTCAGCAAAAATATTTCTTTTTTCCTGTGTATATATAGTTATGCTTGATCATTGTCGCCATTATTAGATTTTATTTCTTATAGTTATCTAAAAGATCAGGCAACGTGGTCAAGTTTCTTTTTGGTTCCTAAAATAAAGCATCATTTAAGAAATTTCGAAGAAAATAATATTGAAACTGGAGATAATTCTTTCTACCCAATTCAATTACAGTCATAACTCACGGCATTGTGACACCTCCATTGCGACATCACTGGTTTGCAAGAAAATTTACCCACAAATCTGCCTCAGTGATTTTCAGAGCTTCCCAGCCAATGCATGCACAGTGCCTCTGCTTCACTGAGGGTCAGCACTGGAGTTCCATGTGGGGCGGGATTGGCCAAGTCCCATGGGGAGGGGACGCGGTATCTCTTGCTCCCGTGGCGGTTATGGTCCTGCGGCACCGTGCCCCATTCCCTGCCCCACACCTGTGTGTCTTCACGCCTGGTCCCTACAGTGGAGGGTTCATGCTGCAGGATGCCCCAGGTGGCTGGTGAGACCCAGAGCATCACCGCCACAAGTCAAATTGTCCCGTGTTACTCTAAGCCGACAAGTGAGACTGACCCCTACCAGGGGCATGTTACTGTTTCCATGGCTACAGGTGGGGAAGGCAGTGCGGTCTGTGCCTGGGGACTGCACACCTGGCACACCTGGTGATGACGTAGCCCCAGGGAAAGTGCCCCATAAAAGTAGGGCTGGGCTGGCCGCAGCAGCGGTGGGGTAAGCATTGTGTACTGGGACAAGGCAGCACCAGGATGTGCCCACAAGTTAAGGTTTTCCAGGCTCCAAGAGCACCAACCTGAACCCGGGGTCACCCTGTCCCTGCTGCGGCCCTGGAGCTTCCCTACCATGGAGGCAATGCAAGCATGAGTGGTGGCAGCAGCCCAGCAGCAGATGCAGAAGTGACAGCGTGGCCAAAGAGAAGCCCAGGGATTCTCTGGGGGATCTCCCTAGGCAGAGAGGGCTCAGAAACATTTCCCTTTTCTCCTGTGTGCTGTGAGGGCCCATGGGGAGGAACGGAAAACATTCCCCCAGCGATCTGGAGTGGCCTGTATGCATATTAATGGCCCACACATGTTTGCAAATTAGCTGTTTCACAAGACCCTGACAAGACCCATTCCTCGCAAAGGGTGAGATATGACCATATTTACCATATAAAATTGTATAATTTTGTGTTTCACAATGCAAGGGAGCTATCACAATGCTTACACACACTTCTGCGTGAAGCACAGCCTTTTTATTAATGGAGGCCTTTCTCTGTGACCTACATAGGAAACAAAATAGTATTTACTATTCTGAAAGATATACAATGCGAATCCTTGTGAAGGCTGCCAGTATATGGGACAACAAAATGTAATGATGAGAAAAATAGGGTATTTGCATTTTCTCTTCATGTCTAGCATGTTCAAATAACTTTCAAGTAACTGTAATTCTCAATAGTTGCATATCATGGCTGGACTTTCAAGTCAGCTATTATGAAATCAGCAAACAATTTGAAAACCATGGCTTCCCATGTCCAGCTGAGTCTGTATTCTCAATTGTGTTTGTATTAATTGCTATATCACTCTGCATACAGTATTTAGTTTCAAAAACTGTTCTGTAGTCAGAATAACCTCATGGTTATTCAGAGTCTGAGGTACATATAGCCTTTCTGAATAAAGACTAGCACAGCAACTGTCCAGGTGGCTGCTCTGTGTTCTGGGAAGGGGTTGTATGAAGGGGATCTGTCCTTCCCATCACCTCCATGCTGTCCTTAGAACCTTCTCAGGTCTCACCCCAACTAAAACAGGAGAATAAGGGAAAAAGCTTCAAATGTCATAGACACTCATCCCTTCTTCCATGCAGCCTATTCTCTCCAGAGATGATCTATAACATTGATGCAGAAAGGTGAAAATTTATCCCTCAGCTCAGTAGTGAAATCATAAAGGGAGCATTTTGTAACATTAATATCTGAAGACTGGGGGTAAAAAAAGCTGAAGTGCAGGGTTTTCTGCTGACCTTCCACGTTAAGAGCACTCTGCAAAGCCCAGCATTACATGGTGGGAGAAACAACAGTGAGGTGTTAGGATGCAACCTGAACATCACAAAAGCAGTTCGTCTTTCCAGCTTTGCTATTTCAATTATCTATAGAAAATATAATTCTTAAAATTAATAAAACATCTTTCTTAAGCAAAAATTTGAGATGTGTGCAGCAGATGAGTGTGGGGGTTTTGTCATCTTTCCCCCAGGTATACTCATCTTCTCATCTGTAGTGCCTAATCATGTACTAGTGAATTTCCAGTTTTTTTATCTCTTGCTGCTTTCAGTTCCTTGGGGTTTTTTAGTAGTCTTCTACTTTGTCAGTCCACTGAAATTATTTATTATATATCTGTATTTTTCTCATAATTGGTTATTTTTATATTTTAATCACCATTATTTTATTACTTGATCTTTCATTTGCAAAAGCTATAATCTAGTTTTCTCATTCTGTGAAATTCTTTGCTCATATAAATTCCCAACATTCGTTCTTAACCTATCCTGAATTGAATTCAAGAAAGTTAAAAATGTCTCCACAAATTCATGATTCAAAGATGGGAGCAAGGAATTGGCTGTTTGGTGTCTATTTATTTAAAGGCAGACAACCAAATGTCCCACTATTCATTCAACAAGAGTGCATGTTGTGATAGAACAGGATTTCATCAGAAAACTACAAATGTATCTCCAAGACACCTTCCTACTAATAATCCATATATCTTTTGTCCTTTGTTTTGTTGAAATATTGGAGGCTAAGACTGAAATCAGAAATGAACAACAGAACTTTGCTCAGTATTCGAGACAGATATCTGAGAGACTTTGACTTGAAAAATTCTTCAATTATGTTGGCTCTTTTAAGACTTAGAACTAATTGCTAGGGGAAATGAGCTGAAATTTTGATTTTTTGGGAAAAATGCATAGTTTCCACTGAAAACAAATAGTAGCTCTCCTTTTTTCTCATGCTTCAATGTGATAATACTCCAACTGTGGTATCTTCAAACGTGCAGATTTGTTTACAGAAATAGAATTGAAGTGTTAGAAAGTGAGGTGACAATCTCACAACAACACAGGATTGCAAGATGAACTCACATAAAGAAGAATGCTTGCAAGCTGAAACCACAATTTAAATAGTCCAAGGGATATATTGTAACCTCAAGTTAATTATAGTTTACCTATTATTTTAAATTGCCATTTTTACATAAAAATACAGCCTTGGTATCACCACACATCTTGACAACCTGTAAATAAACACAGAGTTGTAATTTTCAAATAATGGTCATAATATACAAATACTCTTTCCTCAACAAAACTAGAGGAGCTCAAGTGATCTTGTAGAAAAGGTAATCATCTTTGAGTGGAACTCCAGTATGTCAATATATTTTAAAAAATTAGAAGCATTGTTTCTGTTGTGCTGCTTCTAAGAAGAAAACCTCATGTACTTACAACATAATTGTACTTAACATAAAAACCTTAAAAAAAATTAATTAGACTAGGAAAATTTATTGCGAAAAGCCCATTGGTATGTTTCCCTTAGTCTTTTTCAAATTTAAGCCTTACCTCTGGTAATAGCTTTTGTATTTATTAGGATATTATTAAGCACTCCGTGTTTTAAATGGAATAGAATTTTTGTTTGCTTATTTTCCAAGACAGCTTTTCTTAGACATTAGGATTATCAGACACTTTTAAGAGGAAATGAAAAAACTGTCTTGCAGGAACAGTTTTGATTTAGTGAATCATACCTTTTGATAGAGGAATGGCTTAGACATCTTGACCTCTTAGACATCTTGAGATGTCTTCCATCTCTATTTTCTAATCTTATGATCTCCCAAACACATACTCTAGTTTGGAAGTAGCCTCTTTTTAGTGTACTCTGTTGGTTTGCTCTTGGTATTGTTTGTTAAGAATTACATCCTTAAACAATATTCTTTTCTAACAGGGAGTGATTGACACATCTTTTAAATTATCAACTGGTTCATGCCACATTTTTAAGAAATTTCTACTATCAGATATTTTCTTATTTTCAGGACATTACCTCTGAGGTTACCACAGGTCTCCCTCCATTATCTTATTTCTTTCAGTTTTCAGGATACCACCCCAGGAATCAATCAAACCAGTTTTATCTCCATTTGTCTCCTATATGCCCCACTTAGTATTTTTATTCTGTATTGCGGTTTTTTGGTTGCTTGGTGGATTTTTCATTTTTGTTGTTGGTTTGTTTGTGGGATTTTTTTGCTTATTTGATTTTAATTTCCTCTTTGTTATAAATGCACTGTACTTTCCCTAAAGTCTGGTGTTCTAGCACAATATTTTCACTGGAAATAATGGAACTGCCTATTTTTCTTTCTTCTTCAAGTGGATGAGGATGGCATTTTTTCTTGGTTTAAGACCAGTAAAGGGTTATTTGTCACTCTTTGGACGAGAGATCGTTAGAGATGTAACAGGATTTATTTACAAAAGAAAAGAGAACAGGGAATATAAAATGGGAAAGTAATTTGTGTGCAAGTGATATCAACAGCAGGAAACATTAAAACCAGGACTCCTTCCTCCCACACGCGACAAAACCTACTCCCAGGGCAACAGAAAATCCCTCAGCTCCAAACGTCACCAAAATACCAATACCCAAAAAAGAAAAGTCACAACAACAACAAAATATGGATAAAATTGGTAGCGACGTCCACCAGCTATCGTTGGGGAAGGACGGGTGCTAGCGAGGGGCAGCAGATGGTGCTGATATTCAATGAGTTCAGCTGGGAGTAACAGGAACAGGAGCAAGGCGCCGGAGTGGCAGAGATTCCAGTGGGTGAAGCGAGGCCGAGAGAGAGGGGTCTGTTTCACACTGTACCTTTTAAAAGCTCCCTCAGTCCCTCCCCCAATAGTGTCCTCTCTGTCCAATGAGGTATGGCTCCGAGCTGTTGATCTCATCTGTCTTCCGGGAGAGCCGGTGTTTACGTCATCATCATGGTGACCTCCAGACACCACAAGGTTGCCCCGCCCCGAGCAGGGAACTGGGCGGCTGCACCACCACGTGCTGCATCGTCACTCTGGGACCCCGCCCTGCTAACCGCTCCGTTCTGTGCCACCATCACCGGCATCCCCCCACCTGCGCGCTTCCTGCTGCTGGCAGCACTCCAGCAGGGGCAAGGGGGGGGGAAAAGCCAATGCGCAGGGAGAGCTGTGCAGTGCCACCACCCCACCCCCCAGCCTGGGAGAAAATGGAAAAAATTCAAAAAGAAAACCAGGTCCATATGTGTTAACCCATGACACATTTCTATAAATAAAGCACAAGATGGGGATGTGGGCAAGAAAAACATTTATTTAGCAAAGCCTTTGAAACTTAGCTAACATACAGTGTACCTCCTGAAGTGTTCATATGTACACCAGCAGATCTAGCAATGACACACAGCCTTTGTCATAGAAGAATTGAAAGAAACCCTACATAGCTACAGAAGACTGTCTCCAACACACTTATGCCTGTTTCATTTTTCTTATAGTGTAACAGCATAATTTAAAAAATAACATAAAAATTTACATTTTGCAACTGTGTCTGACTTATGGAAATAAGCTTTCATGGAGTCACCGGGATGTTCAGGGCTCCCAGCACAGAATGTAGCATTTTGTGACAAGCCACCCAAAGCTGAAAGTATGAATGCACTACATCTCACCCTTTCTTTTTTACATTAAATTCAAAAGAAAAGCGTAGGGTTTATCTAGATTCAGAGTATGTATCTGTCTACCATTTGCAATTTGCAGGCAGGTTAGGGTGCTCTTGGCCCGCAAGTTCTGCATGGTTGATTTCTGAGGTAGTAAGGATTAAGCTGTTGAGAGCCCTTAAAATTACACAATGAAGAATTCCAAACGCTAGCAGAATTAGGAACAGAACAACAAAAAACAGCAGAATTGTTTTGGCTATTGAAATCCACCACCCCAAGATTCCCCAGTCTTTGAACAGTCTGCTGAACCAGTCTTACTTTACTTGTCCTACCAAGCTTCTCAGTTCTTTGAGGGCG
>WEKX01002472.1:51964-65001 GCA_013390025.1 Pitta sordida | reverse complement strand
CTGGGTCCTCTTTCCTACCCTTCTTATGGATAGGTATCACACTGGCCAACTTCCAATATTTTGGACCTCCCCAGTAAGCCAAGACCTCTGATAGATGTAAGCAGTCGTCTTTACTATTAAAGACAGAGGCAAAAAATCATTAAGTATCTCTGCCTTTTCCTCATTCCCAGTGATGATGTTGCCCTCCTTATCCAGTAGAGATTGGAGATTGCCCTTGTCCCTTTTTTTGCCATTAATATACCTGTAAAAGCCTTTTTTATTATCCTGTATATTAGTAGCCAATTGAAGCTCAAACTGAGCTTTTGCATCTCTAATTTTTTTTCTGCATGACTTGACAACATCCCTAAACAAAGTCCTAGTTACCTTCCCCTCCTTCCAAAGGTGATACATCCTTTTTTTTACTCTTAGGTCATTCAAAATCTCCTTACTCAACCAGAGTGCCCGTCCAACTTTCTGGCAAAATCATACAAATCAACAGAGCTGTTTGAGGACATGAATCACACTGTTCTCCATATCACACAAGTTAAAGTAGTCCACAAAGCCATGCTGTGGCTGACTAATTTTTGGCAGTTTTCCTCTTTATGACGGTATATTCTAAACAGAAAACCAAGGTGACTTTCACTGAGCTTAAAAACAAAAGAAATTCACAATGTAACCACCTTGGGATTTTAGGACTTTAATTATTGAAGCCTCCTGCCCCTAGAGAGACTCACAACAAAAGAATGCGGGTGCCCTTACAATCTGTTTTCTCCAAGTGGTCTTACCTATAGTTATGTCTCTGTGTATTTACATAAAAACAATTGTATCAGAGGGAAAGAATTTGGTTTGGTATGTAGAGGAACAGTGAGTGGTATCTCACTGTGGTGGTATCTCTTCAGAAATTTAGGGTGAAGCCATATGAGATGTGGTGAGTCAACCAAGGAGCTCAAGCTAGCCCGAAGATTTTTTTTTCTCCCTCACACAATCTTCTTTGTACAACTTTTCTGCACCATGCTCCTATGGGGAAAAAAAAAAAAAAAGTTAGCTCAGATATTTTTTGTCTTAGGAAGGATTTCTGCCTCTGATTCCCCAGAGGTTCGCAAAATGGGTAATTTTGGAGCTGTGACCTAGCGGATAATCAAAAGCCCTTTACCATCAGGCAAGTGTTACACGGATTCACCGTATTGTGATTCCCAAAGAGGCAGGAGGGCAACATCATGCATCTCCAGTGCTGCTTGGTGGCAGTTCAACAGAAGATGAAAGCTGGCTTGAGGTGTTAAATAAATCAGACTAAACTGAGAATGATTCTGAATGGAGGCAAAGCTCCTTTTTGAATCAAGTTGCTAATGCAGTCTACATAAATGGGCCCTTAAAAACCTCACTAAGCATAGTCCTAATTTTTTTAAGTTATTCGAATATGGTATTTTTTCAGTTATTCTCCCCTTAAGACTGGGTGATACTCTTTCTTTGGTACACATTTTTTCCAATTTTTTTCTAGTTTTTTTCATTATACTGTCAGCCCTCTTCCACTTTGCGTCCCCCCAGATAGTGGCTTCAAATCTTCACAGTGTGATTTTTCAGCAACTAAGGAGGCCCATTCGCAACTGCACCTGCGTGATCTGACAAATGAATATTCAATTAGGCAGTCATGAATATTCAACTGAACCCCCAAGCCGTGCCGCACGGACCATGGGTGCACTGCTCTGCCTGTGCTGTGCCCTCCCCGAGGCAGCCGCAGCGGTTCAGCTCCAGTAGAGCCAAGGTGGGCGTGCGCTGCTCCCGCGGTGGCTCGGCTCTGCTTGAGCACGAGCCGCCCCCACTCTGAGCAAGGAGGCTTCGTGCAGTTATGAAAGATTTACACACTCTCAGATTAAATGTGGTGTCCGAGACTTTCTCGGGGTAGATGTCTACCCCAAGTATGGAGAGACCAGGTCTACCTACCCAGAGAGACACCAGGACAGCGGTGCACGCAGCTCCCCACACCAGTGTACCCAGCCAAGTGGAAAAGGGTTTTTCCCGGCGTGGGGTGGTCATAGGCACTGGGAAGCACCGACACAAACACCGACACACAACAGGGCAGTGCTGAAACAGCGCCGGAGTGCCGGGGGGTGGTGTGAGGGTGTGAGGCAAATTTGTGTATTAATGAGCTGCCAATGAGCTGCCATTCTGTGTGGATGGAGGGCTTTGCAGGTAGGGAGAAAGACCCGTGGTACCGTGGTATTGGAGGGTCGACTGTATTCCTTTAAATACAGATTTAGTGCTAGTCAGACTCAGTCAGAGTCTGCTGTTTGTTAAATCTTTGTCTCACACTACTAGCACACCACAATTTCTTCTGTTCTCTCAGGAGTCATTTCTCCTATATGTGGGGCAGCATTACAGTGCTTTTCCACACAGTAAAACAGAACTCATTGTTGGTAAAGGTCTCCAGGATTGATGGAGATTTCAGTATCCCTCAGATGGAAAAATGGTCCTGAATGGGAGCATCAGCTAATCCTGCCTGATGAAGCATCTGAACAGAGCCCCTCATGACAGATAACGTGAAACCCAGTTCCGTAGTGAATTCCTGGGGATTTTAATCTCTCTGATGGTTTACACCACTTTTCACCAAAGCACATTGCATGGGTCTAATCCATCCACATTTAGGAGAGCACTAAACACATGCTTAGCCCAAAGTATATGCTCAGGGCTATTAAAGTTAATGATGCTTAGGCAGATTTCAAAGTTAAATGTGTGTTAAGGGCCTCTCCAAAGAAATGCCTTTCAACAGTTTGCCTGGAAGAAACTCCATAAAATATAGCTAGGTTGAACTGCATAGTATTTTCACCGTGGCAAATTTGTTTGTCATGAAAACATAAACTTCTGCACTAAATACTGCAAGAAGAATGATTTATACACAGCACTAAAAAATATTGTTGCAAGAGAATAAATTAGTATAATCTCTCTGGGGAGACACTATGCTTTCTTTGGGTTTTGCACAATACCTGGCATACTAGAGATGCCAGAGTTAACAAATAGTTATTAATAATAATAAAATACTTCTACTGACAGAATAGACACCAGTTCTTTGTAACAACCACGTATATCAGACAGATAAATACAAACCAGCTCAAATTAACTCTTTATGAGTAATTTTTTTAAGATGGGACTGGCTCTACTTTGTATATTTTTCTACCCTTTACTCTGTCTCATTTCAATTTAAAATTTCTTTTATCAGAAAAAATGCTCTTTTATCAGCCCAGAAGTACTCTCTGCCTGAGTCCCGTTGATTTGAAGAAAATCAGTCAGGACTCAAGGTAATTGCTTGCATGCTACAGAAAAGTTTATTTTTTGCCTAAGAGTCAAGGAAAAGAGCCAGCGGTGCCCTCTGCCACTGCCAGGTGCCAAAAGAGGACCGCCCCAATTTGTCACCCGTTCTTAACCCCTTACCTCATACATATACAAATTGCTCCATGAATATTCATCTTTACAACATTATGTCATTTGCTATGGATCCTTCAACCAATTGGCCCCAATTTCGTTAATTCCTTTCCTCTTGTTTTAGCTAACTTTCAATTTTGTTTACCTTCAGAGAGCACAGAACAGTGTCTTTTCACCCTTAATATTCAGCCTTAACTCTCAGGGCCTCTGAATGATTCTAAAGTCTACCAATCCTTCTAAAATTCACTAGAAATTCACTACATTTTTACTATTTCACTAAAATCCCTAAATCTCTATGCCCTTACCTAACACACTAAATTTATAATTTTCTAAGTCTTCAAATCACCGTCAACCAGCATTAGTACAATATAGGAAAACTGTAAACCAAACCCAGTTGTCAGTACAGCACAAGGTGTTGACAATTAGTGGCTCTACAGCTCACATCTGACTTTTTTCCAAAATGTAGTTCCTAGATCTCAATTCATAAGAGTTAGGAACGCCTTAAGGAAACCTTACATGACCACTTTAGCACAGTGGTGAGTGTCCCCACGTGGCGTGTGGGAGACCCGGGTTCGATTCCCGCCAGGGAGACAGTGTTAAGAGTTGGACTCGATGATCTCTATGGTCTTTTCCAACCTTACTAATTCTGTGATTCTGTGATTTTATGTGTTCACTCCTTTACTGCCCAGCCATGAGATTTGCCAAAGCTCAGCCCTTTCAGAAAGGTGGAACAAGCGAGAGGAAGAGAAGCACATGTTCTTAGGCTAATGCTGCCAAATTCAGGTGCAAAAGGCAAATTTTACTGAGTTGCCAACTGCAGCTGAAGTGTTGTATTGGATCTTGCTAGCATGTCCCACCAAGGTTGGAGGTATCAAAACTTGCCGCATTGAAAATGCACCATTACAAAGTTTTGGGATGGAAACATGGCATGGAAGCAAGCTGACCTGCTATGAGATGCAAACACTCCTAAGTCTTTGGTCTCTGTTGCCAGCTGTTCCCAACATGACCATCACCTGCACTGGCACAACCCCGTGTGAGGCAGTGAGGCAGCAGCACGTGGCAGGGACACCATTAGCTTGTTTTTCACTTTCTTTCCTGCTGTGTCACCTCAGGCAAGCTGTGCTATGGCCTCACCCCTTGCTAAGTGGCTCATAAAAGGACTGGAACTATTGCAAGCCAGAGAAAAAAATCCAGAGTTTAAAAAAAACCGTGTTCCATCCCTGCAGTTCCATCTGAGCTGTCTTTGGACCCTTTCTGATTTTAGCACACCCAAGCATATTGCATGTTTTCAAGCTCCTTTTGCCACAGCCACAAGGGCTAGAAACTTGTTTTGAAAACAAACAAACAAACCCCAATAAAACAAAAGCAAGTAAACAAAAAAACTCCAGACCCAAAACCTGAAAGCTAGGATTCCAACCTAATCAAAGCACTCTGCAGGGTGAGACAATAAAAATAACCTGGGAAGTTTTGCGAGCCACCAGTGCAGCCAACATCACAGTTGTGCCCCCGCCATCTCTAGCTGCCTGGAGAGACAAGCACAGGCACTCAGCTTTCTCAAAAGCCCAGAAACACTCATATGTTTTGAGGAGAACAGGATTATTTTGACAACGGCTGCCAAAAAGTAAAAGGTTTATACACGCGAGGAAGACTGATTCTTCTATTTACAATAAACCAGCCCAGCAGCTCCCAGCCCAGCTCCTAAGGGCTGTCCAGGGCAAAGGCACAAAGACTTTTTTTGGAAACCTTCATGTTCTCCATCTGCCTCCAGGCAACTGTCTTATATTTTTCCCAACAGGATCCTCCCAGCTGAAGCAAATGTACCTGGCCAAAAGTCAGGCACCCAATGACACCTCGGGGACCTGCCACTAACGGTGCACACCCACCCGTACCTTCCCCTCCATTGCTCCTCCTACGACTCCCAGCCCACTGCTTTTCCCCTCAAAACAGTCTGCTGCTACCCTGTCCGAGCTGTTGGCATCGGGGGAAGGAGAGACTGCAGGAGAGCAAAGCCCTGCTTCTACACAGCAGGGGTGTAAACTGCGGGAAAGGGGCAGGGCTCCTCCAAAAGTGGATTTGCCTGGCACACTTTGCCTTCTACCATCTACATCAGCTTTAAAAGCCATTTCACAAATAAATACATTAGTAGGTGGAAAGTTATCTTTAATAGAGTGTGTAAAGGGTTTTGGCACATAAAAGGTGTGTGATAAAGTGCATTCCAAAAACACAGTTCTGATTAAGTATTTAAGAACATCTTCCAATGGGGACAAGGGGTGAAGAAAAAAGAAGCAAAATGAAACGAACTGAAGCAGTTGGCAAAGGCACAGATGAATCATGAAACTCTACACGGAGCTGCCAAAGTTTCAAAAACACTCTTAGGTACAATATACTGAACCAATCAAGCAAGGGGTGCTCAAAATTTTTATGTATTCTGTATGCAGATGCTGGTGAACTCCAGAATTAACTCTAAGCCTATTAAAATTTTAAACACTCAATGTGCTTGACTATCAACAAAAGTTTTAAATAGTGTTGCAGTTTGCAGATCACCAGGGATTCAACTTTCCCAACTGAACACCTGTAGGCTGAGGGCTCAAGGGCTGCAGCCCATTATGCAAATCTCAAAAACCTATCTTTATTTGCCTGCAAGTAAATCACATCAGGGAAGGTGCAGCAGACCTGCAAAAATCATGATGTGTCCCAGATTTAAAATCCAGATCATTCTATGAACATTTCAGATGTTTTGAACCTGCTGAGATCTTCAGTGCATCATGAGGTATTTCAGCAGGGCAAAAACTGGGCACCACTACCCCACTTCACCCTTGTGTTCTGTGTGTGGAAAAGTTTACACTTACAGGAAAAACAACAGAGTTTCTCCTGAAGGTTTGCTTAGAGGCCTGGTCTTGTGCCACAGCACTTCTCCTTAAATGACAGCCCGAGTTCACCTGAGGTATCTCCACTTAGTGATTATCTGAGAAGAGGATGAAATTATTGGAAGCCTAACTTACAAAATACAAGTTTTTTGCAGTGTAAAAATCATGCTTAGAGCATCACAGAAATGGACTATTAAACCAAGCAAAATTCCATCCATAAAATCAAAGAATATTTCAAAATTAAGGAGATGCACCACAGACCAGATCTGTGGTTACAAGTGGGCACAGAGAGGCTCAGTACTGATTTTCACCAGTTGAGACATTAGTTTTTGGATGTCAGTGACTCTCCTAAGGCTGGGTCTGTTCTAAAGCAAAAAAAAAGGAAAAAAAAAAGGAGAACATTTTTTTAATGCATCCACCCATGCCCTTGGGAAAGGGTAAAGCAGAAACTGTTCTCCCTTGCTGTTCTTAGATTTCAAACTTTTTTTTCCCCATCTAAAGTTATTAAAACCTTTTATACACTTATAAATTCTTCTGTGGTACATGATACGTTTAAAGCCAAAATAATAAAATAAAGAGAATGTTTCTGTCCAGAGATCCTCAAATATTGAATGCAAATTTCCTGATAAAATCCCTAAGAATCACAACATAGCCTAGTGTACTGCAAATTATGCTAAATCAAATAAATCAGTCTATATCATCCCTAGCGGCTCCTACACAGTCTTTAAATATATTACCCACTCCTCGTCAGTCCATTCCACTCAATAACCAGCTCTGTCTTCAGTCCCCAGGCCCACTTTAATTTGAACAATATATTATCCTTTGCAGTATAAAGGAGAAAGAAACTTCAGGAAGAACGAAGGCCAGCTTACAAATGAATCTCCCATGGCAATTCACTCGGAGTGAGATGGCTATTCTGAGCAGTCTGCATTCAGTCTGCGTCCCAAACACAGCCAGGGCAATAAATATTGTGGCCAGCAGCTGGGAGCATGAGCAGTCCCTTCTGCTGTCTCCCCAGTCCTCAATCCCCCTTGTCCCTCCCAAATACAAAGGTTCGCAGCCTCTCCAGCTTCATTCAGAGGGCATATTTCATGACAGACCTGGGAAGAGGAAACCCAGAGGCTCACTCTCAAGGGAGAGGGCTTCCCTGGGTGGATCTTCCAGCACTGGGTGGCCAGGGCTATCTTTGTGTGGGACATGGTCCTGGATGGGTACAGCCATAGCCTCCACCCACCAGCCTCACAAATTATGGGATAAGGAAAAGATGAACCTGAGCACCGTGGCCCATAAGCTGTCATTAGGAGGCTGGAAGAGGGCAACTAAAGGTAGCTGTCAAAAACCAGCCTCCCTGAGGTATCCTTAAAGTAGGGAGACTAAATGACCTGGTCTCTTCCCAGGGTGCAGAGTAGGGTTCAACATGCCTGAGACGGACGGTCACAAGCTGAAGGGTCATGGTGCTGAGCCAAGGTTTTGCTTGACCTTCCCCCAAGAAAAGAGCAAACAGCCCTGCATCTAACATCGTAAAACATCTGGTAAGGCTATCAGGAGGGAGACTGCTGAGGATACAGTTTAACAGAGCTGCTGGGATTTTTTTTATTACATTTATTTTCACAAATCATAACAATAAAAAAAGGAAAAGTTGGAGTCCACTCCATTGAGTTAATGTTTTCGAAATTTTATTAATCAACATCTCAGCATTCATAAAAAAATGACACCTTTTAAAACCAGTGGAGAGAAACATTTCCAAATACTTCCAATCAAAAGAAATTATTTTTAAACTCACATTACATGTATTTTTAAACCAACTCCTCAGAGAGATGGGTGTGAACTCTGAATTATCCCAATTAACTTTAGTGCCAGAGATCAAGGCCAAAAATTGCTAAGTCAGCTCTAAGCTTTCTGAGTAAGTTGCTGAGGGTGCTACAACGCCAGTAAGGCAGCTGAGCTTTTTCATGCCCTATGCCGGGGTTTGTCTTGAAGCACCCCTAAGAAGAGGTCCAGCACAATAACACAAAGAATGGTGCTTGGTGCAGAATACAACAGCACAACGTATTACGTTCCGGTATTGACTAAAAAAATATGCCTGATGAGGAGAAAATGGAATCCAAATTATGTTAATTCCCATAAAAAGTTGTTTACTGACCAAGCAAATGCATTCCTTTTGTCTGGGCACATGGTTAGTGTTCACTTAAGGCCAGTAATTTCAGTCCTTAAATTCAGTATTTCATGCCCACAGCAGGGGTCAATACCAGTATTTTTACTGTGAATCTGTGAGTAAGTGAGGGGGCAGCACATTAACAATAGAAGCAGTCTATGATTTCACAGAATCACAGAATATTCTGAGTTGGAAAGGACCCACAAGGATCAAGTCCAACTCTTAAACAGCACCACTGCCTCCCCAGCTGGGAATCGAACCCCAGTCTCCCACGTGAGAGGCAGGGACACTCACCACTATACTAAAGTGGATTTTCAAATTTCCTATGAATCTTCTCCTCTTTAGCTCCAATCGCCAGATAATACACCATATCTTGCATCCTATTTAACACGGAGATGAAAACCTTAGTTTGAAAAAGCTAAATTTGATGCATCAAAATTGATGGGTCATGAAGGAATTTTTTCCAGGGTGAACACACAGACAACAGGACATCTGGGAAGACACTAGAGTCTTTGCCCTTGCTATCTGCATTTAAGAAGCTGTTTATCCCCTCTTTGTCCAACGCTTAACTTTTCTTTTTTTCAGTCTCTCTTTTCCTGCTATCTGACTGCTTTATTATTTTCTAAGAAGTTCATTCTCCTCATCATCCCCACAAGAGAGTTGACTATACCTGAATGGAGGTTGCTGCCAAGTGGGTGTGGATCTCTTCTCTCAGGTTGACGACACCAGAACAAGAGGACATGGCCTTAAGCTGTGCCAGGGGAGGTTGAGACTGGATGTTAGGAAGTGGTTTTTCACAGAGAGAGTGATCGCTCATTGGAATGGTCTGTCCAGAGAGGTGTTGGAGTTGCCGCCCCTGGAGGTGTTTAAGAGAAGACTCAAGGAGGAGCTCAGTGACATGGTCTAGCTGGGGGGTGTTGGACTGGATGGTCCTGTGGGTCCCTTCTGGCTCAGAGTGGCCTGTGTGCCTGTGAGGGAACTAGGTTTATGTCCACAGCTCTGGGGTGTGGGTTCGGTCCCTGTATGGGCATTAGCTGGGGAGTTGGACTAGATGATCCTTGTGGGTCCCTTCCAACTCATAATATTATGTGATTCTGTGATTCTGTGACTCACCATGACCATACTCTTCTGAGCCACTTACAGCAGGTCCCACAGAAAGCAAACAGCCATTCAGTGTACTGAGTTGATTAATCTTGTGAAGATTAATCAAAGAGAGATCTCTTTAGTCAAAGAGAGGAGTTGACAGGATGGAGTGGTTTTCGTCATCCCTATGAGATACAGAAACTTTTTTCCAACTATGAATGAAAGACTAACATTCAGAAACTATTAAGGCCTTTCATTCACTATTAAGCACTATTCATGCCACAAAGGTTTATTTAACCAGAAGACAATGAGGGTCCAGGAATCAACAAACACAGGGTTTGAAAGTTTTCAAGGGTGTTAAGCTAAATTCAGAATAATGCCTTACAAAGGCTAGCTACTGTGCTGTTCACAGAAGTTCACTGTGAGCAAAAATGTTTGTGGGAGCAAAAGTTACTGTGCAATACTCAAGATTTAATGTCACACGAAAACCAGCCTAAGAGTCCCTCGGGCACCAAGAGCAAAAGGCGAAGTCCTCATTTTTAAAAACAAGTTTTGCTGCAACAGGAAAGACTCAGTGGGGTACTGGCCACAATAGCAGTCAAGTAGCCTGTGATCCTTGAAGACCCAGATTTTCTGTTGACCAGTTCTCCAACTCATTTTGTGAAGGCAACTTCCACCTGGAGTGAGGGTGAACCTAGTCATTAGGCAGTTGGTGCTCTTCAAATAAGTGTCTGTGAGTAAGGAACTCAATAATTCAAAAGGTTGTTGGATTTTAACCAAATCGCATTGACTCATCTTCCAAGTTATTCAGCAGACTACAATATTTACAGTCCATTGTTTTAAGGAAATCGTACAAACAATGTCTTTGTCAGATAAATTATTCACATGAGTAATATGCTCCTGCCATTGTTCATAAATACAGCTCCCGACCCAGTTATTTCTCCAGCTGTCTAACTACTGGTTCAGTTAGCTCAAGCTTTTGAGACACTACAGGCTTCAGCAAAAATAACTCACCCATTTCAGTCAACTTAGCTCTGCAGTGCCACAACTCCCTTACCAGTGTGTCTCAGGGCACTTTACAAATGCAATTAGTTTGTTACCTTCGTTTTATGGATAAAGCAGCAGAGTCATGGTTAAGGCAGTGTCAAATCCAAAAATGAACAGTGATGGAGTAAGCAGTACAATTCTAGTTGAAAATGATCAGTGCAGTACCTCAGGTATCTGAGATGCTATTAAGCTGTTGGGATGTCAATGCATGGAATGGAGTACCAAAGGAGGACACTTGGGGATCAAAGCATGCACAGAGACTGAATCTCATGATGCCCCAGCCAATTCAGAGCACCACAGGTCCTACTGAGGACATTCAGGTCATCACTGCATGCAGAGACTGAACTCAGGAGGAATTGTATGTGGAGATGCCTTTGCTGTGGCATTACCAAGCAGACAGGTGGCATTTGGATAAAGAGGCCAGATCCATCATAAGATTTCCGTGGAGTCTTCAAGCTCTACCAGAGCTACTAGACTACTACCAGGAAGAGTAACATTAAATTACAAAGAAAACCACAGGAAACAGGGTGTTAATGGCTAAAGCACAGGTCTTACCAAATGGAGAAAAGAGAGGCAAGGAGGCAGAGAGATAATAGAAGCAGTGAGTACATAGACTTTGCAGATGGGAAGAAACACAGCCAAACCTTAAAAAGTTTCATTAATATACACTATTGAAAGAATGTAACACAGAAAAATGGAATTTTTCCCTTTCAAGGAGAGAAGTCTTTGGGGAGGTGGTTGATGCCAAATGTTTCCAGTGTGCTTCATACAAGGTTTTGGCAGGTACCAATGCACAAATGGAGCACACATTTGTGCTCATGTAGCAAAGGACAAGACCTCTTCTCCACAGGGTCTGGAAGTCCAATGGCTTTGATGATTTGAATGAACACATTACATTTTGGATGGTGAAGAGTGTCAAAGGTTTACTCAAACAAAAGTTTTGGTCAGAAGGAAAATAGCAGGGGTAGAGCCTCTGCATATGACTGAAAAGAAATAGAGTGCTGGCCTAAAGCTGAAAAATTAAAAATATACTTTGTGTGCAATATAAATACATTCCTAGAAGAAAAATTAATGGAGCAAAAGGGCCAGAGAGGTACCAGGACTAAGACCATCACACTCTAGGTACATCAGGAGAGACAATTACAGAAAGGATAGGCATCTCTCAAAACAATGAATGAAAAATCTAGCCTGACCTGAGAGCCTTAAAATGGGTCTGTGTAGATAGGACCATAAAATACTGGTTGCATTAAAAGATCTGAGGTAGTCAATCAGATGACTATATCAAAGACATTCAGCTCTGAGCTGCTAAGAGAGTAAGTGAAAAACTGAGAAGCCCTTGGACTCTTCCATGAGAAGTATCGGTAAGGTCCTCCTAAAAGCATGAGTTTATGCCTCACAGATACTAATAAAAATATCAGTGTGTTGTAAAAGAGGTGCTATTTGGATGTCACAGATTTCATGTCTTCATCTACTGATGCCTTATAATAGCTGTGAGGAACACTATGCCACCCACTGCTGAGAGGAGCATGACAAACTTGCCTTGGGAACAGTGGAGATTTTATTGTTACTAAGAGAGAGTATTTGTGTATGAAATAAAAAACCTAGAGGAGAGATCATAGTCAGAAACACAACCTCTAGAGCAACAGCCTGAAATACAACAGTGCAAAGACCAGAGGTGGGTTGCATGGCCTCCAGGGAAGGGAAGAGCCGACTCCTTGTACTCCAAGGGTTACAGTACAGGCCAAAGGATGGGGATGGAGGGAAGAGAATGGGGGAGGGAGGGGAGGGAGGGCTTGCTTGCTTCATGTTCCAAAGAAAATTGTCGTTTCTTCCCCAGTAAGGCAAGGAAGGGAGATCAAACAGGCATCTTTGGGTTGCTCATTTGTTGTAGACTTTCACAGGGACACTGAACTTGCCCTGCTTTTACAATGTAAGTCCCAGCCATGGGAAGTGACCCACTCCAAGGTCTGCACCTGAAGAGTCCATTTCATTGCATGGAGTATGCAGGGCCTGACTGCAACACCTTTTGGTGTTGGTGCAATTGAATTATAGGAAGCTCTTGTCATTGGGCAGTCCATGCACATGCTTCTGGGGTCTTCTTGCATCACCCTGTTCTCCCTAAAAGGAAGGCTGTAATACATTAAAAAAAAAAAAGAAAAAAAGTCCTTTGAGAAAATGGTGCTCAGAGAAAGCGCAGTTGTTTCTTCATGGAGCTATCCCCCAGGTGCGTAGACCCCTAAACATTAAGGTAACATTAAATATCTCCAGATCTGGCCTGATTCAGTCAGAGGACATCTCCAGATCCTTTATGGCAGACTATCATGGTTTGAGGTTTTTTCCTCCAGCAGCGAGAGGGTTAATAGCTTCTGCCTGGGCCTCCATCGCTTCCATGGAGATCAAGGTCATGAGCAGAAGGAGATAGAGACACCTCTGTGAATTACATATTTGAGAAAGCAAAAAAACTAGTAACAGAAAGTAGATGGCTGGAC
>WEKX01002472.1:26391-51516 GCA_013390025.1 Pitta sordida | reverse complement strand
AAGATCTCACTTGGGAAAGGGTCATGAAAGACTTTTCCTCTCGTGAGAGAGAGAGAGAGGACTTTATGGAAAGGCAGAGAGATGGTTCCTACCCTAAACCTGGTCAGAAACACCAACTTGCCTGGTTTCACCCCTACCCCTGTTTCTCTTTTTTTCTCCTGGAGGAAAAAAGGGAATATGAGATCTGTTGTAAGAGAAGGAGGGGTGGGGGGGGAAGGTTGTCTTTAAAATGACGCTTCTCACATTAAGTTCTGATCTTGTTAGTTAATAAATAAATCCTTTCTATTTCTCACTTGTAGCTTGCCTTGTTTTGCCTGCGATAAGGTGGGTTTTTTCTAGTTTTTTCTCTGGGAGAGGTTGTGGGTGAATCTCTGGCATCCAGCCAGGGTCAAACCACAACACATACAATTGCTGGAAGTCAAGTTTGTTGCTTGATGCTACAAAAAATATTCCCACTAACCTCAGTCTTCTTTGACAGGACAGTTGATGTTTCTACCACTGAAATATCAGTTAAGGTTTCAACACAGCTGAGATTTCCATCACAAAACTATCTCTGACTTCAGTTTCCTACTGATGTCTGTTAGAGCCAAGAGTCGCTGTTTCTCTCAAACATGCATGGAATGTACGAAAATCTGTTTCCCACAGATGCCACCACCTTTGCAGCAAGCACACACACATGGAAACAAAGCAGCTCTTCCGTAACAATTGTCTGTTTTCCTTTACACAAACAGTGAAGTATGAGAAAAAGAGGAGTCCTGGAGTGTACCTGTTCCACATTGGTGACCTGAAATCACGAGTTTTCTTGGTCAAAACAGTAAGTGTTTATTTCCTCTTTGCAATTTCTTGGGAGCAACCACACCCAAAGCTGCAGCATACAGGAGTACTTTGCTGAGAAAGGGATCATGTGTTCCCATTCTGTGGATTCATGACTAGGCACAGATGTTAAGCTTTCCCTTTCTCTTCCAATCCATATCCCTTATTCCCCAGTCAGTCCCTCCTTCAGAAGATACATTGCAGAAATAAAGACACATTGCTCCTCTTTGTATGGACATAATAGTGTATCTTTATTTTAACCTTTGAGATAGATGTTTGTTCCATGGAGTCCATGGAAACTCAGAACCAGAAACTAGCACCCCATGATGATGACTGTGTCTTATGCATGCCTATCTCTGCCAGGCTGTAGCCTACCCTAATGCTTCCTATGCAGGCAAAGACAGGAAGACTGCTCCCAGCAAGTGGGTAACAGCTTTATTGCTCCGAGAGATGATACTTAAAGCAACGTTAAAGACAACTTACTGGTAGGTAACTTGTGTGTATATAATAAATATAACAAACCAAATAAGATTCTTGCTGTCCAGCACAAAGTAACTGGATCTCAGACTTGCTGGCATTTGCTTTTGGAATGAAGAGGGAAATATCTCCGCAAAGTTTCCATTGATCTATAAAGCAAAAACATCTGCTGGAAGTGTTGTCCCAGGCCATCTCTCACTGCAGACAGCAGGAGGCGAGCCTGTGGTTAATAAGCTTTCTCTCTCCCTTCCACAGTAGATGTCATTGCAATGAATACGAAGTACAATAAGTAAGTTTACAGGATACAGGCTAACTCAGCCAGAAAATACAAAACAAAAACATGGAAAAAAAGCATCACAAGAAGACTCTCAACAGCTTTCAGATTCCTGATGTATTCCTGCCAATGTGAAAAGAGAACCACTGGACCAGCTGCCTTCTACAAACCCTAGGACTTGCCTCCACAGAATGGTCCTTATGGCATTTTTAAAAGATCTCTTCTTGCAATCCAAAAGTGCTTGCAAGGCTGGGAATTAATAAAAGACTGTCCTATCTTGTAAGGTTTTTGGACAGTTTAATTGAATTTGCAGTGTAGTTTATGCCACACACCCACACTGAGAATTTTAATTTTCTTAATGATGCTAATCAGTACATACTTCCAATGTGGCAAACAACATCCCCCAGGTACCAGAGCAGTGGAAACTTCCCAGCACAAAGATGAGCATGGGATTTACCACTGGCACCAGTATTAAAGAAGTCAAGCAAAGCTGGTGCTCGCTTAGACAAAATTTGTCTTTACAGAATCACAGAATCACAGAATATTATGAGTTGGAAGGGACCCACAAGGATCATCTAGTCCAACTCACCACCTAACACCCGTACAGAGACCGAGAGCACATCCCAGAGTGTAACACCGCCTAGATCCCTCACAGTCTAGCAGGCCACTCCGAGCCAGAAGGGGTCCAGTGTCATCCAGCCCTACACCCCCCAGCTAGACCATGTCACTAAGCTCCTCGTCCAGTCTTCTCTTAAACACCTCCAGGGATGGCGACTCCACCACCTCCCTGGGCAGCCCATTCCAATATGCAATTACTCTCTCTGTGAAAAACCGCTTCCTAACGTTAAGATTGAACCTCCCTTTACCCAGGCTGCTTCTCACAACATTGCTGTTTATTTCCACCTACAGGAAACTTTGGAGGCAGCATCCAGCACTTCACCTAGACATTTACCTCATGAAACCAGCACCACTTCCCCACCACAGCCATCACATGGGGTACTGATGGGTCCTCCAGCACCCCCACCACACTGCCTGATACAGCTTCCTGCACCTTGTAATGCTGAACACCTACTGCTTCACTTCCCCTCCTATGGGAAAAACTAAGGGGCAAAGAGAGGAACAGTTTTCTTCACCTGCAGCAGCCAAGAAGCTCCAGATTGGCTTGTGAAAAAGTCTTTTTGCTGCACTGGAGGGATCTAATAGTCTGAGGTTGAGGTGGTGCTCTGTGCCCGAAGAGGGTTTGGTTTGGATGAGCACCCTCCCTGAGGCAAGCACCCTGCAAAGTCCACCTACAACTCAGCCAGTGCTGCTGGTCCCAAGGCATGCCAGGACCTCTTGAGGCTTTGACACCCTGGCATCCCTGATGCCTGTAGGTCCTCAACAGCCTCCAAGTAAGTGTCCCACAAATATCTCTGCTACAGACATAGCCAGTGCTTCTGCAAGGCTTAGCAAAATTTACTCCTTCTGAGGATCAAAAAGTTCGCTGGTACAGAGAACAGTCTTTTTAATAGCAGGATCGATGATACTCTTATTATGCTGTGCTGGTTATAGCATTCTGTCATCACCCTATCATTGCTCTGCTGTGCATACCACTTACTGTAATTTTAATGGTGTTATACTTACCAAGGTTATAATTACACATTATAGTGTGGCTTTCCTACACTGAAAAAGGACTAAAGGTGCAATTACACAGCTCATAAACAGAAGGATGCCATACTACTGCGTAAGTGCACATGTCCACATAAAATCTTTAATTACAGTTGCAAATAGATTATGGAGACTTTACGAAGATGTTATTCTGACTGTGATAATTGTTAGCACCACCTCTTGGTGAGAACCTCAATCTGCACGGAACTTCCCCCAGCAATACCTCTCTGTAGGAGGGTGAGGACTATGGTACCAGCAAAGCCAGTCATTAACTAGAAAAGCATAATTAAAAAATAATTTGTCGGGGTTTATTGTTATTATTCTTGTTTCAAATATTTTAAAATAAATATCTTAACCTATGTGTGCCTCTTTAAATTATTTTAGTATTTAGAAACCCTGACCATGATAATCAAAAATATTGTCAAGTGAAAAAGCATGTGTGCCAAATTCAGTGTCCCTTCAAACCTTTAACTTAGAGCTAAAGAGAAAAACAGATGGCAAATACAAACAACTGGACAACTATCAATGCGAAGATTAACTGTCACTGTGACAAGATGAGAACTAAGTGCTTTCTTTCAGAAGCACCCCTCACCTGAGTCATAAATACCCATCAAAAGGAAGTGAGGGAAAACTAATATCATTTCCAATCCCAAGAGGCTTTCTGAGAGAAACCTACTTATTGATGTGAAAAGTCATAATGAAAAGACTTTACCAAGAGGATCTCCCAAAAGAAAATGTGAAGATTTTTAACACTCAGTAGTTCACCTAAAATAAAAATATACTGAATGGTAATGATCTTTCTTAGCCACTCCTTTGTCTAACAGCATTCAGTTGGAGGCATCCACATCTAAGATTTAATGACCACACAAAACTTTTTTCCTCACACTACCTTGCCAAGAAAATCATGTACATCCCATCATATATGTTCAACATTGTCCTGCTGTTGTGGGGCCACCAGAAGCACCAAGTGGGAAGGCCTTGGTGACCAGCTCCAGTGGGCCTGTGCTGAGGTTACAGAGGATGAGCTGGTGCAAGGGGAGAGGTAGGGAGGGGGAGGCAGGCAGACAGGAAGGCAGGCAGCATATTCATTCTATTAATTCCTTTCTGTTCATTTCATTTTCTAATTGTTAATTGTGCAGAACAGAAAAATAGAAATAAATTCTTCTTTTTTTTAAATTTATAAAACATGAAAATACGCATTTCTCTTAAAGTAGCTTTTAAATTACTTACTGCACTTTGCACTCAGTTGCTCAGGGTGATGCAGAGTCCTATGAGGGGCTTGAATTTCAGGAATAGAAAGTGGCCACATTCCCTTTCCTTTGTTCTTTTTCTCACATTAACAGCAACAATAAACAAACAAAACATACAAAGGATAAGAAAAATAACTCAGTGTCTCAAATTTTCTAGCTTCAGCTGTGATTCCTAGTATCACAGTCCTAGGTGTATTACTATTCCTATATCCTAAGTTTTCTACTAGGCTACAGCAATTTCATCTTTCTCCCTCTTAGTTTCAACAACAAAAGCATCAAACAAAACTTTGAAGGCTTGTAAAGGCAGAATTTACAAGAATACACACATATATATTAAGTCCTGATCACAGCTATAGACAGGAGCACACACATGCATAGATACAGTCAACATCTACCTCTCTTATTCACTGAAAAGTCCAACTGGAAGTACTTAACAGAGGGATATGAAGAAAGTGTGCAGGATATGGGAGGAACAAGAAAATTTCAGTTCTGAAGGTCAAATGAGTTTGTGATGCTTTTTGTATAATAGCAGGAGCTTAAGTCAGCATTTTCAAGATTTATGTATTTTCAATGTTGAGTGCTTTAAAATGAGACTGAGTCCTGATCTTTTTAAAGGGGCATGCTGATTTCTCAAAACCAGAGCCCTTGCTCCAGTCAAGTAAATGCAAGGCAATCAGCATCAAGTCTCATTTTTTTAAAACCCCACATTTTGGCTATGACAGTGCTTGGCTTTTGGCAATGCTATTGGCTGTGAAATCTCAGCTGAAATCACGCACACTCACAACCTACCCACCTTCTTGCACGGGATAAATCAGCAGGAGTAAATGGAAGACATTTTACAGTAATTTTTTGCAACATGAGTTAATTCTTTGCCAGGGAAAACAATGGGAAAATTCACATCTATTTGACAGCCTCATGCCCTGGCTAGCCATTACCTGTGATGAAAACTCCTACAAGCCCTCACACCTCCATATTCTGCTAGCATGGGACAGATTCCTAGTGCAAGAAGGACATCCCTGGGGGGATACAGGACAGCTCCAGTCAACAGAGGCCTTGAGACAATGGTGCGGTCCACTCCAGCAAATATGGTGGGAAGTAAGTGGGCCATAAAAGTTGAGAGTAAGGTCCTCTCAGACTCTTAGAGATCAGAGCAGGACAATAAACCGCACAGTCTCCTGCATCCAAAGGCAAAGGAGAAATGAGAACAAAGTGCGAGTGGTGGCACAGGACAGCATTCAGGAATGAGAAGTGGGAAAGAAACAGCTACAAAGAAGTCCATAACAAGTGACTGGATCACCTACATGACTTGCACTCATAGATGAACATACATGCCAGTAAGGTGTGCAGTAATTTGTAATATTACAGGACACTCTGGGAGCTGTATTTGTTTCCAGGGATTCAAAAACTAACTATACAGTTCAATATATCAATGTCAGTGCTACACTGGCCAAAAGAAAACAACACAAAAGCACTGGAAGAAAGACTAGGCTCATCCCCACTGCCCCCTAAACAATGGATATACAGTTCCCAACAGTGTCTAGAAAGTCATGACAGGTTCAGTTTAATGCTTTCCAATCAAAAAGCAGGAGCAGACAGCCCAAGCCCTGCCAGTGTTACAGAGAAAATGGCTAACCCCCCTGAACAGCATTTCACAACGATTCTAAGGCGTTGACAAAAACGGTCGAGTCAGCACATCCTTTGACCTAAATCAACAAAACAAAGTGTTTGAGAGAAGCACTGTCCTATTCGCAATGGACAACATCTTTCCAAGATGAATGCCCAAGTTTTTTTCCCCTTTTAGATGCCGCAAACGGTTTTTGGCAGATGCTTCTACACCCAGATGGCGCCAAGTTAACTACTTTTATTATGCCTTTTGGATGGTAATCTTTCCGCAGACTTCCTTTTGGCATCGCAACTGCACCCAATATATTCCAAAGGAAATTACAAGGCTCCTGCAGCACCTGGAAAAGGATAGTTGCTTGTACAGAAAAAGTCCTGGGATAATGCCATTGAGAAGAGAAACATGATAAAAGCTGCTCTAGATTCCCAGAGGCACTTGGTATTTGGGTCTGAAAGGCAATAAACAATGGGCTACAACAAAACTAGCTGAACTATTCAGATAACAAGCACAAAATCTAGGCATAAGGGCAGACTGAGAAAACGTAAATTTGACTAAGAAAGTAATAAATTAATGCAAACTCCTGAATCTATGTCAAAGTGAAATGACTGCTGGCTTATGAATGGTAGCGATATATCTCTGGAATCAACTCCTGGAAAACGAAATCACCTGATAGTTGAATAAAATATATGTTTTCAGCTAAGTGGAAGCCCCACCTGAAGCACATAAGTACTGCCTTCCCATAACCACTCAGCTACCTGCAACATTGCAACCTGGTCAGACGGTGCAATATGGCACCAGTCTGACCAGGCTGCAATGTTGCACCAATGTTGCTGCTACATACTGCTCCTAGACATTCACTGATGATATAAATCACTCTCTGCAGACTGTAATGTGTCTCATTGTAAAAGAAACATGTGAAAAATTTATTTAAAAAGTTCTTCCAGAGAGTTAATTTAACTTTTGACTGACCACAAACCACTTGTATCCCTGATAAACAGGAAAGACTTGGATCATGTGCCAGTGACTTGCCAAACCCTCCTCAGGGCTTAACTAGGTACAATCCGCAGACATAACATAGTATTGTGCCTGGCACAGCTTTGCCCTTTGGTGGTACCCTGCCCATATACCTTGTGAATGTGAAAGATGTACAAATATTGCTAATGGCTGAGGAAATTAAAGCTTTATGAGAGAGGTCTGTAAGCCTTAAAACCAATGTCTGATTCATAATTATAACACATCTGACTGCTTAATACCAAAAATGTGGAACTGTAATATTAGAGTGTGGGAAAAGCAACTCCTTTAAGTACATTAGAATCATACTAATAATAATTGGACTCTCATTCCAGAAAGAAGTAGTATTTCAGAGCCAATATGGTTATCCCAGCAAAAATATCACTGTGGTACTTCATTACTGAGAATTATGAATAAGCCAAGGTGTCCGTTTAGTGGTCTGCCACAGGCAGAAGACATCCTGCTTCTTCCAGCTATGCCTGTATCTATTTGCCTGGGAAACACAAAGGCTACTGTAGTTTCCCATTGCTGGCTGAGATACCTGCTTCAATCCTGTTAGTTAGACACACCAGGTCCTCACGAATTACCTCCTCACCCAGTCCTTGTCTATGGGGACTTTGCTATGTTATGACAGTGGTACTAGAGTATACAGTGGAGAAACATAATTACTTCCCATTTATTCAGGATTCTCTTAGCTGGGTTATTATCCTTTAACACAATGATTTCTAAATTGGAATGCCCTTACTCAAATGTTTTAAGACCTGAGCTTTCAAGCAATGCACTGTACATCTCTATCTGACATTTTGTCTCCCCCTTCCCTCTCCTGGAACTCCTGCTTTCACCAACTGCATCCCTGGTTTTTGATTCCTGGAAAAAATTCTCCTTTCTCATGGTGTCTTGCTCCATTATTAATGTTGACATGCCAAAAGCTTCCCACCAAGATCTTCCTGGCTTTTTTGGCATCCCAATCCACCACATCTGTTATTTTATATAGCTATCCATAATATTAGAATTATTTTGCCAGTAGCTTGTCCTCTTCATATGCAGACCGTATCTCTCACAGATTTCTCTGAAAATGGATGCCTTCTCTGCTACATTAGCTACTCCAGTCCCAAAAGTCCAGCTGTCTGAAAGCTCTGTGTTTTTGTGAAAACATAAATCACCAGGTCCCCAAATATCTGACAGTCTTGTACATAATACGTATAACTAATGACCAGAAAGTAATGTGTTCATAACTTGTGATTGAAAGCCAATGAAAGTGACACAAGAAACTTTCCCTTCCCTCATGCTGTTGCAGCTTAAGTAGCATACAGAAACTTGCTAATGGCTGATAGTTAGCCTCTACTTGTAGATGTGAAAGGGATATTGGGCACCATCCCTTTACAAATCAGGAGAAAAACACAACAATCTCTGTGTCTCAGACTATATGCCATCATTTGTCCATATCCTGAAAGTTTACCTGGAAAGGTAGATAAAAACTACAGAACATGGATAAAAGAAGAGGGATCCCAGAACACAGAAATATCTTCAAGGAACTGTACCCATCTTTTGCCATATTCAACAACAACACAAATATATACATTTATAGAAAGTAATTTGATATGATCAAATCAAAAAAAAATGTTCTTTTATTCAAAATAAGATTAAAACTGACATTTACTAGTCACTTAAAATTCATATTCATTCCACTAAAATTTTGCTTATGGTCTTATTTCATTTGTGTCTTTCATCCTGTTATTTTCTGATCCTGTAATTTTTGTTCAGCCTGCTAGATCTAGATTGAACCAATATGTCAGTAAAACCTACCCAGAAGTACTAAACTATCCCACTTTTTCTCTTATCCTACCCTTTCTGTAATGATTTTCTATATAATATCTCCTACGTTATCTCACACTGCATGTTGTGTTACTTGAAAAATTTATCACAGGTCTACAACTCTCAGAGTGGCAGGTCTATGATTTGTGAGACCTTGCAGCAAAAGTACTTTTTGTCCCCAGTGTCAACATTAAAAACAAATTCAGATATGTTTTCTGGTCAAATGACAAAATCAAAATATCCTACCACCCCAAACAAAAAAAACCCCAGCAGAACCCCAAACCTCAAAGCAAGCAGCTAATGAGTCTTAATGACTCTTTAATGAAAAAGTCACAAACAGAAATGAAAATTTCACCAAATATTTGAGAAAATCGATAGAGAAACTGTTCCCACTCCATCCGGAACTGTTGAACACTAGAACAGGTCAGAACTCTGAAAAGCAAATGTCTTCAGGGATATGCACAGCTGCCTGCATTTAAAGATGTGTAAAGAGAGGAGTCCAGCTTACACCTCGGCTTTTCTGGTAAATAGGAAATAGGTGTTTTCTTACCTGTCTTTTGAAAGAAAGTTCTTCTCGCAGGGACAGTTAAGCACAGGAATGGATTGCCCAAAGAGATGCAGTACCCCTGCTCCCAGAAAGATGCACAGCTTCACCAAACAAGGCCTTGGGCAGCCCCATCGAATTGTGAAGTCAGTTCTGCTTTCAGCATGTGATTGGACCAGGTGACTTCCAAGCATCCTTTCCAATCTATTTTTTTCAATATGTAGTTTGATGATTCTAATCAGTAACTAAACAAAAAAAAATATTCCACCAACAGAAGGGTTTTGACATTTTTCCTCCATGATAAACTCCACCTCTGCTTTTAACACATTTAGATAATGACATTGTTTTTAATAACTGATGGTTTCTGTTCTGCCTGCAGGAAAACATTTCTACTTATGCAAAAATGCTGTTCCCATCATTTTAGCATTTCTGTGCTATTTGGACAGGTTTTATCATTGGAACTGTGATAAATGCCAATGCTTATTTCACCAAAACCTTAATTTAAGAGCTTAAGTTGTAAGGACTAGTGGTGAGTGCCCCCACCTCTCACATGGGAGACCGAAATTTGATTCTCTCCAGGGAGGCAGTGGTGCCGTTTAAGAGTTGGACTCGGTGATCCTTGTGGGTCCCTTCCAACTCAGAATATTCTGTGATTCTGTGACATGCCTATCCCTATATTCCCTGGCATACTGCTTCCTTGTTTTACAGGTGGAGAATGAAGACACAAAGCAAGCCTGTGGAGTGATTGAACCTTTCCTCCTGAATCTCAGTCCATTGCCTTCAACACGAATCCATCCTTTGGTCCTTGTTATGTACTCTATGGACAACTTCCTTCAGTACATAGGAGTTTCTGCTCGTAGCTATAACAGCTGATATGAAGGACTCAATATCAAAAATATAGTGTCTCCCAAAGTCCTCCTTATGCAGAGCTCAGTTCATGCTATTTTATAACATGCTTTGAAATAGGACACATTTACTTTGTTTGATGTTTTGTAAAGACACTTCCATGAAGAAGAATATTGCTTTCATTACAGGCCACTGGAAGAGCCAATTATTTCCAAGATTTCTTACCTGCAGAGACCAAGGATGACACCAAAAACACAGACAAGGAAACACTGACCCTGGAGACTGTGCTAAAGCATCCAAACTGCACACTCGCTATGCTACATCCAGTGCCAGCACATCCACAGAGAAGAGCTGAGCTGCTGTGCCAGGAATCTTGCATCTTTCCTGTCTCTTCGATATGGTCCTGCAGAGCACAATGACCTTCACTTATTTGTAGAACTTTCTGGGTTTTGTGGCTGGCCGTTAATTTTGTCTGAAACTTGCACCAATTGCTAGTAACCAAGGTGTAGCACAAGTTACGTGCTCTAAAATGTTATCCATTTCAACAGAAAAGATACTGGAAGGAACAGATGCTGAGTAAGTATCTAACTGCTTAGATTTCTACCACCGCCAAAAGCAGAACAACAAATCTGTTGTCACATCGTACTCACTGTCTGAGCAAGTCCCTCTTCATCCATCAGAGGCTATACAGTTCCAATCAAGACATAGCAGAATAAACTGTCCCTTCTCTTCAGATTTTATTGTCCCTTGGGGGCACATACGTGTGTCCCACCCTTAGTGTGTCACACCACTGGCCACTGAGATACACATTCATTTAACATGCCAGTGCTCAAAACCAGTAAAGTCCCTAGCTACCCTTGTAGCAGTGAAAGCCAAGTTTCCAAATGCTTGCAATGCAAAGAAGGGTGTTTTCAACAGCAGTCATGTTCCCAAATGGCTGTTGTCCTTGAAAAAAAGTCTGTCTTGCATGTGTGAGCCACTGGGGCAGGGAAAGATCTCCCTCCAGGAACATCCTCTCTTTACATTGTTCTCCCTTTTTAAGAGTACAAGTGTTGGGGAGCTGCCTGCAACTGTTGCACTGTAGGATGAAATGAAATACAGTGTTATTAATAAAAGAAAAAAGTAACTTACACAATAGGAAAATTTAGTTATGTTTCTGAAAAAGGAAGAGCAAAGAAGCAGTTCTCTCAACATTTTTAAGGCACTCTGGGGTGAATATTTAACTTGTAGGGCTGAAAGAAAATTAGCAATATATGGCAAATTATCGGTGGGACTGGCAGAAGGGACAATCTAAAGAGATGCTGATAGGCTAGGAATGGAGTAGCAATGCGGTATTTTAACAAAGATGAAAAGCATTGCTCTACATCTGAAAGCAGCTTTGTTAATGCACTTCAGTTTCTTAGGCCACATAACTGAACTGTCAGTGGGTTTGGCTGCGTCACCTTGGTATAAGCAAAGCTTGATGAAATGTGAGTAATTTCCAAAAGAAAACATTTCTGTGGGTTTGATTCTCTCTATTGTGGTCATTGCCTTGGAAGAAACATTAGTAATTTTGGGCTTTTGCACTTGCATTTAAAATAAAATAAATAAAATCTGGGAGATACAGAAGGTTTTAGCAATGGTTACAAGCTCAGAAGCTCACTGAGGGCCCACAGCCATTGCTGCCCTGCTAGGTCACCTGGCCTGCTGACAACCAGCTGTGTGAGGGCAAGAGGACTGCCTTCCCAGGGGCTTGGCACTGGCTGCCCTTCCCTTCCACCTTCTCCCTGCATGGTCCTGAGCAGAGGGTGAAGCAAGTATGCTTCTACTTGCCTACCATGCCTAAAGGAGCCCAGGAGGGCATACACTCACTGATCCTGCTACACATCCAACACAGGCAGTTTTCCTCCCATGCAAACCTGAGGGTCATGAACCTGAGAATGGTGTTTCCGAGGCAGGACTCTGAATAATAAAATGCTGAGCTTATATACCCTGACAATCTGTGTGCACACAAGTCTGGGGTCTTCCAGCTGAATTTTTGGCTCCTGCTGTGTCTTTGGGTGTCCAGTCACCTGGCTGGGCCACTGGTGCTCTTGCCCTTTATTGTGCACAGGGTCAGTGACAAGTCACAGTCATTGGGCTCCCTTCACCCAGAGCTCAATCTGAAGCTCTCACTGCAATTACACACTGAGCTACCTGCACTACGTGTACGTATTCCTCAACATCTGTTCTAGGGTTAAGGGCCTGGCAGCTCTCACCTGTGGTCATACCTGGCAGGAACTCACCTTTGAGCTTGAAGAAATCTGTCAAATCCAAGGCAGTTCAAGAGCCCAAGTATCTTGGACTACGAAAGCTATGCAAATTTTTCCAACAAAATTTTGATTGTTGAAAACTTTCCAAGCAAACCTAGGAGTCAACTGTACAGTTGTGAGTTGAGAAAGAGAAAAAAAATACCATGGTTTTACTTGGTTTGTAATTGTAGCTCAGTTACAGTTATCTGCTCTAAAAAAAACCTTTTCCTCTATGAAAATTCTTGAACAATAAAAAGCTCCCTCTATCCCCCCTGCAAATGCATTGTAAGCTTTGTAACTAACTAGGAATTGGATCTGTAACATGTATTATACCATATGCTACATTCCAGAAATAATTTTCCAATAGCCTTGAAAAAGAATAAGTGCAGTGCATATAAACAAACAGAAGAAAGTGCTTTGGGGCTTAATCTTTAAAGGTTTACCTCCCAGTTCTTCCTGCAAAAGTGGTATCTCTGGCAGTGGTGCTCCTGCAATGGATGTGCAAAAATTCATATATTTAGCTTTGTGCCTCCCTCCCTCAAGCCATGGTTTTGGTTCCCACATAAGCTTTGGCTTGCTAATTCCTTGGGTTTATAAAGTTTGCAGGGCTGTATTTTTCTGATGGATTTAAGGCTCACTACAGAATTTTTAAGTTTTAAAAGGCATGATGGCTGCATGCACTTAGGCTTGTCTGAAGATAACGCAACACCTTTTCACGAACAAGAAAGGAGTAACATCATCTGTCCTATGTACCCTGTATGTCCTCAGCATGGTGGCTCTGCCGAGTGAGAGATGCTCAATATATCTTTACAGTATAATATCCTGAAGCAAAGACTGTGCTCACCCCTAGCTCGGGTGAAGATGTTGGCATTGGTGATAGATTCTTTTCTGTTCCACTGCAACCACTTCAGCTGTCAACAGATGCTGTAGGCAAAGCCATCTCTGTGCTAAGAAAGGAACAGTGGCAACTCTCTGTCCAGAGACAGAGCCCCTCTAGATTAAAGACCTCAGTCCAAGAGTTAGGTTTCCCTGTATGCTGAGAGAGATTTCCATCCTGCCATGCTGATCGCTTACATGCTCCTTTCATAGGGCTTAGGAAGCTGTTCTGACCAAGCAGTTATCAGCTTTACTCAGAGCAGCAAGAGTGAACATGGATGTCACAATTCACTGACAATTATTCACAATTTTTCTCAGTCCTTAAGACCGAGGAAAAGAGTGAAATGCATTAATAGGACCATTTCAGTTACTCTTCCCCAGTTTCTCCTCTCTGCATCTGTCTGTCAGTTACTGGCCAGCAAATACTTTGATAGCAAGCAACAGAAACAACTGCCACATGTATTTCACCAGTATTGGGGAAACTCCCAGGGGAGAGGAGCAGAAATAAGTAAGAAATTGTTACTCCTTTTGCTCTCTGCATTTATTTATTTTGGACCCATTGGGCTAGACCACAACTAAAACTTTATGAACCTAATAAAATTCCCAACATTCTCAGACATGGGTCGTGATGTTTATACATTAGGCAGAATACAAAGGTGTATTTATGAGGAGATTGGAAGTACTTAGAGATGCTTGAGCTCAGGCAAGCCATAAAGTACAGGGAAGAAATGTTTTAAAACTTAGCACAGGTACAATCAGGCTAACCAGAAGACACATCAAAACCAGAAGTGTTTCAGAAATGCTGTGCACCTCATCACAGAACCATCCCACATTCTCACAGGTGGTGCAATTTAATTATTTTTAAACAGATGTTATTTATTTACATATTTGCATTGTCCTGCTATGGCTAAAATCTCTCTTTTTGGTAGAAGTAGTAACTATACACACTAATAAACAGAAGGAAGAGTAAACATAACTTTTCCTTTCTGTCCTCATAAAACACACACTATTCCTGATTCAGTAAGCAAGATCTACTATCTGACTCAGATTGAGGGATAATGGGTCTTAGAGACAGATTAGGCTTTCCATCTTTATAAATACAATAAAGATAGAGGAAATATACGATGGGATTTTCTTCTGCCAGGACAATATAAGCAGTTCTGTCAATACACAGACAATTCTCTTTCCCTGCTTCCCCCATCTCTGCCTTGTATTTCTCCACCTCCATTCCACCTCCTCCTCAAAAAACAAACAAACAAAAAAGCTTATGTGTTCTTTTTCCTTCTGTCATGCGTGATTTTTTTCCTGATTTCAGCATTAACTTTTTTGGATCTGTCCTGTCACTAGAAGACCACTCACTCACTCACTCGCTCTCCCCACCAGAACAGCATACGTTTTCAATTTAGATTATGCTCTCAGCAGATGTTGCAGGACATGAAGGCCTTACTTTCTCTTTTATTAAAAAGGCACTTGTAATGCATTTTATTGGCTTGAATGGAAAAAAAGCATGTATTGCAAAGTTCAGAAATTAGTCAGTGATTCACAATCTCTATCTTAAAATAATAAAATTAGTTAACAAGAAAGGATAAAAATCAACATCCATGTTGATTATATAACCCCGAGGAGCATTTTTAAGCATCCCTCCAAAGGGTGCTATGGAAGGTTGGGTTTAACATCTCAGGGAGAACTCCCCAACTCTAATACTCAGACATCGCAAGAACCTCTTCTTGTTTTCTTCACAATATTTTGTAAAAAATTCAGAATATATAACAGTGCTTTCGGTTCTCCACATGGACCTCTCAGCTATTCTGTGGGCATACAGCTTCATCTGAAGTTAGACATGTTAACATAAACCTTTCTGTTCTCAAGGCATGACACCAATGTCCCACATGGAGCCTGAGGTCTGGATTGCAATGTAACATCTAGATGTAGCATTCGACTGCTTATGCTGGCAGGTGTCCTGGCCAGGCCCATGTCACCCATGTCTTCCTTGCAGCCTCTGCTGCAAGGAAAGAGGTTTAAAGTGGACCAGAGCACCAAAAACCTCAGTGCTTTGAACTTATCTAAAAGAGATGGACCAGAACAAGTAAGCTCCTGTTCCATTAATAGTCACCCTAGAGTAAGGCTTGAAAGGAGAAGAATAAGGCTGGCTGCATGGAAAAAAAAAAAAGAACAGACCGAAAAACAACCAAACAAAAACATCTAACCCAAAACCCCCTCAACAACAATGAAATGCAATCAGAAACTAAGCATACCTAGTATTCTGCAGTCCCTAAATATTCCTTTCCAAAACCTTTAACCTTATGCACACTAGGAAATTGCTCTTTGAGGTCTGCAGGATGCTCACAGTGTCACAGAACCATCTGTTAACATCTGGCTTCACAAATATGTACTGCTAAACACACATATATATATTTGTGTGCATGAATATGCATCTGTGTGTGTATACTTTACATACACTCATATTTACTCATTCCATCCTTTGTATCTAAACTAGGAACAAAATAGGTTATACCCTACAGCAAAACATACACAAACATAATGTGGAATCACCAGAGCTGCCAAAAAATCTCTGCTGTTGAGAGAAGATTAAGTCTTACAAAATGGACAGCAAACCACAAATTTCATACAGAACGCTTGTTTCCAATACAGTTAGATTTTATCATTCCATTGTTTCTTCCTGTATTATGGAAGCAATTCTTTTACTAAAGCACAGGTATGTCAGAGCCAGAAGCAATGGTCCAACTAAACCTGCATTTGTGACAGTAAGTAATACAGACACGATACAATGTATTGATATCTCAGCATCTATTTCCAACCACATAAATCCACCCAGTGGCTGTCTTTCAAGTTTCCTCATTTTCCATAGATTTGTCTATCTTCTCTTGAGCTGATATACAGGCCTTTCTATTACTGACTTTGGAAATTGCTCCATAATTGAAAAACTCTTTGTGTAACAGAAATTCAGTTTGGATTATAACCGAGGTTAGTTGTTTCCACCTGGTAAATTTGGTTTCCTGATTACACACACTAAATTTCAACTTGCACCTTTCTGTAAGCACTTACAAAAAGCACTTACTGTGTTGGGTGGCTGTTGATACCCTGGGACCAGTAAGCAGAGATCAGAGGCAATTTTACAGAGTGCTTGCCTCCCAGCCATGGGCTGCTGAGTGTGGGTACTGGCCCCACAGTGGGTCGATGCAGCCTGGATCCTTCCTTCCTGACTGCTCATGGCTCCCAGCAAGCAGCAGCAGTGCTCAGCAGCATCCTATTCATTCTTGAAGCCACCTGGATCACTCCCCAACCGTCTGCCTCCCTTTACATTGATTTATTTCCAACACAGGACCTTTCTAAGTAAGGGAAACCCAACAGGAGACACACTGAACTCAGTCAATTTAAAGGTCTTATTTTGACTGGGCACTTGCCACCATGGCTGCAGGGGGTCTTTCTAGCCCAGCATCTCTGTCCCATGGAGCACCATGTGGCCCTGCTCCAGAACCCAAAGGGGATGTAGTGGCCAGGTGATTGCAACTGAAGGGCTATCCCAGTTATTTCCCATTTCAGCAAGAGGCAGACATTTCCTCAAATCCTAGGGAAGTCCTGGCACTCAGCTGGGAATGCCATGAGGTCCTGAGCCCCACAGGCACCAGGGGCCAGTGGCATTCCAATGGAGCTGGAGCTATTTGGGAATTCGGCCACTGGGACTCTAGGCCCAGCAAGTCTCAGCTTGGACTTGCTTTCCTTTCTGTTTAGTTCTGTTTAGTTTTGTTTTATTTTTAGAATTAATCACAGCAAAACCAAGCCCTGAAAATCCTCCCGGCAGTGTAACAAGCTCTCTCCACGCCATTCCTGGTACCTGACCATGATAATCATCTACGTTGGGCTGCATCCTTCTGGCACCAGAGTGGGGCTGCCCAGTGCCAACTCCAGGGGGCATATGGCAAGCAGTTGGACATGGAGCTGGTGTCCTTCACCCCCCTGCGTACCAGGGTCTGCCTGCACATCGAGGGACACTGTACAGGCGGAGAGGGGCAGGTGAGATTCTCCTACCCTTGTGGCATTGGAGGACTGCAAAGGAAGGTAATATTTTGGTACCCTCAAAATCTCAGGAAGTGGAAGGACTTAGGAAAATTTATTTTCTAGAGGCCAGAATGCCAAGCATAATGACATGTACACCAGATATAAAGGAATGCAAAATGTCTTACTTTCTGAGCCTTCTTAACAGCTTGGTTGGCCCCCCCCTCGCAGGGGCTCCAAAGTCATCAGCAAAAAAGTTATCTTTTCAGGGAGTTAACTGCTCTACAAGGCCAGAGAGGGAGAGAGAAATCCAAGTTTCAGTCTCCAAGCTACCAAAGGTCGCTTGAACTAAAAGACAAATCCTTAAATCAGCCTACCTTTTTGCTGTCTCTTGCACGAGGTCCACTCAATCCCCCTACAAGGACATAGAGGCCAAAACCAAACTTGGTGCATCAGGAACAGTCCCAGGCCCTCAGCTCTTGTCTTGCTGCAGACCACAAGCATGTCAGGCAGAAAAGGAGCTGAGGAGCACCACTAGGATGTGTCAATGCAATGGGAAATGAGATTAAATCATCTGTCAGAAATTCGGCATACGAATGTCAGTTTGTAATAAATAAACAATGTGCAGACTGAAATATTTCAGATTCCTTTTTTTTTAAATTGACATTTTTCCTTCTTGTGCTAATGCCAGTTGTTTGCAGCCCAGGAACTAGCATTTTCTGATATGTCTGATAAGCCTTTTCAGGCTACATGTAGCTGTAAAGAGAGATTCCTCTCTCTTTGATTTCACACTTCTGACACTTCTTCGCCCTGACACCTCTGCACATTTAAACAGTAGCACAAAGCCAGGTTGCACAAGTCTGAATGAGGCAGATAGCCCTGAGTAGCAAAGTGGGATGGCAAGGAAAGCAGCTGAGAGACTTTGGAGTGCACCAGTGAGTGCAAGCAGTCATATTGGGGGTGAGGAGAGGCAACAATGGCTGCAGGAATGGCCATCCTTCTTTCTCCATGCCTGGGAAAGAATCTCCAGGAGGACAGCCCAGCACAGGGATGGGGATGGGCAAAAGGTCATCCTGAGGTGGCTCTTTGTAGGCAGAAAATCTGAATGCTTCCAAGCACAGTTTTCAATTAAAGTAAACTCATTCTGTAACACCGCCAGCGAATGGCTGACTGAGAAATTTATAGTCTGAAGTAACCAGGAACTCACTCTCTATTACTCCGTGAACACTTATTAAGAATATAAAAATTAAACTAGAATTGTCATATTAGGAGACGCGATATTGTGGACACATATCTTTTATTTTCAGGACAAAAGTTGCTTTCCTTCCTGATGAATTCAGAGGTGGAAACTCATTAAAATTGTTCTCAATGGTATTGTATAGCACTGTTTCTGCCTACTGCTAAGTGATATTTTGTAGTTGTTCTGTTAGCTCAGGGGACTGAGTTAAGCCAAAAGCCCAAAAATAGAAAACCACAAATTATTGGAACAGATATCCAGAATCATAAATCTGTAATCAGCAAAGCAGAGAATCTCTGTTAACATCGTCTTCACATAGAACAAGTATTTGTTGAGGCATGCAAATAAAAAGAGTTAATGAGACCAATTTAAAAAGTAGCATTTGCAAGACCATGAGTTTTGGATTATGAAGTATCCAAATTGCTGAAAACTGGGCTGCTTTCAGGATTCCCTGAACCTTTTGACATCTCTGTGCTGCACATTTACCCCTCTATGATCTGTGTTGGTCCTGCCTGGAAGACACAGGTTTCCCAAGGGACGAGTCGTGTTTTTCATGGGCTGGCTCCTGGACAAAAAGCAGAGCTAAGCCCAGAAGTGGGACTACCAGCCACCAAGTGTGAAGGCCCACCAGGATCTGGCCATGCTGTGCCAGGCTGCTGGGGCCCCACACCTAGAGTAAGTGGCAGACCAAAAAAGCGTTGGGAAGCAGGGTGCTTTCCTCCAGTGCAAGCAGAGGGTGCAGGTGGCTCAACTGCCATGGAGACTTCTACACACAGGCCTTCTCTTATCTTTCCAGCAATCAGCAAAGCACCTGAAACGGGCACTAGGATTCACTTCAGCTAAAGATTTTTAGCACAGTTTCCCACTGCACTTATAATTGGATCAACAAAATAAATTGTCCACACTAATGCCAAAATCCCTACGTACTTCTTTTTTTTCTGATAAATTCAACTGCTCAATAAAAATGTACGACATGAAAAACCTTTATCACGCATATTATCATGTGTGAAAACCCAACAATGTTTGGACATGATTTGGGTTGTTTCTTAATACTGTCAGAAGATGTTAGCACCTTGATTTTTTAAAATATTACTGTTGCTTTCATTTCTAAGCAGGTGCATCTTCCACCTACAAATAGGCATGTCCTGTGCTTTTGCCCTAGGGTATAAGATGTCATCTCTTTTCAGGCCTGTTAGAGATTATCAATGAACATATTACATATAACTATGAAATAACTAACATGTAGATCAGCCTCTTCTCACAAGTATGTGACCAAGTAAATTGGTAAACTCAGAAATATATTCATGGTTCTCAAAAGATAAATGCATCTTTCCATGTGACATATATTCAACAAATATACAGCAAGTCTGGAAAAATTACTTTCTACATGCTTCCATACAAATACAAAAGTTTACCTTTAGATTCCATTTTTTAGTTTGCTGCAACACATACTTTCACCCTGAGAGTTACACAGCATCTAACACTACCAGTCTTGGCAGAAAAATCCTTGCTAATACTACTATCACTACAAAATCCACTCATGCTGGGTGGATTAATTACTTACTGAGCTGACAGTTTTTAAGACAGTGCAGGATAAAACCAATCAAAAAAAGCCAAATACAAAATTCCAAATAGAGCCACAATGTCCACTAAAACATTAAAATAAGAATGGCATAACATTTTCAGTGTTGAACATTGGTCCTTGGATGAGTTTTTTTAGTATCAGATTTCAAAACACATTGCTCATACAGGTTTCTTGCAATGTTTTCAACATGCATATCAACCAGTCCCAATAGCTAACTCTGGAACCTGTTTGGCACCTGAATGCCATGTATTTCCACATATATATCTCAGTTCCTTAATTGTAACTGGAAAAACTGTAGTCCTCTGCATCTCAAGAATTATTTAATAAATTGTACATAATACTTCTGAAGTCCTTTGGNCATCACTGGTTCATTTCTCTTTAGTCCATAGGTTTACATCATGGTCGGTCCAATTCACAAACAGCAGCGGGATGCCTGGAAGAACATTTCTACCGCTTCTCTCGTAGGCCTGGGGGCCTTCAATCTCTCAGCCTCCCGATGCAGGTTCTGAACCGGCCCCTACATCTTGCTACTGAGTTTTTTTCTCTCTCAAATACGTTATTCACAGAGACGTCTCTATCTCTATAACCTTGAATGCCATGGCAGTGACTGAGCCGAGAGCTGAGCTGTTAACCCCCTCGCTGTCAGAGCAGCAAAAAAACCCTAAACCATAACAGGATGGCAAGAGGAGAGCCTAAAATATACTGAATAGATCAAAGTGAAATGAGAAATTAAGTGAGGGAGATTGGCAGTGACAAGATGAGATTTGCTTTGGCTCCTGGAGAGACAGACAGACAGATAGACAGACAGACAGACAGCATGTAAATACATTATAAAAAGCCCCAAATTACAATTAATAATTTTCAACTTCCAGATAATAGCATTTTCAGTATACATACTGAAAGAAACTCAAAATTAATTCTAATTCATGGCATTTCTCTTTCTGTCAATTATATCAAATAACTTCTACTATCCACTAGAACAGACAAATAGCAAAACTCAGAAATTCATACCAGAAGTTATATTTATGGAAATACTGCCTAATTTTTTAAGAAACCACTTTGTACTGGGTCATTGGTTCAAGACAGATGGCCTCATAAACCTCTCAGCAATGTATAAAACTTAAGGTTATATTTGAGAGGTTCCAGGAACTGCATTTCACACAGATGACTGAGTGCTGCAGCAGAGAACCAGGGGCCATTTCTGCCTAGAGATGGGATGTGAGCTGAACACTCCCATCACCTGCACACAGTGCAGGGTGAGACCAAAATGGGGAGTGACCAAGAGCTGCTGTCCCCACATATGCCACACCACAGTGTGCTGCTGCTGCTTCTGAGCTTCAGATCCATGAAGTCCCATATTTCTTAAACCTATTTTTGGCCATATGCTCACTTACAGGGACTAAGTGGTGACACTGAAGCAAAAACACAGGGAAGCAGCATGCTATGCAACTGGCCCTTTCTGGCTTCACAATGATAGGCCCTTCTCTGCTATTAGCATATATGGTAAGAACATCAGACTTCACATGGCATACATTAATTTACTGTCATTTTACAAGAGAACACCATTTACTTCAATTAACATATCTACCACTGAAATATTGACTCCTGTCTATCCTATTTATTCCCACTCCTATCTTCTCACATGTTACAAATCTGCCTGGGGTTTAATCACTAAAAAAATTACTGGAAACCCCCCAAAATAGTACAGATTGCATATACACAAGGGATACCCTGTCGCAGGATCACCTTGTGCTTGCTCAGGGATGCTGCCCACACTGGGCACAGCTGCCATACAACAAGACTATGTACCTGCACTGATCCCCAGCTGCCTGGTCTCCTCCACTCTTTTAGGGCTTCTTGCTGGACTCAGATAAGGAGAAGTAAGAATCCACCAGGCTCCAAAGCAGAGTAGCACAGCTGGAAGAGGGAAGTCCAAGAGAAAATATTTCCAGACAAGTAGCCTGCAGAAAGAAGGTGGCAAGGAAGTAAAATCAGGAGATTATGCACAGAAATCTCTGTTCAAAATAAAATATTAAGGTTTCCCTCAGAACACTATTGAAGAAATCAAGAATTAAAATCATCCATGCTGTTTAATTTTACCCCTTAAAAGTACATCTTTCAGATAGGCCCTGGATGCCATTACCATTCAGTACATTTTTCTGTGTCTCAACACACAGGGAAGATGACACTACCTAATGAGCAGAGGCAACAAAATATCTTGATTTTCACTCTCTACAGCATTGTCAGGCTTCTGCATCTGAGCAAGGAAAAGCAAACAGGCTGACAGAGCTCCTCAGGGATGTGAATAGGCCAATTGCCAGTTATGTCCCCAGGCATCTGCTGGCAGCAGAGAAATCATGAACTCAGAAATCTCACTGTTCTGCAGACCCTTAAGGCAACAGTGGGCCTCTCTCACAGCCTTGACTCAACATACTGTATTTCAGCTTGTTTTAGTCCAAGTCCATCTCTTCCACTTCCTTGTGTCACCTTCTTGCTCAAGAGTTTTCAGCTGTGGTGGGTGGATGGGTGGTTGTCTGCATGCAGCTATGACTGAATACTTCTTGCAGAACACAGAAAGGAGACGAAACACCAGGACACATATTTCTCTCAAGCAATGAATATATGAAATACACAGAGACTATATTTCACTATTACTTTGGTGGCTGCAGGATATATATGCCAAGTTCTGCTCTTCCAGCTGGTCTCTAAGTACATTTTTTTTTTATTCACCTGGAAGATGCTCTCACCCTGATGGCCGCATGAGAGATGGTAACCACCTAGACAACTGGGTGGAGATTCAGTGTGGGATCCCAGGGACACTCCAAAAGGTTTTGTGAGTTCAGAGTTGTGAATGACATAAATGCTATCACAAGTGGCCCACCAACATGTATTCCAAGTAGTCACAAAAACAATTTCCTCATGGTGACTTGTGACTCATTTTGTAGCCATAGCCATTCAAGGCAGAAGAGTGCTCTTGGAAAGCTGTACAAGTCTTGAGAGCAGTGCAATTTTTTGATTAAATTTCCAGGAGTCCTTAGCTCAGACAAGGTACCAGCATTCTTCACCTTTTTTTACCCGTGTTTTTCCCCATTTCCTGTTTCTTTGTACAGTGGACACTGTCTGACACATACAATTCTATCTGCTTATTTTTAAGCTTGAAGACCCCAGTCTTGAAGCTACACATTTAACTGAGAGTATTACTTTAGAAAATATATTCAAGGCTCTAAAATTCACCCACCAAACTTTTGAAAAGCCTTTCAGTTCTTTAATACCTCATGAACAAGTAAAGAGAGAATGCCATATACATTTCCCAAGATATTTCTTCTAATTTAGTGAGAAAAGAAACATTTCAGTGGAAGTTTCACAGAGGTGACATACAACCAAGTCAGAAGCATTCCACAAAAACACCCAGTATGCACCCATTCATACAATTTAGTAAAGTACAACCAAACAGTTTTAAGTTAGCCAAGAGATTAAGAAGAGAGTAAACAAAGAAAGAGATTAAGCGTAGGAGGGCCCTTCAGAAGGACCTTGACAGGCTAGAGAAATGGGCAGACTCCAACAGTATGAGGTTTAACAAGACTAAGTGCCAGGTTCTTCACTTTGGACATAACAACCCCATGCACCCCTATCAGCTGGGGGAGGAGTGGCTGGAGACTAGTGAAGTGGGANTTTAAGAGAAGACTGGATGAGGAGCTTAGTGACATGGTCTGGCTGGGGGGTGTTGGGCTGGATGGTCCTGTGGGTCCCTTCTGGCTCGGAGTGGCCTGTGAGCCTGTGAGGGAACTATGTTTATGTTCACCACTCTGGGGTGTGCGTTTGGTCTCTGTACGGGTGTTAGCTGGGGAGTTGGACTAGATGATTCTTGTGGGTCCCTTCCAACTCATAGTATTCTGTGAGAAGAAACCAGCAGTGAAGAAAAAGAGTAAGCGTAGGAAGGAGTAAAGAAAGAGATTACAATAAGAGGAAAATAGTTACCTCCAGAGTCCTTCACATATTCACAACCAGCATGGTAAAGAGAGAGACACCTGTTCCTGTACTTATGTGCTCTGGCCAGCATGGCCACACCCCACAGGTGGGACCTCCAGCTCACTGACCAAGCTGTAGCCTCGGGCTAGAGTGACAGGCTGTGTTAGGCATTCCAGGGGCATGATGTGGGCAGGTTACCAGGTGGCCTTTTGACTGACAGCTCTGCCATGTGCGCTCCATAAGCCTAAAGCTGCTGTGGCTGCAGACCTAGCCCCTTCTACCCACACTCACCAGTTGGTTCCAACCCAGTGAAACAACAATACTTTTACCAATGCAGTGTCTCACAAAAAGTACTCTTGGTTTTGAGACATCTTTCCTCTTTTTTAACCAGCAGATACTTTACCTGAAACCCATATCTACCGGCTAACATAACTTGAAAAGGAAATTGGGTGTCTGCAGTGTGAAAGGTTTTGGTTTTAGCTTACTCTCCTCTCAGTGATTATCAGGCCATTTCACAGAATTACAGAATCACAGAATCACAGAATTAGTAAGGTTGTAAAAGACCATAGAGATCATCGAGTCCAACCTATCACCTGTTACCTAACTTAACCTATTGTCATCCTGCTACCAACACACCATCCTACCTGTAACACACTACCCTAATATCTAGGTCATGAAACCAAGTGCATCATCCAACCTTTTCTTAAACACCTCTAGGGACGGTGACTCCACCACCTCCTTGGGCAGCCCAGTCCACTGAGAGATCAACCTCTCTGTGGAAAAGTTCCTTCTAATGTCCAGTTTAAATCTCCCCTGACGCAGTTTAAGACTGTGTCCTCTCGTTCTATCACTTGTAGCCAGAGAGAAGAGACC